>CM053512.1:21151951-21242551 GCA_028627145.1 Eidolon dupreanum
CAAAATCTCTAAAATGTATCTATTTGCCACATATCTATGTATCTTGTCTTATGTCCACATGGCATAGTGTATGGATAAGAATTCTTTTCACCCAGATGTAGCATACCCTGTGTTCATTTATAGACATTTAGACTCGACCTCTAGCTTAAAAAGATTACAAACAAAAATTTCTTAGGTTGCTGAGCTTTGTAAAGTTTGTCATTATCTTCCATGGGTAATTTAAATTTCTTTCATGCCCAGGCACACTTAGGATAGGTGGGGGAACAGAGGTGGTAAATGAGATTTCTTGAGTCCCAGGCACTCCACGGAAACCCAAAACCCTTGGACGTACTTAATACTGTGACAATAATATGTTTGGAAAATAAGGTAAATTAAAGTCTTTCCTGACAAGCAATACAAAAGAAAAAAAAAAAAGGCCTAGATCACAACCAATAATTCCGTGTCCAATAACCAGGAAGCCCCGCATCTCCAAGGGACCCCTCCTCCGGAGATTTCCTCGGACAGTCTGACCCTACGGCCTCGGCAAAACAAAGACCGCTGGTTACCTCGGAACCGCGTGCCTCCAAAACTGGTCCCAGGAGTGGCCATTGAGTTTGCAGTGCGGGAGAAGTTAACCAAGCATAGGGAAAATGGGCCCTGAAAGTTCGGGATGAACTTCTCTCCCTTTTGTCTTTACTCCTTAGGACCCTGGCTGCAGCGAGGAGGAAAAGAGCCAGCCCGGCCCTGGGCTTTGGAGCCAGCCTACCGCACCCTGCGCCCAAGGCTGCCGGTGTCCCTAAGGCTGTGCGCTGCGACTGCTCCCGGCGTGACCGAGGGCCCGTGCCCCACACCCGCGCCCAGGCCCTACCCCGCATCTTCTGCCACTCCTAGACGCTCGGGACCTTCAGGCCCTGGGGTGGATTCGGCCCCTCCTCCAACACCTCTTGGAACAGCCACAAATTCAATTTGGAATTTTCCCGAGTAAACAAGAGCCGAACGTCTTTTGCTCAATGATGGATTTAATACATATATGTTTTTGAGGGATTTTTTTTTAACATTCGAGTTTTGATCTGCGTTTTCGTGACAGTCCCTCACCTGTACATTATTTTTTATGATTATTATTTTCTCTCCGCGCACTGCTCCTTGACCGGCGAGCGAGAGAAAGGACGCAGCCGCTGAGAGCTCGCAGCGGCGATGTACCAGAGCCTGGCCATGGCCGCCAACCACGGCCCCCCGCCCGGGGCCTACGACGCGGGCGGCCCGGGCGCCTTCATGCACAGCGCGGGCGCCGCGTCCTCGCCGGTCTACGTGCCCACGCCGCGGGTGCCCTCCTCGGTGCTGGGTCTGCCCTACCTCCAGGGCGGAGGCGCGGGCGCCGCGTCCGCAGCCAGCTCGGGCGGCAGCTCTGGCGCGGCCCCGTCGGGAGCCGGGCCCGGGGCCCAGCAGGGCAGCCCCGGCTGGAGTCAGGCGGGCGCGGAGGGCGCCGCCTACACGCCCCCGCCCGTGTCGCCGCGCTTCTCCTTCCCGGGCACCACCGGGTCCCTGGCGGCCGCCGCCGCCGCCGCCGCGGCCCGGGAAGCGGCGGCCTACGGCAGCGGCGGCGGGGCGGCGGGGCCCGGCCTGGCCGGCCGCGAGCAGTACGGGCGAGCGGGCTTCGCGGGCTCCTACTCCAGCCCCTACCCGGCCTACATGGCCGACGTGGGCGCGTCCTGGGCCGCGGCCGCCGCCGCCTCCGCCGGGCCCTTCGACAGCCCGGTCCTGCACGGCCTGCCCGGCCGCGCCAACCCCGCCGCCCGACACCCCAATCTCGGTGAGTACCGACCGGGAGTACGGGGGCCGGATGGGGACCGGAGTAGAGGCTGTCCTGAGCCCTGTTGGGGGCTTTTAATTTTAATGTGTGTGTGTGTGGGGGGGGGGGACAGGGGGAAGACAGGGACAGCGGCGGCGCGTGTGTGAATTTCCAAGGAAAGCAAACTGGACGACAGAAGCTGGCGGAGCGGGGCGATGGTGGCGGTGAAGGTCACAGCCCCAAGGAGCCCAGGTTCTGTTGAGGGCGCGTCTGTCCTCTAGATGCTGTTATGAAGGAGAGGGGGCTGCAGGGCGGCGGGGTCTGAGCGCGTCCCCCGTGCAGCCCAGACGTCGGGGCCGCCAGGGCCTGCCGCGGGCCGGGCCGTGCCCATCTGTGGCTTCCTGCTGGAGGCCAGCGGGCCCACGGGGGACCCGGGAAGAGCGGCATGGCAGCCTTCGGTGGACTGCGCTGGCGATCGCTGGGTTTCTGCCCGCGCTTCCTCCTGGCCCTCCCTCAGAGTCCTCTGCAGGGAACTGATTACATTGGCTTGGGTCCAAGATCTTCTGGGCCATTTGGCAGCCCAGTTGGAGGATCCCTCGGGGTGGCAGATAATTTTCCTGTCAGGGATTTCACACCGGGAACAAAGGAGGGACCGGAGCTATGGAGATGGGTTGAAGTGGGGCCGGCACCATGTGTGTGCTTTGGGGCCAAAGCGTATTGTGGCATTGTGCTGGTCTGCCGGGCAGATGTGCCCAGGGGTTCATTAAACTCACTGCCTGGTCAGTGTCCGGGAACACGGGAAGCCCAGAGGGGCTTCTTTATAATGCTGTCTTGATAATGCCCAATTTAAACGGAGACTTTGCTGCAGCATCTACGTGTTGAGCCTCCGCTTGTCCCGAGGGCTGCGGTTAGAAATAGCCCATCCTAATGGGCACAATTTCATATATCCTTTGCACGTCACACCTGGGAAGGACGCCAACGTGTGCGCCCCTGCCCGGATTTACAGGCGAACAAAATGAAGTCTGAGAAAAGACCTCGGCGCTTTGGGCTGGGAGGGAAAGGGGAAGTGGCAACCACTAGCTAAAAATGCAAACGACCTCTGGTCCTGTGGAATTTCAGGAAGGGACAGGATCGGGTGTGGATGGAGATGGCTTTTGTGTGGGAGGGGAAGCCCAGACTTGAGAAACAAAGTTAACATTTATTGACTACCTACTAAGTGATAAATCCTTTCGCATTTGTTCTCACTTTGAAGAGTAAAACCTGTCCCTCCCAGGTTTCCAGTCTTGGGTTGGCTCCGAAAAGAGACCTGTCTTTGAAGAGCTGTTAAATTATTCTCTGGCCCTGGGTGGCCAGGGACCGTCTCCAGGGGGGGTCCAGCCAAATACACATCCCAGGTAAACTGATTAACCGTGGAAGTGGCGCCGGAGCTGGGTCGGTGGCTCCTAGTTTCCCCGTCCCCCTCGCGGGGGAGCCAGACGGCACACCCCAGGGGAGGAGGGGCACCTCCGGAGCCTTTGGGGAGGACCAGCGTGAGATAGCGCGTGTGACATCTCCATACAATGGCGGCTCTGGGTAAGGCGTGTTGTGGGGTGGGGCGCTTTGGCCCTACGTTCTTAGAACTCTTGCGTTCTCTCTCTGGAACTTCTGTTTCAAAATAAGACCCCATAGTTCCACTTTTTTTTTTTTTTTTTTTTTTTTTAACTCAGAGACGGGGATGAAGCGATTGCTTTGTAACCCTTATAATCCTGGAGCGAGAATTTGGCCTTTGGTTAAGAGAAAAAAAAAAAGTTCAAAAGCCAAAATTGGAGGATACTTCATCCTCCACAATCATGTAAAAAAAAAAAAAAAGATATGATGTGAGTGCACGCAGTGAATATTTAGATTCTAAAATGTAACAGGTACCAAGCAGGAGGGACCAGAGTAAGGCATGTTTCCCAAATTCTAGTGTCAACAAATGGCAAGCTTCTCTCCAAGGAGAGCCCCCTTGCCAAGAAGTGTGACCTGTCTTCTTTACTCTTGTGCTCTGTCCCACTAGCGCAGGAAGTCCCACCTGAAGACAGCCCTAGGATCTGGCCTAACAGCTGGATTTTCTCTTCTACACAGACATGTGTTTTAAATGAGCCAGTCCTGAAAGGTTCCGTGTTATCTTTGTGAGGGAACATTGGCAGGTTGACTTTGTTGGCATTCACATCTTCAGGTGGCACTTACCTAAAAGCAAGTTAAAAAGCAATGCCTGTAAATGGGCTTTTTACATGTTCCTCCCATCACATGGACCCTCCTGGAAATGCCTGGTAACTCTCTTGAGGACCAACCCTGGCGTATTAACTGACACCGGGTGATAGAAGGATGCTAGAAGGATGATAAGGGATTACTGGTTCCATGGTATTTATTGATAGCTTGCTGTGTGAAGTTGCCACCAGGCCCTGAGATGACAATGCAATGTGGTGATGTGATTCAAGCAAACCTATGTTCAATTTCAGGTGCCTCTGTGATCTTGGTCAAGTTACTCTCTCAAGCTCCTCTCTTTTTCTGTAAAATAGGATAATTATAGCTCCTTTTAGTATTGTCTTAAATTAGAAAAATAATGTCTGTGAAGTACTTGGCTTTGGCCTCCCCTAAATGATGACTATTTTATTAAACAGTCATACACTGTCATGTAGAGTGATCGATTTTTCTGATTTCTCAGGACTGAGGGGTTTCCCAGGACTTGGGAAATTTAGTGCTAAACCTAGGACAGTCCTTTACAAATGGAGATGGCTGGTCACCCTAAGCAGACATAATGGCGAATGACCCAGCAGCATGCTACAGTAATGAGTAGAGAGCAAAGGACAGAAGACAGGTTCTTCCCTCTGTGTATGAATCTGGAAGTTTTCACCTAAGTGGTGCCATCTACATTTGGTCTTGAAAGGTGAATAGGAGTTTGCCAGGAGAAGTACCTGTAATTTAAGAAAAAAAAAGAAAAAGTTATGCCCTCATTTACCGTCACACTGTGTAGTATCATGAAATGATGCAACACAGCTTGGCTTTTGCTTAAATAATGTATTTGTCACCATAGGTAAAAACACACAGACTAACTCATCTTTCACTCAGAAACTTTTTAATTTCAATCAGGAGAAGAGAATACCTGTATTTTTCTAGAAGTATTAACTGCCTTAATATTAACAATAGATAATCTCTTGCCAGAGTTCTTATGTTGGTTATTGGAATAAGGCAAAAATCAAAGTCATAAAAGCTAACAGGGGCCTCTATAAAGACCTGCATTTGGACTGGAAGAAATTATTCTACCTTAACTGAAGTGTATATGAACTTTAATCCATTCCAAGTTCAATATGAGCCACAGCCCTAAAACAACTGTTGAAATCATTAATTAGGCTGCATTAATGGAATTATGTGACCTTACTGAGGGCAGGTAGAGTCTTACTCATATTTAAGTGCCTGGCACATGCTGGGCACTTAGCAAATATTTGAGTAGAGATCTAGAAGGCAATTGCCTTAGTACTCTGCCCAGGTCAAACCACATACTATGGCCACTTAAGAGACCAACTTGGGAGCCTCAGAGAAGATTGCGCAGGTTCTGGAAACTTTGGAAAACCACTTGACTTGTTTAAATTGGAGAAGTCACAGAGTCGATAAGAGAGGAAGAGAGTAACTGCGTATAGATATCTAAAAGGCAAGTCTATGGCCTTCTAACTTAATGTTGCTCCAGGTGAGCAGGTATTAGGTTTGAGAAGAAAACTTTCTCACACATGATTGTAGTTGTTGAAACAGACTATGGAATATGGATGGCTTATTTTAATAATAAAGCCCTAGGCACTAAAAGTGCTTAAGGAGAGACTGTATTGCCATCTGCCAGGGGAGCCATGCAGGGAATTCTTGCATTTCAAGGGCTTGGGTCCACGTTTGTGTGCATATGAAATAGCTATAGCAGGATAACATAGCTGTTTCTCCTTTTAAAGAGCCCAGTCAGAATAGTTACACAGATATAACTGTAACATTTCCAAAACTCATGGAAATGTAAAACAGGAGTACTTTATTTTATGTATATTACACCACAATAAAGTTGATTTTTGTACCAATGAATGGTTGTAAATTCTTAAAAGGAGACAGTGGACACTGTATGTAAGTACGTCTTGAAGGAAATAGCATTGTAGTAGATGTTACTGAAAAAGCTGTGAAAATATACTTTATTATGGAATAAGAATTTTTTTGTATGATGGAGAAACAAGCAATTATAATATTTTTAAAGGAGCTCAAAAATTTGAAATAATTTCAAGGTTTGATTAAAAAAAGGGGGGCGGTGGAGGACAAAATAATACAGTGAAATACATGTCTATCAGTGTTACCCAGATGCTTTCTTAAAAAGCTTTGCTTCATTCACGGTGTTCTAAGACTTTGTTTATGGTGTAGGTCGGTGGAAAATTCTGAAGTGTTTTCTGGATCTTTTGGGGAATTGCTTATCAATGAAGCCAGTTGCTTTCAGATCAAGTTCATTTATACTGGAAACTTTGTGAGATCAGCTCTTAAGTAGCATGTTTGGCCAGAGAATGATTTGTCAGTCTTTGAGAAAACCAAAGTTGTTTAACTTTCCGGTTACCACCCTGCACAGGTCATTCAGAGTTGGAGCTGGTCTGTGGTGCTCGGTTGAGAACCAATTAAATGGGAAAGGTGTGTAGGGGTGGCCAGAGGTGTGTCACTGCTTCTAGTGAGACTTGTCACCTGCCCAATTGTGTCCCATCAAAAGGTCAGGCCACATTTGCTAGGCACTTTCTAAGCACTCAGGTGGAGTGATGCATGCACAGGAGACAGTTTTAGATAACACTTTCTTCTATATCCCGCCTCATTTTTTTTTTCTTTTACTTAAATTAACTAAGAAAACAAACATACTCTTAGGTATGGGGAAACAGGAACTCTGATACCCATGGGTGGGAGTGTAAATTGGTACAACCTTTATGGAGAGCCTTTAGTGATAACTGACAAATTACAAAGTAGATGACCTTGACCCAGAAATTTAACTTCTAGGAATTTATTCTACAAATATATTGGCACATATTAGTTGCAGCATTGTTCATAATAACAGCAATTGAAAATAGCCTAACTGTGCATTAATAGGGGATTATTTGTATACATATGGTACATGCAAACAATAGGATATCATGTAGGCATAAAAATTAGGAAGTTCATTATGTAATGATATGGCATCCTCTCTAAGACGTTTATAAGTGCAGGATATGTGTGTGGCATGATATTTGTGTAAACAAACAAAAAGAGAGAGAGAGAGAAGAGAAGTTTATATACATTTGAAAATACGTAATTTATCCCTGGAAGTAGTATTTGCAAGAAATTTGTAACTTTGATTGTCCATAAGGAGGATAACTGGGTTGGTGAGGCATAAGGGTGGGAAAGGATTTTCACCATATATGCCTTGGAACCTTTTTAATTTTTAAAACATTTTACCCATTTTTTAAAATAATTATTTCTGTGCTGCTTTATTAAATAACAAAGAATGCATTTAAAATATAGGATGGTTAAAGTTACGTTTTATTTTATTTTACGATCTTAACCATTTAGTGTATAGTTTAGCAATGTTAAGTATATTCACATTGTTTTGAAACAGATTTTTCCTCTTGCAAAACTGAAACTGTATATCCATTAAATATCTCCCCATTTCTCCCTCTTCCTAGGTTCTGGTAACCACCATTCTACCTGCTGTCTCTATAAATTTGACTACCTTAAACACCTCGTATAAGTGGACTCATATAGTATTTTGTCTTTTTGCAACTGGCTTATTTCACTGAGTCTAATGTCCTCAAGGTTCATTTATATTTGTAGCATGTGTCAGAATTTCCTTCCTCTTTAATGCTTAATAGTAGTCCATTGTATGCATATGCCACATTTTGTGTATCATCCATCATGGGCACTTGAGTTGTTTCCACCTCTTGACTTGTGAAGAATGCTGCTATGAATGTGGGTGTACAAATGGAATCTTTTGACTTTTGAACCATGTGAATATATCACTAATTTTAAAAATATTAAACCAATTAAGTTTTTGAAAAGACATACAATATTCATGAAGGTCTAATCCCCCCTCCCCCCGCCTCTTTTTAAACTGGGATCTATTTTAGTTTATGGATGCACAGGAAAAGTGCTTTGAAACAAATTGTTGTTTCTTGAATATGGCTTTTGATTTTTTTTTTTATTCAACAGATTGTTTTACTGAGGGGACATAAAACCCTATCCTACTCTC
Organism: Eidolon dupreanum; assembly: GCA_028627145.1. Lineage (NCBI taxonomy): Eukaryota > Metazoa > Chordata > Mammalia > Chiroptera > Pteropodidae > Eidolon > Eidolon dupreanum. The sequence continues at coordinate 21,159,964 of CM053512.1, forward strand.
AATACTGTCTACAAGTAACAGATCTCAGTCAGCAATTGTCAGATGCCCCTACCCAACAGTGAGATGGCTTCCTAATATGCCTTTATGGTCACATACACAGGTGACCTTGCCTGATGTGAGTAGTTCTCCCTTGGGTTTTATTGGGGCCACATCCCTAACACCTCTAACCTAGGAGAGTGATGGGATTGTGTTAGAAAAAACAAATTACTTTCCTCTGGGGCAAGGTAAATCTTTTAACAAATTTTTCTCAGCCTGTTCTTTTAAGACAGTTGAGTTGTATGGAATTTAGAGCTGAAGTGAGTTGCAAAGGTTGCTAATTCCTTTTGCATAAGAACGTGGCAGGATCGCTGATTTTATCATTGCCTTACTCTAGAAGAGGCAATTCTTGCAGGCTGGGGTTACTGCCGCTTTGAGAACTCTAGGGGGCTTTTTGACATCTAAAAGCATTTGTCAGCGGTGCCTTCTATGGCCTGCACTTCCTGAATAATGGGCAGAGGATGAGGCTCTCTCAAGATTTGGGGGTGGGTATTTCTCTGCTGTATTGACTTTCTGTAGTCCATGAAGGGGTATTTAATCATTTTATTGACTATCTATAGAGCTACTCCTTTGTCTCTTTTTAAAGAAGGTAGGGAAGAGAATATGAGTGGGGTTATAATAGGAATAACCTTCGATCTGTTTTAATTTGTACAAAATAAATGTACAAGTTTGGGCACATTAATGTTTGGAAGCTAGCTAACAACTTTTCAAGAATAGTAGCCTGTATCTTGTGCTACATATATGCCTATGCCTTGCATGATATATGTGCAATTTATATACAAGTTAAATCCTTTGTTAAGGCTCAATGAGGCAGTTGTCAGGTGAGAGACTTTTGAATTCCTTCTTGAGAGGCAGATATCCTGATCTCTGTTTTGCAGGGAAGGAAACTGATGCTCAGAAAGATTAAGTTACCTGCACAAGTTCTCGCTGGTAGGAAACAGCATCTCTGGCTTAGAACCCAGTTAAGGCCAAATCCAGGACCATGTTTTCCCCACATTTACCATAGTTCGCATTTATTTGCACGTATCCCTTCAGAGCCAGAAGCTGTTTGGTGGTGGAAGAACTCAATTAAACTTCAGAATTTTCTGTTACTTGTCTCTTCACCTGTTCCCTCTCCCCTGTGTAGTTTCTCTTCTGTGTCTTCCTGCTTCTCCTCATGTATCTCCAGCAATGGCTTCCGGAGTGACCTTCCAATCTCATTCCAACACTGTAGAACTTGCAGTGTTAGGAATCCTTGCCTTGCAGAACTTCCTTTTCAGTCTCCTGATTCTGGTGTGCAGAGAATTAGAGAGAGATTTCCCAGAATTCAGACCCTCCAAAATAGAGGATTCTCGCTCTGGAGAGACTGATGGCTGCATAAGAGCAAAACCATATGGCTCTCTCAAACCCTTTTCTTAAAAGAAAACTAATACCATCTTCTTTATACTCCCCTTTCTGTGAAGATTCAAATATATTTGTGGGAGGAGCAGAGAAAAGAAGGGAGAAAAGCACAGTAATTATGTTTTAAATGAAGATGAGAATAGGTACATGGATCAAGACAGTGAATATAAAACCCTAGGCCGGAAGAGCCTGGTGGCTTTGGTCTGAACTGAACACACAAGTCATCAATGGAAGCTTTCTCGTTTCTGGCAGGGGGCCGATGATTTTATCTATTACTGCTCTGTAATCAGAATTGAGCCAGGATATTCAAGCCTCTTATCTGAATGAAGGGAATTTGGGTTTTTGGCCTTCAGCATTTTGCAGAAGCCCCCAAATTGACTTCAGGTCTTTAAATATTTTTTCCCCCCAAAGGAAGAATGTAATCTAGGCAGGTAAGCCATGCCATATGTTTAAAGTTGTTGAGAAGGCTCTGCAAGTGTGCAGTGTTGAACAGTCACAGATGTACTTTACCTTGGAGGATGAGAAATGAAGGCGTTACCACTAGAATTTGGTGGGGAGTTTTGAGGATTATTAAGCCAATCACAGATTCGGTTTTGCTTCTTAAAATTGAATTTGGTCCTTAAATTATTTTTTTAATCTTTTTTTCTTTCTTCTCAGTTTAAATCTTCATTTCTACTTCTAGAAATCCAGTCAAACTTTATCACCTCCATTCAGAATTGATCGATAGCAACAGGTGAGCAGGTTAATTATAATCGCAGAATAAACGCTGAAGTCTCAAAGTTCACCACTTTTGCAATGTTTCCAAACCCCTCAGGGACCATGCCAAGAGACTCTCATTGACCCATTCCGAACAGGTGTGGGAGTTTGAACCAGAGGCAGACAATCGGATCTGATTCAAGACAACTCAATTTGGTTTCTTATCTGCAGCTTTTCCTATCTTATGATGTCTGTCATTTCAGTTAAAAAAAAAAGAGTTCAGTCAATTGAGCTGGGAAATAGCAAGTTATATTTTCTTCTGATAAAAGTTTTCTAGTTGCTGTTTTATCAGATTGGGTTGAAATTTTATGTGTTTCTGTCAAGGTCTGCAATGACCTTTTCAGATATTTTATCAGATATTAGGTGGGGAAACATTTTTTTTTCCTCTCTTTTTGCTTTAACCTAGCAAAGAATGACCTGACTTCCAAGATCATAAATCAAACCTGGTAAAGAGAGGCAATAATACAGGTTACCCCTCAAAATTGAGTAGGCGGGGAAAACAAATAACAAATAAAACCTTTCCCTAGCATATGGAGAGAACTTAACTTGACCCTAAAGAAAGAATGTGGTTCTCACGTAACACACACTTAATAGGAAAACACTGCTAATTTGGAAAAAGAAAATGTTTTCCAGGTCAAAGATGGCTTCGAAAAACAAACTATTTTTTTTTTTCAAATGATATCAGAAGAACTTAATTATTTTTTTTTTATTAAACTATGTATGTTTAATATGGAACAATGAAAAACTCATATAAACCAAAGTATAAATATTTGGTAATCTTACCATCCAAAGATAACCGCTGTTAGGCATTAATCTTTGACTTTTTAGTTACCATACATATACAGACGTGTGTATCTATATATTTAAAGAATCATAAAAGTTGCTGTTTAGTTATTTCATCATCAAAGAAAGTTTTTATAAGATTAGTGACTCAGACTGGCTCCTGAAGATGATCCCTTAAATAGAGCAAGAATGAGAAACGGACTGAAAGAACAGTCAATAATGAATAGCCAATCGAATGGGAGAGTTGTATGTAAAAACATAGTTTTTCAATCTTACAGTATATTATGTAGAGCCAATTTAAAACTAGAGCATAGTTATAAGTTTTAAATGGTTGCCCCCTTGAAGTGAGGTGACCAGTTGCAGGGTGTGTTGATTTGTGAGGCTCCAAATGCCGGACGACTGTGGACCACTTACTTAGTTTGAGTATCTGCATTTATAAGGTTAAGAAATCAGGCCAGGAGCAGGAATGGTGAGAAGGGCTGCTCTGGGCCCTTTGGGAGATTTAAAATCCAGAGTCTTGTGGATTTTAGTGATAATAGTTGATGATGGCTTTATCTTTCCTCATACCAAAGCTACCATGGTAACACGTAGCCTTCATGAGCTTGCTTAGGCATCAAACTCAAATTCATTCAGTTTGTGTAAAGGTTTTCATGGCTACCAGCCTCATTTTAAGCAACAGCATCTGAGAAATTTAGGGTTTGATGGCCCAATTTTATTTTTTTTTTTATATAACAAAATACTTAGCTACCAAAATATAAAAACAACTTTGGGAAACCATAGGTTAAGTGACTTCAGAGTTGGTCTCAGTTTATTGTTCCTTTGGTTTTACTTTTCTGTACCAAACCCATTCAGTGTCTGAGGTCCCAGGTGGCCGTGGAGATCCACAGAGGGTAGGGTGCCATTACAAACACCAGTTCCACACACATCATTTGCTTCATCAGTCAACCAGCCAATGAATATTTTGGCCTGCTTGCTGTGATCTGGGCACTTGTTAGGCTTTGGAGATCAAAAATGAACAAGATGATCTCTGCATGCCAGCAGTTTGCGGTCTGGTGGGAGAGATAAAAAGTGAATGTGTACTCTCAGTGTATGGGGAGCTGTAGCCGGGTCAGTCTGGGTTCCACAGGAGCCCTAGGATTCTTAAACTGTACTTGTTACCAGAAGTTCAGACAAGGCTTCCTGGAGGAGAGGGCTCCTGTGTTAAGTCCTATATGATGATTAGGAGTTTGCTGCATTGGGGTAAGGACATTGCAAGGTGAGGATGTTTCTTGAGTCTGGCTTTTCTGCAGTATTGGGTGGGAGGACATGAGGCTGGAAAGCAAGCAGAGGCATCTAAAGACTTTGGACTTGGCCTTGATGAGAGAAGACTTGAAAGTAGAGTAGTGGAATAGCAGGATTTGAGTAGCATTTTGGATAAATCACTTTGGTTATAGTATAGAAAAGCTAAAAATTGTGGATCTCAGTTTTTTTGTTGCTTCACTCTTGCAAGGTGATGGTTGCCTTCCCTCTGCACTTCTGCAACTGTCCTCAACTAGAGAAAGAACTCTGATGGGAAGGGAGCGACATGCTACAACGATATTTTGGAAGAGTTAATGTCTACGTGCTTTAGCAGTAGGACACAGCACAGTGGAATGGCTTGTGTCCAAGCTGAGGTGGAAAGAAGGGGCAAAAATTCAGGCCTGATTCTAGTTTTCCAAACCAGATCCTCCCTTCTCTGCACTGGAAGGGAAGAGGGACGTGGCTAATCTGACCCCCGGAGGCGGGGTCCCACCCTCTTCTGTAATCCCACCTTCTTTTTGCTTTGTCTTTAAAGGTGAGGTAGGTGCCTGGAGTGGCTTTGAATTGGAATATAGATAATTACAGGGGAAAGTACTGTTTATGCAGGTATGCATCACTAGACCCTGTAGGTTGGATTAGCCAAGCACCAGGAGGGGTAAAAGTGAAGATGATTTTAAGTTCAATTCTTGCCTTTTAAACAATTTTTAAATATGTTAAATTTCAAACATATGCAGAAATAGTCACTATTTACAGCCCCCTTAGCTCATTCCCCGCTGTATTTCATCTACATCTTCCCCTCCCCCTATACTATGTTATTTTGAAGGATATTCCAGACAACTTATCATTTCTTCTATAAGTACTTATTTATGTATCTCTAAAAGGTATAAGGGCACTTTAAAAAAATATAGCCCTAGTGCGAGTATCACTCTGAAACACATTAACTATTACTCCTTAATATACAATCGGCGTTCAAATGTCTTAACGGTTAGTTCAAAATCGGTATCTAAATAAGTTCCATGTGTTGCCTCTATTGATGTGTTTCAAGTTTATTTTAATCTATAGCATCCTTAGAAAATTACCAATGAAATTAATTTTTTTTAGTATGATTAGGAATTCATGGTTTTAAACGTACATGATATGTTTTAATCTATGTAGTCATCCTAATGGATGTTCAGATTTCCCCCCCTTTGCCAGTGGGAACTTAATCAAATTGGTTCCTGAATTTTTTGATAAAAATCTTAGTTTGATCTTTTTCTGCTCTCCACACTACAAAATGTTCCAAGATCTTCTCCTGCATTTTCTCCTCCCAAACCTGGATTTGTTCATTTATCCAGGAAGCCCTGGATCCTTTTAGCGAGGAATGGTATTCGGACACCCCTCTTAGAGCTAACCCAGCTAGCTGAGCCTTCGCACCGGGGCCATGCTCATCTTCTCTGTATTGCTCCAATTTCAGTGTATGTGCTGCCGGAGCGAGCACTGCTAGCTGAGCTTTTGGATATTGGGTTAGTCACTTGATGTAGAGAGTTAGGAACTACTTCCCCACCCCACCTAAAGATAAGATCAAATATTACCTGTGTTGATATCAGTACTTTCAATTCAAATTTAGCTCTAAAAGGATTTTCCTTCTCGTTACACAACTGTTTTTTAACTGTGGTAAAATATATACAACATAAAATTGACCATTTTAATGATTTTTAAGTCTGTGGTTCAGTGGCAATAGGTGCACCCACATTGTTGTGCCACTGTCACCACCATCCATCTCCAGAACGTTTTCGTCAACCCAAACTGAAACTCTGTCTACACTCCCCCTTGTCCCCAGCCCCTGAAAACCGCATTCTCTTTCTGTCTCTGTGAGTTTGACTGCTCTGGATGCCTCATGTAAGTGGAATCATACAGTATTTGTCCTTTTGTGTCTGGATTATTTCACTTAGCCTAACGCTCTCCAGATTCACCCATGTTGTACCCTGTGTCAGAATTTTCTTCCTTTTAAAGGCTGAATAATATTCAATTTATGTATCTACCACATTTTGTTTATTCATTCATCTTTTGATGGACACTTGCGTTGCATCTGCCTTTTGGCATTTGTAAATAATGCTTGTTGAGGTAAAATCATCCAAACCTGTAGAGAATTTCTATAAAAATTTGAGTTAAACAGGGGATATGCCTGGAAGCATAATCTTAATAGTCTAGGAAAAATGCCTCCCAGAATGACAGTTTGCAGCTTCTTTTATGCATTTGGAATTAGGGAAGGAACATAATGAAGATTACAAGGTGGGAGAAAGCAAGACAGGGATTGGATTACAGGATAATTAAGATTATGTTTTCTTGAGGGTGGTCACTCTTACTTGAAAGATGCGTTAATCTAGATGCACAGAAATAATGAGCAGTTGAAGATAAACCTTTTACTAAAGAATTTATATGCCTGGGGCGTGACTACCCATGTGACCTATCCAGTGGGCAATTTATGATCAGTCACCCTGCGAGGCTACTTTCTGTAGAACCCTTTCCTCTGTCCACGTGCTGCTGTTGGACGTGGGTGTACAATACAAATGTCTGTTCGAGTCCCCACTTTCGATTCTTTTGGGTTTATACCCAAAAGTAGAATTGCTGGATTATATGGTAATTCTGTGTGGTTTTGAGGAACAATCATACTATTCTTCATTGTAGCTTCACCATTTTACACCTTGTACGCCTCTTTATATCTATAAATCTATTCATGCACACCAAAAATCCTATTCTCAACAACCCTAACATAATTCCTTGATTGCTTTATGTCATAGCATCCATGGAGTCTCATAAAAACAATACCAACATTTTCACTAACCATCAATTACTGGATCCAGTTTTGTCCAATTTGGTCATTCATTGCCTTTGACTTTGGTTTACCTACAGTGTTTCTAGCTCTTGACTTTGGGCTCCTCTTCAAATACATGAGTTGGGTTGGTCACGGCGAAGTGTCTCTGCTTCTAACTCCTTGATTCAGTGCTCCACCTCAGATGGCCAACTGGGCATCTGGACATTGTAACCCATATCTTGGACCTTTTCTCAGGAATGCAACACTTTAGTTCTCCTTTAGGAACTGGCAAAGTTGACACAATTGGGGCCATATTTGGAGGGCTTTGAAAGGAGCTTAGGGTTTTGTGCACAGAGGGCAAACATGACCAAATCAGTAAATTGAGAATACATACCCACAGAAATGTGTGTGTGTGTGTGTGTGTGTGTGTGTGTGTGTATGACACATACACACACAGAGAGAGAGAGAGAGAGAGAGAGAGAGAGAGAGAGAGAGAGAGAGAGAGATGACTGACATGGAGACATGAGAAAAAACGCAAAGGGAAAACACCGGGCCTAATTGGCCAAAGAAGGGGGCATGGGTGAAGACAGTGGTCATTATCTTTCTCTTGAGCTCCTATAGCCATAACTGAGGAGAAAGAGTTGTGGGAGGTGTGTGTAAGACAACTTCCATGTACCTCTCATCCCCCCAGAATATGTGGGCTGGGGACGGGGTCATCCTGAAGTTGCCCACTCAGATGCCATTTGAGCTTGCTTAATTTCTTTGGGATTCTAAGCTGTTCTTCCATGTTGTCATGGAGAATCATTCTTTCGACTGTCTGGCCCTCCTGCTTAGCTGATAATCTCCTGGTGGGGGTGAGGAAGCAGAGATATATGGTAGCAAATGGGACACTGGATCAAGGCAGGACTCCTGGATTTGAGGCTTGACCGGTCATGTGGAACAGGCCAATGTCATTTCTTCTGTGGGATTCCACTTCTCTGTCAGAAACTCCTGTCCTTCCCTGCTCCCCCCCCCCGCCCCTTCCCCCCCACCTTAATTTGATGGGTTGAAAAAGTTCAGAGGAACTTTTGAATAGAGTTGAGTCAACCACTGAGTAGACTTTCTCACCCTGTATTTCCTTTCAAGCCTCCTCTATTGCCCAAGGGCTGGGGAATCTGATTAATCACTTCCCTCTTCTGCCTGGCAGCCACTGCTTGCTGGGACAGACTGGGAAATAAATAGCACTTCAGGGAGGGAACCGTGCAGGAACTGGGAGGCTCTTATTTTACTGCTTTCCTATGGAGAGAAGAGCACATTCCCTGGAGAGCCCTTTGGGTTTTACCACTTGGGCTCAGTGGGTCTTGGTCTTTGATGGGAAGGCCAGGATAAGTGGAGCTTCTGAGTCTAGCTGTTGACTAGACGGGAGACTTGCTGTTGCTCACTGTGGTGGTGAAGAGCTTGGACCCCGGGACCCTATCTCACCAAGTGCTGCATGCTGTTAGCCGCTACGACTCAACGCCTTGGCCTGATAGTCTCATTTTTTTCTTTCTACCCTAATAATTCCTTAATGCTTTTTATACAGACAATTTTTGTCTCTTGTTCTCACTCATCTGACCTTGGAAGAACTAGAAGCAAATAAGAAACAATCAAGAAAACAGGTCACACTTCCTCTTGGTAACAGAGAGGGAGCAGAAGGTGGATCTTGTCTTGAACACAGGAAAGCTGGGGTTCCTATCATCGGAACATCTGTGTGGGCTTGTCTTTGCTGGCAGCCTCTGTCATGGCTCCAGGCAGAATTCCTGAGAGTCGGACATGGCCAGTGTTCTCACTGTATCTTATGATGCTATTCTTTTATTTGGATTATAGTTCCATTTGACTGGAAGTGTTTACAGGGCAAGAATCAGACCTCATTTGTTTTGGGGTCTGTGATACAATTGCATGGTAAATACTAAACAAGTGTTCATCTTCTGAAAAGGTAAAGTCTGGAATTCATCATAAAGTATATGGCCTCTTAGGCTCATATTCATACCTGCAGTCTGAGTCTGCTGACACAGTGACTGGAAGGAGAGAATCCATCCTAATAAAAGGGACCTGAGGGGCAGAGGGCCAGGGAGGAGCATGTTCCCATCCATGATCAGTTTTCGAGGGAGAGGAGACTTGTAGGGCTGGGGTGGGGGCTGGGGAGTGAGGAGACAGAGGAGCTGTAAGAATCATGCAGAGGCAACCCAAACTCAGAAGGCCAGGAGGAGAGAGAAGAACGCGAAACACTCCAGTGGAATTCCCAAAGGTAGCAGCAAGGGAACAGAATACTTCGGGATGGGTCTGAGGTGTAGGGGAGGGACATGTACATGAGATGTCCAGGAGGCAGGTGGCATGGGCTGGAGTCTGTGAGATCATCATTCTGTCCGAAGCCTTGAGAACAGGAGAGAGCCCCCAGGATAGTGCAGAGAGTGATGGGGGTCGGGGGGAGTGAGGGGCAGAGCGACAGAGCTGCTGGGAAAAAGCCAAGCAAGGAAGCTGAAAAAGTAGATTATTGGGTGCCCTCATGTTTGGCCTCGTAAAAACCACCTGGGCTTATTCCTTCAATCCTGTGGTGTTCTTCTGGGCTCTGATGGTGCCCCTTGGGCTTCCTGAGTCCCCTACCCACTCCCCACCCCCACCACCAAGTCTTTACATCTTATCAGTGTTCTGATCCTGGAGCCAGATCCATTGCAATCTTTCCCTACCAGTTTATAGAGATTTACATAATTTCATTCATCAAGTTCAGCCTTTCCCACCCATGGAGTACCTAAACCCACTGTTTTCCCTCCTCCCCACTTTGAATAGATTCCCTGATATCCTTCTTAGAGAGTCTCTTGAGGCACCAGGGGGGGTTTGTATATGTGGGTAACTACCTCTCAACTCATCATAACAAACCGGCTCAGAAACTCAGAGATTCTCTGTAGAAACAAACTCTCCCATCAGACTGTTTAAAGGGTGTAAGTGCCTGTTGATTTGGGAGGCTGGTCTCTACCGGCCTGAAGTGCTTCACAGAAGTGACAGGACACTCTCCTGCAGGGAATGTTGATATTAAATTTCCTGCCCTGTGTAAACACACGTCCAGGAATGGCATTAATAAAGGAAACCCTTTTCCCAGGACAGAGCAGAAGGGGCAGTGGGGGAGAAGGATGAAGAGGATGGATGCTGGGGAGGGGAGAGCTGGCCAAATGGACCATCTAACCAGCTGTTTATGGTGAAGGCAGAGCCCATTAGCCAGACTTTTTTCCATCATTTTCAGAAATTTTGCTTATATTCCTTGTTCAGATTTCCAATCTTTTACTATTTGACAGCTGATAAAGGAGAGGTAGAAGAGCCTGGTGATTAAGGGAGCAGGTCTGGAGTCAGACACCTGATTTAATATACCTCTTATAATGTTCCCCAGTTTTCACTTCCATAAAATTGAGTAGAAGCTACTTCATAGACTATTGGAATAGGAAATCATGTTCATAACACATAGAACTTGATATACAGTAAGTACCTTTCAATGGGAGCCATTAGTCACCCATTGATACATGTTTTCTATTATCATTAAAGGAGATATTATTTCAAATTGGATTTTGTCAGTCACACTAATAAAGGATTAGATTGCACAGTAGGCTGCCACATTGAATTAAAGGAGAATTTTGTATTGGTTAGAATTCACCTTCTTTCTCAGTATTAATCTACATTTAGAGACAAAGACCCGATATCTAATTTGATGTTTATAATTTCTACTACATAGGAGGGCACATTTACGTAAGCAGAGGCAAATTATAGATTTGCCTCTATATGGGATTATAGATACCTGAAAAGTGACTTTTGTCGTAGCTTTAGAATATTTTAAAAATCAGAAGGGAGTTGGAACTAGTTGTCTGCCTCCTGTGAAATCTGAACAAAAGGAAAACACAAAGAGACCACTTAGTTGCATTCGGATCGTGTGGTGCAGCCATGGGTGGAGCAGCCGTGGGTGGAGCCGTGACGGTCTGTCTCTGGGACTCTCTGAGAGTAAGTGAGACCCTCTTCCCCCTTGAATTGCTTCAGTAGAGTCTCTCCTAGGGTCCGAATCACGCGTCACTGTGCTTAGCATTGTCGTGGTACTAAATTGTGTTTGCTGAAAAGCAGGGGGCAAACCAACTGCATTGTGGATTTCTGCCAGGAAAAGCATCTAACTCATGGTGGCTGCTAGAGCCTCGGATTTGGAGAAGGGTGGGAAGAAAAGGAAGAGTTGCTTATTAGTTTTTTTTTTTTTTAATTAAAAAAATCCAATATATGCATCTTCCTGAGTATTTCTATCTCTGACTGGCTTTATGAGGTGCAGTCAGGACCCAGGTTTCCTTGTGTCTCTGTGTCTACTGCAGGAGTGATGTGGACTTAGTGTCTATCTTAGAGGAAGTGATATATGATGTACTTTAGAGGAAGTGATCTCTTTAGGAGTATTGATGGAAACTACATGGTCCACATGGGCTTTCCCAGGCTTCCAATTCCTTTGTAAAAATGAGCAAATTGGCACTAGACACCCCTGGTACCTATGGACCCTTCCAGCTCTGACCATCTGAAAAATAGGAACAAGTGAAAGATGAGTATTTGTGATAGCACTGTTAGGAGCAGGGGCCTTTGGCCTTTCTGTTAGGGTCTAAGAACAGCAACTGGGCAGAGGTGCTGGTAGCAAAGAAGAGGGCGAAGTGTGGGTCCCCATCCATAGCCATGGCCAGCCTGTCCAGCTGATGAGCCGTTTGAAAGGAAGTTGTAACATTCGGTGGTAGCACTGAGGCCCAGCAAACACTCTGAGAGCTTATGGTGTCCACTGTTTCCTCTGACATTGTTTTATGTATTCCAACAACTGTCCCGCAGGCGGGAGTTGCAATGTCCATCGGAAGATGAAGAAACTGAGGTTGCAGGGTGCGGGAGGCACAAAGGGGCTGAGTCTTGCGGACTCAGGTCCGCTTGAATTTCTGGGCCGGTGCTCTTCCTGTTCCCTAGTGTCAGCTGCACTGATGGCACACACCCTGCCATTTCAGGGAACTGCAGGCTGAGGCCGCCACATATGCACCTGAACAGCTCTGTCAGGACTGGGCTACTGAGGTGTCTTTCTTCCCTTGGGATCTTGCTGACACGAGATTTTCCTTTCTTCCTGGCTTTTCTGCACCTGCCGCTACCTCTAAGCTTCTTTCTAGAAGACCAGGTCTAATGAAGACCCTGCCATGAGGAATCTCCCCAGCTGGGTCAGCAAATGGGAGTCATGGTGGCCAAGGTCTGATTGACTGATTTTACTGTTCAATGCACAGCTCTGTATTGGTTCCTGACTTCTTATTTTTTTGTAAAGATGAATACGTTATTGATTAAAAGAACCACAATAGCCAAAAGGCTTTTGTATTAGTTAGAACTTCCCTTTTTTCTCCCTAAATGTATTAGTTTACATTTAGGTACATAGACCAACTTAATGTCTGTAATTCCTTCTATATAGGTGAGCATATTTACATAAGCAACCCAAGTGTCCATAGACAGATGAACGGATAAACAGAATTTGATTTAATATATACAGTGGAATATTCAGCCTTAAAGAGTAGGGAAATTCTGTGTTTACCAGGGGCTGGGGGTTGGGGGAAATGAGGAGATGTTGGTCAAAGGATACCAACTTCAGTTATATAGCAAATAAGTGCTGGGGATGTAATGTACAGCATGCTGATTATAGTCGATATTGCATTATATATTTGAAAGTTGCTAAGAGAGTAGAAACTTAAGTGTCCTCACTGCAAAAAAAAAAAAAAAGGTAACTATGTGAGGCAATGGATGATTGTAGTAATCATGTCACAAAAGTATATGTATATAAATCATCATGTTGTACACCTTCAAAAAATAGAATATAAATAGATAAATAAATTCAAAAAGAAGGGAAATTCTGACACATGTACAACATGGATGAACACTGAGGACATTATGCTAAGTGAAATAAGCCAGTCAAACGAGGACAAATACTGTATTCCGCTTACATGAGATATCTAGAATAGTCGAATTCAGAGACAGGAAGTAGAATGGTGGTCTCCATGGGCTTCAGGGAGAAGCAAGTTGTTGTTTAATGGGTCCAGAGTTTTGGTTTAGCAAGTTGAAAAGAGTTCTGGAGATGAATCACTCAACAATATAAATATACTTAACACTTGAAACGTACACTTAAAAATGGTTAAAGGGTAATTTCATGTTATATGCAATTACCACAATTCGAAAAGAAAAATAAATAAACTAATTAAATAAGTCAGTCAGTAAAAATGAATGAGAGAGAGAGAGAGACAGAGAGAGACAAAGAGAGACAGAGAGAATACAAAAGGTCAGCAAAGAGTAAAACGGAAAAAATCCTTCCACCTGACACTGTGTGCTATTTCCCTCCCGAAAGGTGTAAGCAGTATTAATGTGAGAGCTGGCAGTACTCCTCCTCCTGAATTTGTTCTACCAGATTGCTTTTCTATAGTAGCTTTACACTTTTCCTAAGATGTCTGCCAAGCACGGGAAGATTGCAAAAGGATGGATTGAACTACCAGACCTTTGCTGATAAATACACTCCAGGGTTCTTGGGATTCTGCTGTGGTGGTTCAGGCGGGAGGAAGAGAGGCTGGGAGTGAGCTCTGCATGGCCCCCAGCGCATAGAAACTCAACTTCTTTACATATAATTTGTAAATATATGCTCAGCTACCAAGTTCTGAGGCCATAGTTAAAAAAAAAAAAAAAGAAAGTAAACTAACCCAATAAATAAGGTATGAAATATACCCCCAATCTCTACGTGTTTATAATCTGGCTTAGGAACAAAATATGGTTTGGGAGAAAAGGGTGAAATAATACCAAAAGATCTAAATGGTACTGGAAGACAAGGATAAGATAGGTAATTCAAGATTGATGTGATTAATTGCCAGCTAAACCCATGGAAACCAGGTGGTGGCATCTGAGAAGGATGTATGTGCTGTGAAGAAGGGGTGGAGACTTCCTGTGAGACGTAGCAGAGCATGGGTGTGATATCTTCCCTTCCTCCCTAAACACCATCAAATCAAATGAAAAGAACCCCCAATATTAGGTAAAATTTCATCTCTAGTAAAACTGGGAAACAACTTATACCCCCAGCTACAGAAATACTGTCAGATATAATGGAAATTCAGAGCATATTGAGGGAAAAACTTTGAGAATTTATCTATGCCTGTCAGATCTCCAGCCGGCTGTAAATTTCCCCAGTAATAAATGAGATTGGAAAGGAAGAGGCAATGTTTCATTATTTGCAGATAAAAGAATAGTCAACTTTGATAAACAAATATGTATGATATCTTTGGAGAAAGATATGAAACTTTACTGAACCACATAAAAGAAAACACGAATAAATAGGAAAAGATACTATGTTCTTGGATTAAAAAGCTTAGTGGTATTCTTTCTTCCAAACGCCTCCAAACACACCCATAAATTTAGTGCGGTCCCAGCAAACATCCCAACAGGATTTTTTAAATTCAACTTGTCAAGCTGATTATAAAATTTATATGGTAGATTTACTGTACAAGAATAGCCAAGATAATTTTTAGAAAGAAGACTTAAGCATTAGGTCCTTTCAAATATCAAAATACTGCTAAACAACTATGGGAATCATGGAATTAAATGTAAATGTTATGTATCTCTACAATGGAAGACTAATAAATCTTCTTAAAAGAGTGAGGTAGATCTGTACTAGTATGAAGAAATGTCCAAATAATTGTGCTTCCATTAAGAAACTAAGCTGTAAGAGTTTGTATGGTCTGACCTCATTTGTGTTCAAGACAGATGGCACTATTCTTCCCAGTTTCTCCTTTCTCAAAGAGGGTTATATTGCCCACCCTTAGAACATAGACTTGCCTATGAGACTTGATTTGATCAATGACATGTGAGTAGACGTCACTTGTACAGCTTCCAAGCACAAGCTTTAAAAATCATTATGTGGTCCTGACATAGCTTTTTGCCTTCTGCCACAAAGCTGGTATGACCCAGATAGATAAAAGTTGCACCTTCAGTCTGGATCCTGGAGTGAAGCACACACACATAATAGAAATTCAGCCAACTTGCAACTGATGTGTAATATGAACAGCAGAAAATAAATCTTTAATATAGGAAGCCACTGAGATTATGGGATTGCTTGTTACAGCATAACTTAGCAAAAGTTGACTGATACATTGCTAAACAGCACCCAAACCAAATTTATTTTATGTATGTATTTTCGAACATGTCTATAGCATGTGTAACATATCCTAGAAAAAATTTTCCCACATATATAAACAGATATGTATAAGGATGCCTGTTGCAACATTTATTACAGCAAAAATTGAAAATTACCTGAATGTACATCAATAAGGGAATGAATAAATTAAATATATGTTGATAGAAAACTATAAAGCAACTCGAAATAGCTCTACATGTATCAGCATAATTAAAACTCAGAAAAATAATAGGCAAAACAAACTTGCAGAAGGATACATATAACATGTAATTTCTATGAAGTTTAAAACATGCATAAATATGTATTGTTTTTGAAAAAATATACACATTACAAAAGTAGAAACATTTACACAAATCAAACATTACATCTAGGATAGAGGTTATTTTCACTGAAAGAAGGACAGTAAGATAATTAGATACACAAAAGAATCAACTATATCTGCAATTCTTTTTCTTTAAAAATATCTAACACGAATATGGTTAAAAAATGTTACGATTTTGACAAAGCAAGGTAGTAGGTTCTGGAATGTTTTTATATTTTTTTTTCTAGATTACTAAACTATTTCATATCTTTAAAAAAGTAAATTTGTAAATACAGTATGCAATGTGAAGGCATTCATATAAATTTAAAAAGCACAAAAATCATACATATGATATTCATATAAAATATAAAATATAAAAATTTTTATATTTTTGCACATATATACGTGTGCAAAAATATAAAAATGAATTGGAAGGATATAAGGATATACATTAAATTCAAAATAGTGGTTGGATAAGAGATGGTGCTAGAGAATAAAATGAATTGTATGTTATTCTTCGTACTTTTCTCTAATTTCTAAATTTCTAAAAATAAATATAATTAATGAAATAGAAAATGTCTGAAAAATAGGAAAATTGTTAGCCACTTTTGCTCTAGAGCATGGGGTAACAGTAATGGCGACTTTTATTTTTTATCTGACAACCTTCTATACTGTTTGAATATTTATAGCAATTATGAAGTATACAATTTAAACATAAATTAGGGGGAAAATGTTAAAATATGTAAATGAGAAGAGTCACAATGTAGTGCCAAGTCGGATGATTCCAAAATCATCTTTCCAAATACTTCACTTTTGATTTGTGGAGACCATAGCAAAAGCGGTAAAATTACTGTTAATGAACATTTTAATCTCCAATTCTTCTGGTATTGGTTCTTATTAATCCCAGCGTTTACGTCTCGTAAAAGTAGTTTCTGATATTGAAACAGTGGATGGACCCCATTTACATTATTGGTAGAGTCCTAAATAATATCCCCCACAGCTATGCTCTTGCGCCCGCGCCCTCTGGCGGTTGGAAGACCTTCCTCAAGACTACTGTGTGTGGATGTCGTTAAGGCAAGGGGATCTGAAAAGAGTCTGGGTCATTCTTTCACCCAATAAGCTGTACTTCTCTGTCTTTTTTTTTTATGGCGGGCTCCCTTGAATAAGATTTTCTATGAAGAAAGGGTTCTATGGCTTAAAAATAAAAGCAACAGAAACATCACTGGTGCAGAGTAAATTTATACATTTGATATGCTGTTAATCTGGATCATTTTCAAACTAGGAAGGACCTATGTAGATCATCTGGTCTAACACCCTCATTTTACAAAGAAGATCCTAGGCATCAGCTGGTAAAAGGTACTGCCCCTGTCCATTGCCAGGAGGGGCACAGGCTCCTAGCCATGCTGTGTGTGATGGTCATGATCATCATCCGTATTTTTTGTTATGTTTTGTGTTAACTGAACTCAAAGCTAAACAGAACTTTCCCAGCTTTCCTTAGACTCCACATTTCATGCAAAAACTTGCAGGGTAATTAGTGGATTAGCAGAAGATGTAAAGTGCTGGCAATTGGGTCTAACCTTGATTTGATTAAGTAATCCCCAAGAAACCCTTATAGGGGAAAACAGCCTCCTGCATATGTGTTTACACCCTTGTTCCCCGCCCCTTCTAAAAGGCGTAAATCTCCCCTGAAGTGCCTCCTTAGCATTCAGGGCAATAAAGAGGTCACATTATGTCTCCATAAATCTCCCCTGCTGGCCGGCAGGCTGCTGCCATTCCAGGCGGTGAAAGGGAAGTTGTTTCCTTCTGAGGCTGCTGGACTGGAAGGAAAGGTCTTTTCCCTTCAGACCCATTGTCTTGGTCCCTGAGGGAGCTGGTCTGGCAATTCGTTCAGTATTTCCTTTCCATCCTGCCAGCTTGTAACAAGCTGAAGAGGGGATGCAGAGTCAAATGAGCCCAGACTGGCCTGATTTAAGTCTCTTTGACTGGCCCTGATAGAGGGCCTGGCCAGAGCTCCCTCTCAGTCTTTCTAATTAATTAAAGGAACAAGGTCTAAATGAGCAGTGTGCATATACATAGCTGAGCATTAGAAGCCAAGCCAGATCCACTGGGGCTGGGGCCTGAGACTGCCCTGGAGGCTGGGCTGGGGATCCCTTGGGACAGGGACTAGGGTACTGTGAAAGATGACAGTGGATGGGTGAGCTACTGAGAACCCACTTAGAAAATGGTGGAAGATAAGAAATCAGAAAATGGAACCTGTCCTAAATGGAGCTTGCTTTAAATTAAAAATAATACTACATGAAACAGTGGTTTAAAATATAAAAGATTATTTCTTGCAAATAGAAATAAATTAACATAGTCGAGAATTCAAAATGTTCACAAGAGCTTACAGTAAAAAGCATCCCCTAGCCACCAGAATGTCTTCCTGGAAGCAATCGATATTATCAGTTTCTTGTATATCCACTTAGAAATATTTATTGTACATACAAACAAATCTGTGTATAGACTCTTCTCCCTTTCTGTTTCTTGCTCCCAATATTTCACAGCATATTTTGGAAAGAATTCCCTATTACTATATAAAAGATCTCCATTCTTTATGGCTACATAGTATGCTCCAATTGAATTTACCAGTGCCATATTTCTAATCCTCTACTATTGCCAAAAAAAAAAAAAAAAAATGCTACAATGAATATTCTTATACATGAGTCATTTTACACAAGTACTGGTTCAATGTAGGATAAATTCCCAGAAGTGGAATTTCAAGATCAGATGGTACATACGTTTATATTTTTGCTAAGATATTGATTGCCACATTGCCCTCCCTCCGGACTGTACCATGTTACGCTCTCTATCAACACCCAGACTACTTGTTTCCCCACATCCTCACTCCCAGGGCATGTTCAGATGGCTGAAGCAGGCTCGCAGGATGCCTGGGGAGGGTTGTCGACTCACTCCAGTGACCTGAGGGAGCTAGGACCAGTACCAGACTTTGTCCATAGCGTGATTGGCAGGCAGCTTTTGATTAGCTCGTCCTGTACATTCCCATCTGCACTCTAAGGAGAGGGCCTTTCTCTTCCTTCTGTGGGATGAGTGCCATAGCAGGTACTCGTTCCAGAGGGGGCTGCCCCTGTCAGAGGGGAGGCACTGGGGTGTAGCGTGGAGAAGGTACTTCGTTAGTTTTTGGCATGAGAGGATCTCAGGAAATTGAAGAAATAAAGTAGACATCTCCAATTCTCTAACTACTGGTCAGAGATGCTTTTTAAAATTTAATTTTTATTAGTTATTTTGTAATAGCTTTTTGAGGTCCTTCTGATTTATGCGAATGAAGTATTAGAACAATTTTATCATTAGCAAGAGTGGGCTGATTTTTAGTACATCATGGAGCACTTTTCCGTATCCATCTGTTATGTGTAATTATATATACACACATTATGTGTACAGGAAAAACGCTGGCCTGGCATAAATAATTCTCTCAACTGAATGTGTGTCCAGGAACATGGCTTCCCAGTGGCCAGGCAGTCAGGTGGGCCAGGAGCAGAGCCCTCCTGCTGGGTTGCTGCTGCTTCAGGAGATGTTTCAGGGCTCTGGACTTCGTTGAAATCTGATTGGTCAATGTGCAGAGTTTCTGTTGTGTGCTGAGCACTGCAAGTGGAATGATTCAACCCGAGAGCAGCATGGTGCTGAGGAGGATGAGGATCAAGTCATGGAATGTTCTAGAAGCTTAGGTGAGTCACTTAAATTCTCTGGACCTTGGTTTCTTCCACTGAATGTTCACAATATCACTCAAACATCACTTCAGGTTTTTAAGACCGTACACCTCCTGCCCTCCAGGAGCCTTAGAGCCTTAACTGAGATGAACCAACACAGGAGGGCCATGACTAGGAAACGTTCAGGGCGAGCTGGTGGTCGTAGTCACTAACCGAGGCAGGGTCCAGTGAAAGGAAGGTGAAGTTTGGGCTCGGTACCCAAAATCCAGGAAGCAGCAAATGTTTTCAATTGCTGACGTCCAGGCAGGGCTCCCATGGCTGTAGTAGTGCCTAAGGCTGAACCTCAGAGGCTGTGAGATGTTAGGGGCCAACCAAGAACCTGGCTCTAGAGGGATTTTATGCACCTCCTTCCTTGGATTCTGCACGCACCTTGTTTGGGAGGTGGAGAGTCAGCCCGCTTCTGAGTCAGGTGGTGAAGCTGGGAGAAACCAGGGTGCAGGAGACTGCCAAGGGAGTAAGTGCATCGGCGATGTAGGTATGATACCCACAGTTCTGCTGAGAGTGGCCACACATCCTGATTTTAAGCCTGTCATCCCAGAATAATTAGTAATAAGCCCCTCAGAAGTGTCTCGTTCTGGACGATGAGTTATGTGGCATCTTACTCAGCAACCAAAGGGTGGCAGAAATAAGGAGAGCTTGTCGTTTCAGGTTTGGGAGGGTGGGGGCTGCAGGACAGGGTGTCTGCTGGACACAGAAGCCGGTGAAGCTTTTCCCAAGGTCCTGTGAGGAAGGCTTCGGACAGCTCACCCACTGGGTGATAATGGACAGGAGAGGGGCAGGAAGCCCAGAGAGGACGAGGGGACGACTAGGAGAAACAGTGCTTGTGAAAACATTTCTCGTGAGGACAGGATACTAACATTAGGGATAGTTTTAAAAATAGAAATGATAACACAACACAAATGAGTAGTCCCTTCTTTCCTTTGGTCATTTACCTCCTTTAAAGACAGCATCCTGGCCCATGGACCACAGGCGGGAAGGGGCCATGGCGACCTTCTCTTGGGAGTCTACGTGTGTTTAATTTCCACATCTGGCAAATGAAGTCACCTTCTCAGTACCTAACACCATAGAATGTCTCATAGCAGTTCGCCAGTCTTTACCCTTCACAGATTTAACTGCACAATCCAGAAGGCCCAAGACATAATCATCACTGAGGATCAACTTTGAATTGTAAAGCACTGGGAAATTTCTCCCAGAACTAATGAGTGACCTTGCATTTCATGGGGGGAATCTATGCTAAATTTAATTATATTCCCACATGTGGGTTTTCCTGAAGTTCTCAAAATCTAATCTTCACAAAGATGATGACTAGGAAGCATTGCTTAAACTGTGGAAGAGCATTGAAAGAGATGTAACCTTTAGATGGAGAACAGTATGTATGGGTCCTGGACTTCTTATAGCCCTCATTGCTGTCTCACCTGGAATGATTTTTGAACTGTTCATGTTTGACATGGTCCACTTTTGGGAGAAGGATTGGGTCCCCAACAAGATGGTGCAGTCATCCATCTGTCTATCTGCAGGCAGCGGTGGCTGGGACTCTAGGCCCGCCGTTAATGGACTGATCAGTGAGTCCTGGTTCACAGCCCAGCTCTGCTATGTACTGAGCAAGACCTAACTTCTGGTAGCCTCTTAACACTCCCCTATTGCGTGCCCTCCGGGGCCAACCTCTCATTCTGCTTCTACTGGGAACACAGACCAGGTAGGAATGAGGGTCGGTATTTGGGAGCTTGTTGGTCCACAGAGAGGAAAGACATGCTCAACTTTCCCGGATCCTTCAGGACAGGGCACTGGTTTCCTACCGGGGTTTTCATCTCATCTTTCTCTTCATAATTTCTCTTAGCTTATTAAGGGGTTTTAACTTGGCAATATGCTATACATGTTTTCCTCCAGTCTCATTTGTTCTTCAACCTATTCCTCCTCTTTTTTTCCCTCCATCCCTTCCTTCCTGTTTTTGGTAACTTGCGCCCCTTCCTTTCAAAATGTCCTTGCTTCTTTGTGATTTTTTTTTAAATCTGAGGAACACTGTTTAACTCTCATGTCAAGCTTGAAGCCAGGCTCCTTGATGGATGCCAGTAGTGTGTGTCATGTGTTGTGTGTGTGACATACAGACAGGAGGTGAAAATTACAGTATTCGCCTGGAGAAAAGTTTAAGGATCTGTCATATTATTCAGTGGCTATTAAGAAATGTATGCTAAATATTTTATATAGATTATTCTCAGTTTCCTTGTTTATAAATCTAAAAATGTCACGCATCTCATGAAGCCGCAGTCCGAGTGTGATGGACGTGAGCCGCCGGAGTTCTGTTCTTTAGCTCTTGGGCACAGAGGCCCCGGACTCCGCAGGGCAGCCTGGCCCAGCCTGGGAGGACCACTTCTGTTCTGCGGCTGCAGGAGCTTCCAAATTAGGTGGTCTAGTCCCGCCAGCCTGGACGCTGCTTGAGCTGCATGTGCCCTCCCCTCCGCTGCCTCCTGTCACAGGCCAAGGCTGACAAAGCGCAGAAGACCCAAGGCCCAGGAGCTGCCAGAAAAACCTCAGGATTTGTTTGCTCCTCATGCCCCAGACCCAGGCGCCAGCCCCGGGGACAGATCTGGGCCTGTCAGGAAATCCATGCACAATCTCTGGTGAACTTTGGATGGGACTCAGGGTTGGGGTTCAGCAGGGGACATGTGGGTGGAGCTAGAGACTTTGTTCTTGAAGCCCCTTTGGCTTTGGGGTTGCTCTCAGGGCAGGTCCTTCCCCACTCATTGCCAGGCCTTGGATCCCCTCTTGCTTCTATTTGTAACATTGAATAGCTGCCCTGGGCATGGTAATTTCCATTGTGTTTATGTGTCTCGCCTCCCCACATAGATTGCAGAGTGGTCTAGGACAGCTGAAGATGTGCAGCTGGGGATGGCAGGGCGGGTGCCAGTGATACAGCCCAGGCGCCATTGCAATTTGTCACATTTAATGCGATTATTTGTTTTGAGTTGTGTATTTCCAGCTAGACCAAAACGACTCTGGGCGGGAGTTTTGCCCTCATTTTGTGGAATTTATCTCTATGTCCATGATTTGTAGAGGAGCAAGCAGAGCAGACACGTGGCCGATGTGTGGGCTCCAGTGCCCCCCACAGAAACAGTGGAGGGCCAAAGACCAGACGTGCTCAGCATCTGAGGCTGAAGGAGAGGAGGGTCGCTCCATCATGGCTCTGGTTCAAGATCCAGATTTCCTTAGCAAGAGAAGCCCCTCAAAAGAGGGAAGGCCTGAGGGGCATCTCTGTAGCAGAGCAGACCCAGGGTCTGTAGCACTGACCCAGAGGGCTGGCATGAACGTGGCAATGCTGTCAGCCTGAGCTTTCACTCCAGCAGTAAGGAGACAAATTCAGCGTTTGGGCAGTGCCCAGCAGGTGCTGCCAACTATGACCCTGGACTCTGATTTCTCTCCCTCTTATTTTCCCCTTTCTTCCTCTTTTGCCTTTCTTTCTCCCAGCCCTGACCGGCTTACCCCTGCCTGTGGGTGGTTCCCCAAGATGGATGAAGCAGGTCAGGGGAGAGGTCGGAGTCCTTGCCTTTGATTGCGTCAGTTCTCTGTGGGGAAGTCAAGGGTGGGACCCTTCAACCTCCAGGCCCACATTTTTCTTTCAGGCACTACTTGGGGCGGGGGAGGGGGGAATAGTCGGCCATAATTTCTAATATCCATTCTAACTGGATGCCTAAGAAATCAGGATGAGTTTGTGTCCCTCTCTGAAAAAAAAAAATTATTTTTTTAGTGGAGCATGGGTGGAAGTGAGAGGTTAGATCCCCATTCTTGGGGTTAGGGCACAATTCATTTTGTGCTTTTGATTGCTAAAGTAATCAAGATTTCCCATGAGCAGCAGCTATGAGACCTCATAAGTGCACACCATCAGCCATGCTGCCAGTTCATTCCCTGCCTCAAGTCTCAAACTTGGCCAAGTCTGAGAGCGATAGACAATTTACAACTCTGAGCATGTCCCCATTGGTTTGAGAAAAGGTCAGATTCCCAAATCTCCTAGCTCTTTTATCTATCTCTTCCCTTCCCCCATAACCCAGCACTAAGGTTTATCCCTGATCTTCCCAACTCCCTCCCAACCTCTCCAACCCTAACAATAATCCATCATTGTTATCTCATTTGGTGTTTACAAAGCACTTTACAGCTATTGTTGTGAGTTTTTCCTCTTATTTGCAAAGTACTTTACAACTATTATTACAAGTCTTTCCTCTGAATGTGGGGTAATGCTGACCCACTTTGGATAGCTGGCTTCCCACCAGCCTTCTAAGTGGCTGGACCAACTCCCATGATGCCTAGCACCGGTGGGTGGGGCTTTCATAAGTCAAAGCCATAGCTGTGCCCTTCCAAATTAGGAATCAGGCTTAGAAACTGGCTTCATACAGCTGCCCACTTCCCATCCCACTGTTCCACACCCCTGTGCATTTCTAATGAGGGAATGAGAGCTGCTTGTTAACCAAGGCTCTCGCTGCCAGATGTTAGTGCTGTTTGGGGCTCACAGCCTGTCGCCTCCCACTTCCCCCTGAGTGGGTGCTAAGCAGCAGGGTTTGAACTTCTTACTCTCTTTCAGTCTAAGGGAGAAAAATATGTGTCAAATGTAAGAAAGTAAAATAGTCCCTAACTCCATAGTGGAGTGGGAGTTGCTTGAGGTGATCAAAAATTGGTTTTGTTTTTATTTTTATCGGATTTTTAAAAATAAAAAGTTATGATATTATAGATTGGAGTTTTTTAAAAAAAGAAAAGTCCACATAATCTAACTTGCCTATTAAAAGTTCCCTCCTGGTGGTCTTAGCTACCATCACAGTGTATATGGCATTTTGTGTGCCGCATTTTTCATTTAACATGAGGTAAGCATTTTCTACTTCTGTTACATCATCTTAGTAATAATTATGTACAATTATGTAATGGTTCATGAATAGGTTGGCCAGCAAGATTTTCTAGTAGAAAATGTGGAAATTTGTGCAGATATGGAGGTGTCGTGGGCTGTGGGGAGACATGATGAGGTGCTTGTAGGAAGCATGGCTTTGCCCTCCCTTCCAGCTCCTTCCTTTGGCTGCTGTTATAACACCTGCCCCTTCAGTCTGGGTGGGACTTCTGTACTTCCTGCCCTAGACAAAAAGTTGCTGCCACCCAAATCCCCAACTTGGTTAGGGATAATAATGAGTAATGCTCTTACTCATTATTGATATTCTGGCCCAATTTGCCCAAATAGGTCATTAGCATTCCGAGACTAAGTCTCCCTTTTAGTTGCTGTGACATCTATCAGAGAACTTAAATAGCAGATGCTCAGTAAATATTTGTCAGTGACAAATACATATTTGCCAACTTCCACTGCTTTCCCCTGGCCGGTCAAATAGTTGCTTGACTGTGTAACCCATTCTCTGAGGCCAGAGTGGAGTTTCTAAGGCAAACCTTTGTGTTGGATTCTCAAAGCAGCATAAGGCCAGTAACCGGTAGACATATCTAATTGCTAGGGTGGCTGTTTTGTTGAGATTCTGTCCCTGTGTATAAAACAATAAGTGTGAAGAGAAAAAAGGAACCTCCTGTCCCAAAAAGAGGGACAGATTATGAAATTTTTGTCTCTGGAAACGTCTATAGATAAATCAGGACATAGGAAAGAAGCTGGTTTGCTTATCTTTAAAAGAAGAATGTGAATTTTTACCTGTGAGAAATATATACTGATATTTGTGAATGAAATGATAGAATGTCCAAGACTTTCTTCAGTTACACAGGACAGAGGAAAGTGAGTAAAGGTTGGTATACATGAGACAAGATTGGGTACAAATTGTTGGAAGCTAGATGGTGATTAAATAAGAGTTCATTTTTATATTCTGTCCACTTTCGAATATGTCTAAATTTTTCCATAATGATAAAAATATAGAATAAGAGGGTCTTTCTTGCTCAGTTTGGACTAGACATGATCTAAAAAGGTCCTCCATTCCCAAGCATGATTTAGACTAGAATGAAGCGTCTTGGTTCAATTTTGAGGCTGTATTGCCATCTAGTGTTTACTGCTAATACCTAACAAAATGATGACATTGCAAGCGCCCCTCTCTGGACGAAGGCCCTTCTATGAACTCCCTTGGCCTTTCCAGTGTCCTCATGGGAAGCCCTGGGCAAGGGCAGCACACACTGACCTGGAGGTGGATGTGGCTGTGATTGTGCTGAGGGTGGCATGTAAGTCGTTGCTCTCTCCATGCCTCCCTCAGGCTTGGGGAAGCAAGCTGTACACAGGAATAGCCATTTCATGTGCCGCTGTGCAGGCAGGTGACCTTGCTGGAGGGTTCTCAGTGTGACCCAGGTGCAAAAATAGCCTCTCTTGTGACCAGTGTGTGCTCAGCTCCCTGGCCTGAGCAAACAGCCCCTCACACCTGCATATTGTTGACTCGGTGTGGACACACAGCTACCTGTTTGCAGGTGCAAATGACTGTTTGTGTACCCAGAGTTGAGGGGAGGGCACCCTACCATCTTTTTCATTAGCCCACG
Source organism: Eidolon dupreanum (assembly GCA_028627145.1). NCBI lineage: Eukaryota > Metazoa > Chordata > Mammalia > Chiroptera > Pteropodidae > Eidolon > Eidolon dupreanum. The sequence goes on from CM053512.1 coordinate 21,185,757, forward strand.
TTCCCTTAGAGCAGGTAGCTGGACCACATAACTAGCAGGACATGTGACTTTAAACCCCAGGGCTAATGGAAGAAGAGCTCTTAAAAACCCTCCCCTCCACATACCTCCCCCCTTTACTAGAGGAAGATCCACTCTTGCTTCTGGTCGTGGGACAAGAACAATCTGGACACCAAGGTAGCAGTATTTACAGACAAAAAACTTGGAAAAGATATAATCATTTTTCAAAATAAAAAGCAGTATACATGGAATCAGAGAGACTGCTGGATGCTCTGAGCCAGACTTTATATAGATTATGGGGATAAGAAAATTGGCCCAGTTGATTTCACCACGGCAACTGAAATGGACACGGTGGAATTTATCAATTGTAAAATTCTATAGACGTGGAAGGTAAATGTGATGGGGAGGGCAGGGTGAATGAGCGAGTTCAGGAGAGTTACGAATTATGGCAACATTCCTGTGGAAGTGTGATTGACCCTAAATCTATAATACGTACCTTTATTTTATGTACCAGTAAGCAAGAAACTATGTCAAACTATGATACACATAGATATATTGAAATGAGAAAAATGAATTATAGTCTTTTTTTGCAGGGTAGTTTGGAATTTCAGAAACTTACAAAAAATGTAGTCCTTCTGGCTCATTAATTCTACTTCTGAAGGAGTATGCTAAGAAATAACCAGAAATGCTAAGATTTGTGCACAAAATGAGCAGTTTTACAAAACAAAAATCAGAAACTGGGTAATGATTAAATAAAAGGTCAATTACAATAGCTAAAGGATGGCACATTTATATGACGGGATATTATACTGCACTTAAAATGAGTTTATAAAGAATTTCTAATGTGGGAAAAGGCTTTGGTATTAAGTGAAAAAACAGGCTCAAAATTATATGGGTTGACTTCAACCAGGCAAAAATATATGTCAATACATATGAAGTATTGCACAAGATATAATAGAACAAAATGCTAGTAACACTGGTGGTCTTTGAGTTATAGGATTACACGTATGATTTATTTTATGTTATACATTTCAGTGTTTTCTAATTTCCCTAAAGTAAATATTTATTTTATTTTTATTTAATGGGAAAAGGGATCTTAACTTTGAAAAGGAAAATAAAGAGAGATAGGATGTCAGAGTGGAACTCAGTGTTAGGTGAGAATCTCAGGGCTATAGGCTCTGAAGGGGAGACAGGAGACTATAACCAGGCTGCTGGTGGTTGCTCCCCATCTGGCTTTCTTTTTCATGACTAGAGAGAGCCCTGCTGTTCTTGGAATGTGCAGGAGTAAAAATGTCCACTTCCCATGACAATCCTCTGAGCCCATCCCTCAGGGGTTGAGGGCAGAGTGAGGAAGAGCGAGGCGCTCGGGGTGATCCATCCTTCACTCCTTGCAAGGAAAGGGCATTATTTCTTTGGTCTCTAGATTCTCCAACATAAGATTTATGGGAATAAACAAAGAATGACTCCTCTGTATTATTTCCCACCCAGTAGATATGTTTGATGACTTCTCGGAAGGCAGAGAGTGTGTCAACTGTGGAGCCATGTCCACCCCACTCTGGAGGCGGGACGGGACGGGGCACTACCTGTGCAATGCCTGTGGCCTCTACCACAAGATGAACGGCATCAACCGGCCCCTCATCAAACCCCAGCGCCGGCTGGTAAGCAAGTGCCCGGACCACCCCAAGTCCAACAGCTTTGGGGAAAGTGGGGGGCACAGTTCTCTCCTCTCAGCACCTGGCTTCACAGCTCCCACCTTTGTGGGAAATTCCCTGGTTTTGGATTTTGGACTTCAAGTCATCTTTGAAAGAAGGTATGGGTTGAGGGGTTGGGTGTGTGTGTGGGGCGCAATGTAGTAATAATTTCTCATCTCTTTAGCTACAAGGATGTTCCAGACTGCCTGCCTTAAACTAAGAGCCAGATATTTCTCCAGCAAAATGGATTTATTCTGGAATAACAAACAATTGCAATTCCAGACATGCAGTCTAATGGCAAACCATGGCAAGTCCAGATGACGAAGGAGAGGAACACTCTTTTATAGAGGAAAGGAGGAGTTCAGAAGGGCTGTTGTAAACAGAGAGGCCACTGGAGGAAACTCGGAGTTCTGAGCATAGTGGCTTCTCTTTGACTAGTTGAGACAGTCTTGCACGGGGAGGAGAAGATCCTCCTTCTACCTGCTGGAGTGGTAGAGTAGAACAACACCTTCCTGTTGGGGATGGAAAGCATGTCTCCTTTTGTTTGGGGCAACTGATGATGAGTGATATGTCCTGAGAGCTCCCCCTACAGGCCCTCCCAAATGCAATTTAAATGGGGTTTCTGTTAACTAACCTTCACAAGACCACATAGGTCAACCCCTTAATTATGCAGAAATGAAGAGTGAGGCTCAAAAAAGCTAATGGCTGTGCCTGCAGTCACATGCGAATCAGAGTCCAGACTTCCTGGTTCCCAGTGCAGCGCTGTCTTGTACGACTCCTGTGTTCACTTCAACTCCATGAGGACAGTCAACTCTTCCTTTATATATTTATTGTTATTTGTTCCGTTTTCACTTGATCAACCCAAAGCCTAGATAGATTAAGCAGTGTGTGTTGGGCACTGTAGCTGGGAAAGAGTTTGGAATTGAGTTTCTGGCTTTTAGTTCTGTAGTCTTTTCTTACTATACTTTGATTTTCACCAATATGAACTGGCTTTCACATATATTAAGGTAGGAAGATCAGCGGGGATAAACCCTGATGTTTCCCTTTCTTGAGTTCTCACAGCTGCTCCAGTCTCTGATGACACTTAGATACAGTGATTCCTCACCCACCAACCGTGCCTGGCCCTGAAGCCACATTAATTCTTTCGAGAGAAGTTTTTCTGCCTACAGTGCTTAGTGCTCACTGGGCTTTTCATCTGATGTCAAATGACTAATAATGTCACCATTAAGGCTAGTATTCACTCTTCTCCGCAGCAGAAGTCCTGTTCACACACACACACACACACACACACACACACACACACACACACCCCCCTCCGGGACTGGCTCGGCTGAGGAAGGGCTCTGGCGCTGTGGCTGGTCTGAGATGCTCACGCAGGGACACTATGGCTCGCCCTGCTGCCCATTCAAGGAGGGCAGCCCCGCGGCTCCCGGCGACGTAGAAGCCTCAGCACCTGCCTCGCACTTAGATTTGATGGTCTTCTGTCCTGTGTTGCAGTCTGCTTCCCGCCGAGTGGGCCTCTCCTGTGCCAACTGCCAGACCACCACCACCACGCTGTGGCGCCGCAATGCCGAGGGTGAGCCGGTGTGCAACGCCTGTGGCCTGTACATGAAGCTCCACGGGGTGAGTGGCCCCGCCGTGCGGGGCGAGCACCGTGGCCGCGTCTGTGATCTTTCAGACCCGTCACTCAGTTCTCACTTGTCTTCTTCCCTTCAGACTATTACTTGTTTTTTCCTTCTTAACACAGATACTTGGATTTGGAAGGGCCCTTAGAGACTGTCTGTATTAGTCCATTCTACACACTCGGTGGCTCATAAACAACAGAAATTTATTTCCGTGGTTCTAGAGGCTGGAAGTCGGAGATGGAGGTACCGGCATGGTCAAGCGAGGGTTCTCTTCCAGGTCACAGACTTTTCGTTGCATCCTCACATGGTGCAAGGTGTGAGGGAGCACTCTGGGGTCTCTTTTATGAGGACACTAATTCCATTCATGAGGGATCCAGCCTCCTGATCTAATGACCCCTCAAAGGCCCACCTCCCAGTACCACGACCTTGGGGGATAAGTCTCCAACATACGAATTTTGAGAGGACAGACATTCAGGCCACAGTAGAAACATTGCTGGTCGCTTCCATCTTTAACATTATATAAGTCTAATTCCCATTTTACAAATGAGGAGACTAAGAAATAGTATATGTGTGTGTGTGTGTGTGTGTATACATATACACACGTATACATACACACACATATAGTTATATGGTATATAACAAAGGTAACAGTTTAATGGATAAAGGATAGCTTGTTTAAGAATATTTCTATTAACATAATGTGGAAAACAAACACAAAGCTTGATCTCTATCTTTTCCTAAAAATAAAAATGAAGGTGAATTAAAGATACAAAATCTAAAACATCTTTAACTAGAGACAATAAAAATATGAGAAGAAAAATGTAAGGAGGGCAGTATTTATATAATCTCGTGTGTGGAAGGGGAACTTCTTAGGCAAGTTTTCGAAACTCTTAAGCCATAAGATAAAATTTAGATATATTTGATTGTATAACATTTAATATTAGCTTATGGGAAAAGATACCTGAGGAAACTAAAAACTGATACACACATATGTCAGAGAAAGGGTTAATAGTTTCAGAATACAGGGAGCTTCTACAAAGCTCTTTGTGTTCTAATTAGCAACAATCTCCATTATATAGTGCTAAAAAAAAAAAAAAAAAGCCAGTGCAGAATATTGTTCACACATGGCACTATTTTTATAAAGAAAGAGGGAAAACCTAATTTATATGTAGTTGCTTGTATATGCATAGGACAATTCTAGGAGGATACATAAGAATATGGTAGTATGTAGCATGGGTTGCCTCTAGGAAAAGGAACATGGGGATTGGAGGGACACTTTTTTCACTGTGTATCCCCTTTGTACCTTTTAGAGGGTATATATGCATGTCTTACTTGTCCAAATATAAGACTAAACATAAATAAAACAAACAAAAAAGAGATCCTATAGAATAATAATAAAATGATAATCAACTTTCTGCCCACTTCCTGAAGTGTGCAAAAAATATGAACAGACAATTCACAGAAGCATCTCAGATAGCCACTGAACATACACAGAGGCTGGACCTCACTAAAAATCAGGGAATGTGAATTAAAACAACCTTGAGATTCCCTGTTTTGCCCAAATGTTTGGCAAAAATTGAAATGTGTGATAACATGTAATGCTGGTATGGATTTGGTAGAATAGCTACTTTCATACTGCATATTATTGATTTATATGTGAATTACTGCAAATATTCTTTCAGAAAATTAACCTAGCAATACTTATTAAGATTAAAAACACACATACCTTTTGATCTAGCAGCTCTACTTTTGGGAAACTAGCCCTATAAAACAATAAAAGAATCAGGACATAATAATGTTTGAACTGTTTATTGTTGCAGTGTTTATACCAGCAAAAACTAGAAACAATCATAAAGCCTCATAAAGGAATGGTTGAATAAATTATGGCACATCCTTTAATGTGGAATATTGCAGAGAAATTAAAAAAATAATAAGGTGCAACCATGTATCCTGACCTGGAGTAATGGAAAAACACATTGCAAAGTACATTTGATCCTGTACTTTGGGGGTGCCAGCAAACCCCCAATCAGAAATCTATATATAACTTGTCGGCCCTCCACAAATGTAGATTCCCAACCATGGATCAAAAATACTGTTTTTCACTTGGGGTTGGTTTAATCTGTGGATGTGAAACCTGAGAGTACAGAAGGTCAACTGTGTATTTATTGAAAAAAATCCACGTGTAAGTGGACCCACACAGTTCAAACCCTTGTTGTTTAAGGGTCAACTGTAATATACATAATATAACCTCATACTGTGAGAGTGACATGCATTAAATACACACACAGATACAAATGAGTGGATGGATGAATTCACACATACATACATATATAGATATGTACATGTGCACACATGTTTGATAACTTACTAAAATGTAAGAAACATAGGCTATTACTCCAGGTGCCTCATGGGGACAGGATTGATGGTAGTGGGGTAGAGGAGTTGTTATTAACTAAATCTCATGCATCTTTTCATGTTTTTATTGTTATATTGAACAAAAGAAAAATGGCTAACAATATAGTTAAGAACATTCGTAAGAAAATACACTTCTTTCTATAAGAAGTGTCCACAAGGATGTTTGTTGAATATCTATAATAGTGAAAATGTAGAAAAAACCTCTAGGAGAAAAATAGTTAAAGAAACTATTGTTAAGTCAAAGAGTGGTAAAAGCAACTGATAGAGGAGTATTATACAGGTATTAAAAAGATTATGTACTCAAAAATCAAAAGAATTACAGTATGACCCAGTAAGCCCACTTCTGGGTATCTAAAAAGAATTGAAAGCAGAGTCTCAAACATTTATTTGTACACTCATGTTTATAGCAGCATTATTCACCATAGTCAAAAGGTGGAAGCAACTCATATGTCCACTGATGGATGGATAAACAAAATGTTATATGTACAAATGAATACTCTTCAGCCTTTAGAAGGAGGGAAATTCTGAGACATACTACAACAGGAATGAACCTTGAAGTCATTACACTAAGTCCAAGAAGCCAGTCACAAAAGGACAAATGCTATATGATTCCACTTGTATGAAGGACTGAGGGTGGTCAAATTCAGAGAGACAGAAAGTAGAATAGTGGTTGCCAGGGGCTGAGGGGAGGGGAGAATGGGGAATTATTTAATTGGGACAGAGTTTCAGTTTTGCAAGATGAAAAGAGCTCTGGAGACGGATGGTGGCGATGGTTGCACAACAATGAATGTACTTAACACTACTGAATTGTACTCTTAAAAATGGTTAAGATGGTATATTTTATGTTATATGTATTCTACCACAATTTTTTTTGAAGAAGTATTGAGGTGGGTGGGGATAAACAAGGGGACAATATTCTTCTGAAGTTGGGATGGGTTTTAAGAGGGCCTGAGTATACTTACCCTCAAACACAGGACTGCTGTCTCATCTGACTAGAAGGCAAGTTCAAGTTCATGTATGTTGGTACACTTTTCTTAACCATTCCATGTAGAATCCCTGAAGTGGTAATTGCTTTCCTTTCAGTATTTCCAGGTATGGCCTTTATTAATCCTATGTGGGAGACCAGGGGCTAAAAGATTTGGTAGGCCAGGCCTAGAAGAAACCAGACGTGCAGAAGGAACAATACTTAAAAATACTAGAAAGATGAAGGCTTGCTCCCCAGACACTTGTTTTGGCCTCTGTGAAAGGCTCAAGAGCATGACACCTGTCAGTCACTGCTTATTTATGAGAAGTCGGATGAGATAAAAGTGTTGTCCACAGTTTATCTCAACACCTGGCCACAGAGGCATCTCCAGCATAAGCTCTTGCTGCTTTCCACCTCCCATGGCAACACCACCCTTTGCTCCCGTCAGATTCAATGCAGCGAAGAGCTTCTCTAAACAGAGTGACTTCACATCTTGACTCACCAGGACTGTCCGAGTTCATGCCGATTTTCTTGGCATAATTATAAATAGTGCCCCCTTTTCACTTTTATAGTGTCCTGATGTGGCCACTATAAATGCCTTCCCATAGTGTGTGTGTGTGTGTGTGTGGAAATACTGTAGCTGATCATTTACAAATGGAAAACTGTAGATATTGATTTCTAATCTCCTAGGTCCCCAGGCCTCTTGCGATGCGGAAAGAGGGGATTCAAACCAGAAAACGGAAGCCCAAGAACCTTAATAAATCTAAGACACCAGCAGGTGAGGGAAAGAGCTATGTGTAATTATATGAATAAGTCTGTAGCCCTCGGAGTGTGTGAGAATCATGTATTCTTAGTGAGGTGGGCCAGCCAAGGCTGCTGAGATAAAATGATATCATCGTCTATCCCCAGCTTTTCAGGACAAAATGAATAACCCAGTCAAAAAGTAACATCACCAGGGGTCATATTGGGAGCTTTTGAAGCAGGCCCAGTTCCAGCTGTGGCCTGATCATTGCCAGTTGTGAAGACTGCAGTGGCCAGCTGGATTGGTCAAGGGCCTGAAGTAAAAAGGAACATGACTTGGTCCCCTCCATCTTTGGTGATGCAGCCACTCAAAAACTCCATTCCTTTCAATTCTCTTTGGGCTAACTGGGATCTGGGAGGATAGGGTCCCTTTAGTCACGTTCACAGCACATTGCTTTGTAAGCCAATGTATAATTAACATCATGTAGTGCTTTGTACTTCAGAAAGCTCCTTCACAAATATTCTCTCATTGATCCTTAAAGATCCCCATAAGACCCATATATTACCCCATTTTACTAACGAGCAAACTAAGGCTCGGAGAGGGCAGTGGCTTAACCAGACTCATATAGCTGTAAATGGATAGATCTAGAATGAAAACCTAAGATTTTATGCTTCAGGGTCCGTAGGCTGATTAATATGCCACTCTGCCTTCTCCATTTCTAGATTAAGACTGAGCACTACTTATGTCCTCTCTCAAAAGCACTTCCTCCTCAGTACTGCTACCAAATTAAAGATTTCACTGTGACATGCTGCAATCGCAGAGAAAATAAATCGGCTAATCTGATGGAGAGTTTATCTTCTAATCTAAGGCATAACGGAGTCAGATAAATTTCCCTTTTCCACTACTGAGAATATGACCAAAGTTGTCGTCTTCCAGATTTAACAAGGGTTCATGTTTATTAGACCCTCCTGCTTCCACACTGTTTATAGGTACACACATCCCCCAGGGTAGCTTCATTTCCTTATATGTCGCGGTCACAGGAAGAGCAAGGCATTTGGTTCAGGTGTACACTTCCCTTTCCAAAATTCAAAATCGGGGCTGCTAGATTTGGCAGAAAAATCTAATCTGAACAGATACAGGCTATTTAGAGTCGTTATTTACCTCACTTGTGAAAATTCACATTTTGCTGAAGAACTGTTAGTGTATTTATTTTATTTTTCAATTACAATTGACATTCAAGATTATTTTTTTTATTAATTTCAAGCGTACAGCATAGTGATTAGACATTTATACAATTTATGAAGTGATTCCCCTGATAAGTCTAGTACTAGTATCCACTGAAACACTAATTCAAAAATATATCTGCACCTCTGTGTTCACTGCAGCGCCATTGACAATAGCCAAGTTGTAGAAGCAACCCAAGTGTCTGTCAATACACAACTGGATAAAGAAGATGTGGTGCATATATACAGTGGAATATTACTCAACCATAAAAAGTGAAATCTTACTATTTATGACAACATGGATGGACCTAGAGGGAATTATGCTAAGTGAAATAAGTCAGACAGAGAAAGACAAATACCATATGATTTCACGTAACATATGGAATCTAAACAAAATAAAATGTTAATGTATTTAAATATGGGGTGTTGTCCCAGACCTCACTGGAGGTGTTGTTATATATAGTATAGTATTTGCCCTTTTTAAAATCTGAAAAGTTTTTAATCCTAAGACACATGTGGCCTCAAGGGTTTTGGATACGGGGTGGCGAGTCTGTTATTTGAAACAATTTCCTTGAAAATCTCATTTTGGGAATCATTGCCCTACACTGATGAAAGACCCCTGCTTCTCTCCCCAGCAAATGTAAATAAACCATTAACACGGGCCTACCTTGGCTGTCTCAAAGGACCGCTGTCCATTTGTCCCCTGCCCCTGGTCTGGGTGTCCTGACTGTGCCTTGTTCCAGGTCCCTCGGGCAGCGAGAGCCTTCCTCCCACGAGCAGCGCTTCCAGCAACTCCAGCACTGCAGCCACCAGCAGTGGCGAAGAGATGCGCCCCATCAAGACAGAGCCCGGGCTGGCGTCCCACTACGGACACAGCAGCTCCATTTCCCAGGTACAGCCCTGGCTGGGAGGGAAGGGACCACCCGTGGGGAAGTAGGTTTCAGCACACTGGGTGGCCAGGCCAGCACAGGAGCCTGGAGCACGTGGCTGAGGGAGCTGCCCACTGCCCTCAGGCCCTCCCCCACCCCCCCAGACTAGGGGCTGTCCGCACGGGGATTTATTTCAGCACATCTGATCAAGCTACAATGATTTAGACACACAACTGTGAGACACACGTGTATGGCAGCTCCTCTGTGCCAGGACCTTTGGAGTCTGGGGCTGACACAATATGACACACAACTACGGCCTCAATCCGACTGCGTGCATTGGGGAGGGTGGTACAAGTGCAGCGGGCTGCAGGAGGCAGAGCGGTGGGTGGGGCTTTCTAGGCAAGTCTGTCTCCTAAGTGAGGGGTGGTTTGACCTTGACCTTGGATGGGTAGATTTTAACAGGAAGGAGAGGAGGGCCGTCCTAGCCTGAGAAAGGCATGGAAATGCAGAGGGCAGGGTGTAAGGGGTGGAGTTGGTGAGGTCACAGGCAGGATGCCATGTTGATGTGGACCGGTTCCAGGCCCAGCTCCATCTATGTGTGTGGAAGCTGGGCTCGCAGTCCCCTCACTTCCCCTCTTTCGGATATGATGACATCCCTGCACCTCCGCCCCCTCCCTATGTGGTTCCCGTCATTTGGGATAGGGATGCTCTCAAGCCTGATCATGGTCTCGCATTAACTCTGATGTCTCCCCTGCCTGTACGCTGTACAGGAGGCTGGATCCTACTGTCAGAGTGAAGGGAAGCTGATCCCCCAGAACCAGGAGAACCCAGAGCCCCTTTTAAATGGGAAGGATGGCAACTGTTTGAAAGTGGAGATCTGATGGTGATGAGATTGTGGAAAATGACTCAACATAACTATCAGAGCCTTCCGAAAAACTAGAACATTCACAAACCTTCGGGGTCGTACTGCTCAGAAGCAGCCGATGAACCACGCAGCCCCTTTGCATCCCATAGCACAGGGGTAGCGAAAACAGAAGTGCCGTTGAGTCCCTTGTCCTGCCCTTGCCCTTTGGCCTCTCTTCTGGTGCCTCTTCGAGGGGTGGGAGCCAGCCTGGGGACACCTGCATGATGGGGCACCCCTCTCCGGCCCAGACCTCCCACCTGAGCCCTCGGGAGCGATGCCGTTGACCTCTTCTTGCACTTCTGCTTTCAGACGTTCTCAGTCGGTTCGATGTCTGGCCACGGGCCCTCCATCCACCCGGTCCTCTCGGCCCTGAAGCTCTCCCCACAAGGCTACGCGTCTTCTGTCAGCCAGTCGCCTCAGGCCAGCTCCAAGCAGGACCCTTGGAACAGCCTGGCCTTGGCTGACAGTCACGGGGACATAATCACTGCATAATGTCACCTCCCTTCCTCCTCAGATTCCTGCATGGACTTGTGACTTGGAGAACAGCAGAGGCGAGGCTCTGGGCTCCCAGCGGCCGGCCTGCTCTGTCTGGGAATGACTCCAGAAGAACAACTGGGAAGAAACTTGAAGTCGACGATTTGGTTAGGGGAAGTGGGTGCTGCATTTCATCAGATGCCATTTCAAGGTGGGGGGCTGGAAGGAGCCCAGACTCTGATCTGGAAGCACCCACCCTTCGCTAGGAGCACACTTAAGTCCCTTCTGTGGGGTTACAGACTTTTTCTCATTTTCTGCCCCACTCCACCCCTGACAAGAGATGAGAAGTCCTTCCCCTGCCTTTCCACCACTATGGCCTAAGATGGTGGTTTTTCCACTGGGTTCCCAGCATCCCGGATCTGAGGGCGGGTGGAGCGGCAGGGTGCTGGGACCCCTGCTCCGGCCTGAGCCAGGGCACCTGTTTGACATGCATTTGGATGTGACAGGCCCCTTCGGGCATCAGCTACCTTTGCCCAACACTCCCCTTCAGGCTCTGCACACCCCCTGCATTCCTCAATACTGAATCTGGACTCCAGAGATGTCACGTGTAGTACCAGTGTCACTGGGTGCTCGGTGGGGAGATGGAGGAGAGGTGGTGTCACCCACCGCAGGGGGGCTGCGTCAGCAGCATCGCAGCTTGGAACTTGGCCTCCTCACGTTCCCTGTCCCAGCTCACAGCCTCGTCGCTCTCCTCTTTACCCCAAGGCCTCTGAAACTAAAAGCCCCTTCCAGTGCTCCGAGCAATTCAGCTCTGCCTTCAGCCTGGACATGTCCCTTCCTCGACAAAACAAGAACTCCACAGATTAGCCAAACAGCAGCTCCCCTCAAGCTTGCCCCGCTCCCCCAGGCCTGCCTCCACCCCATCTCACACACGGGTTTCTGAGTAAGAACAAAATAGATCCTGCTGCTAAAGCGAGTTTGACTGGCGCCTGTCTAAGACCAAAGGGAGATCCTTCCGGAGAGGCTGTCTGGTGGACTCTGTCTGGGGCTGGGGCAGGCGCTGTTTGGGGAGCTGGGGAGGCAGGATTCCCAGGGAATGCTGACTCGCTTGCACTCGGATCTTGCTGATGGCCTCGTTCTACCGAGGGGCACCTCTCCGCTGCGTCCGCCCAAGGTGAGCGGAGGGCCCACACCTGCGTCCTTTCTCCAGGAGAAATCTCTCGTTCAGAAGGTGAAAAGCTAGGATTTTGCAAAATACATTCAAAGCAAACAAACACAACCAAACAAAACTCATGGAAAGAAGGACGGTGACCAACAGAAGATACTGAGGTGGCCTGGGGGCTCTAGAGCTCTGTGCTGGTCTGGGGTTGGCCACTTTCTCCTCTCCATGTTGCCATTTCTTCGTGGGGCTCACAAAGACTCCTTCCGTGTCCTCCTTATCAACAGAGCTGTAGCAGACTGTGGCCTTACTACGTCCTACCCCAAAACACCTGGCCCCCCCAACCAAAAATCCTATAGGCTGTAGCAGAGACTGTCTCTAAACCAAGATTCTGTTTTAATCATTTACATTGCTTTCTTTCATGAAGGCCACCCTCATATACCTTCCCTAACCCACAAACCTGTTAACATTGTCTTAAGGTGAAATGGCTGTAAAATCAGTATTTAACTAATAAATTTATCTGTACTCCTCTTTCCCTTCTCCTCCTCCCTCAGAGGTCTTCCTGCAAGCTTCGCTGCCGCCCTCTGCAAGGCGATCTCAAGCCACGAAGGCCCCTTCACTGATCCACTCACAGGCTGCATCTAAAACCATTTTCTCCCTTCATTTATTTCTGGCAGTTGGTCAGGACTTTCCTCTGTAAGGGATGGTGACTAGTGAAAGGAACACATCCGGGCCCTGCTACTGACTAGTCTGTGACCTTGACAGGTAAACTCCAGCCATTAACTACAGTCCCCATGGCCCAACCGTTGTCACCCAATGAAGGAGGGCCATTTTTAGAGCTCCCTGCGGGAACACCGGAGCTGGAGCATGAGGCGAACTGTGGGGCAATGATCTCTCTAGCCCACCTGAGTTAATTCACGTGTTGGAGGGGCCCCCGAGGTGTTCTCCCACTTCTCCACTTCCCTGTTCACTTATCCTTCATGGTCTGGTCCAAACAAGCCCTTGAGGGGTAAGGGATGCTCCCTATCAGTAGGAAAGGAGATGAAAACTTCCACCTTATTTGTCTACACCTTCCTAGGCTACAGAATTGCATAATTGCTTCATCTTAAGTGGGGTGGGGGTGGAAGAAATGATCCTAAGGCCACCCCTTGACTTGGAACCTGTGGGAAGGGACCCAGAGAAGCAAATCCACTCCACTCAGAACTGTTCGTGGTGGCTTCTGTCTTCTCTCAACTGACTTATGCCAGATCCATTAGGTAACTGGTAGCCTTTGACTTTTCTCGGCACCCCTGCAATGTTTGAGCAGGTCAGAAAAAAAAACTATAACCATGCTTCTATGTAAATCAGAAAAGCTTTTACATTTGCTGAAGAATAGCCAAACCTCTTAAAAGTAGTGACCATCCAGAAGGATGAGTGGCAGGTAACTTTAGCAACTAAGAGTAACAAGAGGGCTCAAGACCAAAGATAAAACCTACCAGCATTTATGTTGGCCTTGGGAAGCACATGTTTTATGACGATGAGGCCTTTGCTGGAAGCGCTTTGCCACTTCCTTTTAAGAATGGCTTCCAGGACAAAATTATATACAATACCAGAAAGTTGACCTCGTTCTTTATATAGTCATAACTTGTGCTTTACCCCAGTTGGTATAATCCAGCTTGATTCAGCTTCCTTGTTCACAAGACTTGGTTGCTTTTCCAAATCAAATGTATCCTCAGAGGACATTGATTCTGATATGCTACAGGATGCAATTCCCAGATGGTTGGGAAGTGGCTGGGGGAAGGATGCGGGAGGTGGTGGGCTGGCAACGATAGTGTCATCAGAATAAATGTCCGGCCTAATCTGGTGAGTGAAGCAGCCAGTGTGCCTGTGTCCAGGTTAAGAAATCCCCCACATTCCCTTCCAGTCTCACCTCTTGCTATGACAAAATCTTCTGAAGCACAAGTCAAATCATTTTAACAGTTGCAGAGCATTAATCTATAATATTTTATTTTTGAATGCCTTTAGGGGTGAGTAGTAGCAGATTGAGCTGTGATTATGTTTCACTTGGGTTAACAGTAGAGAAAATAAGTTTATACTCATTGAATATATAAATGGTGGTTTTTATAAAAAATGAACAAAAAACAAACAAAAAAAAACTATGTTGTCCCCAGATCTTTAAGGGAAGACAGGCTATTCCAAACAGATGCTTTTGAAAGCATCTACCCTGGGGGGACACATAGCCCCTGTTGGGAAGCAAGAGGCAGTGAATGTGTTGTTACTCTGCAAAACTAAGAGTGTGGTCAAGAGGCTGTGGAAAGGACACCTGCCCAGGGTCACAGAGTTTGTTAGCAGCCTGCTTATACTTTAGGCCCCGCTGCCAAATGACCCTTGCTGTGAGCTGGGCCTCCAAGGTGCTCACTGGCAGACATGAGAAGACCAGCACATCTGGTCGGAGACCCGAGGTGTAGGAGACACATGTGATCCTTCTGTCACTCCACCCAAGCCACCCTCTGGCCTGCAGAGCTCTTCCTCCGTGTGGGGGTGGGGGGTCGGGTGGTTCCAGATCCGTAATTCAACATGATCCCTTCTCATCCCAGAAGCCCAGGTGCTCCTCTCTGCGGCTGCAGCTCCTTCCTGTCTTCTTAATATCAAAGCAGACTTCTGGACTGGAGCAGACATCTCCCCCTCCCTCACCTTTCTAACTGGGCTGGTCATGGTGGTCCTTTTGTACTCATTTAAAGTTGAGAAAACTGAGGCTCAGAGAGGTGATCACACAGCTAATAAGTGACAGAGTCAGAATTCAGACCCACAGCTATCTGAAGTCTCCAGACACTGAGCTCTTTTTACCCATTTTAAGGCTGCCATTTTGGCTTGTTTTTCCACAAGGAAGGATGTGGGGACTGGACCACAAAAGGGTGTACCAAAGCATCCTTCGGATCGCTGTCTGCGGGTGGCCTGAATTCAGCATGAGGATACAGAGAGGAATGAGACATAGTTTGTACCCGAAGGAGCCCAATGTGTCAGTGAGTGCTTTTCAAACGTCTCAACCCAAGTGCCCGCAAATGACTGCACATTCCCTACAGAGCCTCAAGGCTCTGGGGAAGCCAGTGCATTGCCGCACGTGAGAAATTTCTCAGAAGTCTCCCCTTTTAGCTTTCAATGAACATGAATTGAGTGTGTTATTCCATAGTTCCCATATACATATATATGCACATATGCATATATATGTATATGGTGGTTTTTATAAAAAAAAAAAAAAAAAAAAAAAAAGGCTGTGTTGCCTCCAGGCCATTCCAAGCAGATGCTTTTGAAAGCATCTACCAAGAAGTTTTGCTTAGGTGTGGCCCAGGCGGGACACATAGCCCCTGATGGGAAGCAAGAGGCTGTGAACATTTACTCTGCAAAACTAACAGTGTGGTAAAGAGGCTATGGAGAAGGCACGTGGCCAGGGTCACACAGTTTGTTAGTAGCCTGCTTGTACTTTAGCCCCCGCTGCCAAATGACCCTTGTTGTGAGCTGGGCCTCCAAGGTGCTCACTGGCAGACATGAGAAGACCAGCACATCTGGTTGGAGACCCGAGATGTAGAAGACACATGTGATCCTTCCGTCACTCCACTCAAGTCACCCTCTGGCCTGCAGAGCGCTTCCTCAGAGTTGGGGGGCGTGGTGGTGGGATGGGGTGGCTCCAGATCCATAATTCAACATGATCTCTTCTCATCCCAGAAGCCCAGGCGCTCCACTCTGAAGCGTCAGCTCCCTCCTGCCTTCTTAATGTCAAAGCAGACTTCTGGACTAGAGCCGACATCTCCATGTTTGGATGATCCTCCTCACCCCACAACCCAGAACTTGACACACTGACTAGGATACTGAGAATGGCACGAGAAACAGCTGTTTGGAAAACTCTTTTGGAGTGGAGGAGGTTGGGTTTGAGTTTTTTAATCATTTCCTTACATTGGACACTACGCTTCAGAGTGCATCCTTGCCCTGCTTGAAGCTAGAACACAAAAGTGTCATCATCCTACCAAGGACAAGCCTCAAAGTAACAGGTTTGGCCTGGGAAGTGGAATCTCCAGGAATCTGTCCCACTGAGGTCTCTCTGACCTCGGACACTTCTTTTCATTTCGGGTACGGACGCCTCTGACCCGCAGCCTCCTGGCAGTGCTGCTCTCCTTTACCACTCTGGTTCCAGTGTGACTTTTCTCTTTCTTCCAGTAGCTGTGGTGATGGCATTGCGAAAAAAAAACTATTCTATAACACAGAGAAATAAATAGTCCAAACAAAGATGACATTAAGACAGACCTACGTCGTTTTTCAAAGTCCAGTTTTCTTTCGGTCTGTGCATTGCTAGCTCGCTCTTCTGGCTGAAGCCTGGGAGATGGTGGGTTCAGTTTTACGGAGAGAGCTGAGCACGCAGCTGTGCTCTGGCTTAACCGCAACAGAAGGATTTGGAAAAGCCTGTGAGACCTCCATGCTCTTGGGTCCAGGCTATAGAAGAGGTTGCAGGCCCTACATGGGGTCTCTTCCAGAGGGAAGGGTGAAAAATGGGACTCTTTTCACACATACTCCCTCACACACACTCCATCCCCTCCCTGCTCTCTGGTGATTGCCTTCTGTCCCACAGTGGTGGCCCCAATTCACCTGAGAAACAGATGTCTCCCTATTGGGTTTCCAAGGAGTTTTTAATCACTGGACAGTTACAAATTCCTGACCAGAGAATCTAATCAGAAGGAGTTAATTCAGAAGCTCAGTACTAGTAGACAATTCTAATAAATTCCTCTTACAATGACTGTAGTCTCTTGTACTATCGTCTCTAAAATGGATTTGCTCAGGTGAAATGAATTGTAATTAGAAATGTAAACAATTTAGATTGATCATTCCTCCTCTGATTAGAGTCACATGGAATTAGGTCTAGCATCCCCAACTTTGGGCCAGCGGCTCTGAAATCCTGAGTTGGACGAAAGTGGGTCCCTTCTCTCTGAGTCTTAAAAGCTTGTCAGTGCAGATGAAACTTCAGAGTCCCAAAACTGGAAAATGCTCCTTCTGGGGACTCCGGATTGATGCTCTCCAACTGGAAAATGATGTTTATTGTGACCTGAGTAATGAGGTTTAAAGCATTTCAGAAGCAGTACATCCAAATGAGAACTGTCTCTCAAAGTAGTCACCAGAATTGCAGCCATTGCAGAAAACATGTTGGAATGCCCCGTAGAACCTCCTGATATTAGCTTGAGAGCACCAGGCTTATTGCTTCTTAGCCACATCTAGTTTGGGGCCCAAAACAGAATTATATCACTTGACCAGTTTTTGTCACCAGTCTTAATTCTAAATGCCTCTTCAACATATAGGAACTTGTTACCAGTGAAGAGCTATTGAAAAATGGCCTCTAGGCTCTGAAAGCTAATTCTAGCGAAGGAAGCAGAAGTGACGCAAAACATTTTCAGGTCTTCTGTGGCTGCCACACTGAAGGGGACAGACTGTGATGCTTTAGTTCTGGTGCATTTCCTTAAATCCATCATATGACTGTGGTGTCTTCCTCAATACTCAGCTGTGTTGAGGCTTGGGAGGGACTGCAGGTTATGGAACTGGAATATTTCCAAGGCTTCCTGTAGGATCCTGCATGCTTGCATGCTTAAAGTAAGTCATTTCTGCAATTTTGGGGCAGTGGTTTTTTAACTTTTGGGGTCATAGACCTCTCTGAAAATGTAACAAAAGCCCATTTTCCCAGAAAAGTACACATAGCTTGAGGTTTTTGCACACCACTGACTATTGTAGAGGTTTTAGGAACTCTGAAAATTTCTCCATATATCTCAGGCTAAGAATTCCTGCTCTCAGGCCCTGGTTTAGTTTAGTGCTGCAAGGCTGTGTTGGTCAAACTGAGCAGATCAGCTCTGTCTAGGGTATCCTGGCACTTGGTGGGACAAGTTGAGCCCAGAGTACCTCTTTCCATTTAGCCATGAAGTTAAACAATTGAACAGTCCCAAGGCAGCTGTCAAGGCCCCAGGAACTGCTCTAGGCTCCTGGGAAGTCCTGCAGCTTAAAATCTAGCTGTTCACATGAGGACAGGGCTGAGCAATCCTGATAGCCCCCTCCTCACAGGAGGGTAAGGGTCTGGGGTTGATAGGAGTACAGTGGGGTCACAGGGTACCAGCTGGGGGAGTTAGCATTGCCAAGGTTTCCAATAACTAGCCTGGAAGAGTAGAATGGGATGGAATGGAAACTAAACCCCACTAGGAAAAAGGATTGAGAGACCATGCCTGACTCATCTATAGATCATGAGGGGGGGGGTGTCTCAGATATCATCTGGCCCAAGTCCTCTTGTCCCACCACCATCGAGGGAACTTATCCAAGGCCACAGAGCTGACATAAGGAAGAGCGGCACTTACTGAGTTGTATCATATCCTCATGAGAGAGGCCCTGAGATTGGAATAAAGGTACTGTCTTCAGTTAATACATTCACCACATGGGGGCGCCTGTGCTCCTACTCTTTCTTGAGCCCTTCAGAAAGAACAGCCTGATTTTCAAGCAAGCTGAGATCAGTCCAGAAATTCTGCTAAAAAAGTACCTACTGCTTATTGAGCACTACCATACATTAGTTGCTGCTAGTAGCTTTACATATGCCTGCTGCACCAGGCATTCATTCTAAGAGATAAGGGAAAGGTTCTGGCTCCAGTTCCCAGCTTAGCCAGAGTCTACAGAACGGGGATTTAGGGGCTCCAGAAGCTACTGTTCAGGTGTGCCTGATCCTACAGCAGGGGGCATCCTGTGGTGGGGATGTTGGTCTCCAGAAAAGGCCATAAATAAAGGGAGAACAGAAGGCTCTCAGGAGATCCCTCCTGGAAATTCCATGCCCACAAACCTCATCGTGTCTCTCTAGGGCTCTTCTGTGCTGAGGACTCCCTGTACCCCACGCCTCCCCAGCCTTCCCCTCCTCACTTCCTGTCCTAGCCCCTTTAGTAGAAGGCCACCTGTACTTCACCCTCTCAATCAGCAGGACACCACCTGAGGAGGGACTGGGCCTGTTAATGGTGGAAAATTTTCAAGAGAGCCAACTTCTGCTTCTGTAATCTGCTTGCTTGTTCTAGGCTTTATAAACTACCTCTTTTGGGAGCTCGAGGCTGATCTCCTCTAACCCTGCCTGGTAGAGAATCAGTTGCTGGTGGGCTAATAAAGGCTCACAATTCATCTCAACTGGCTCCGTGGGTCTTAGATTTGATCGCACCACAACAGGCCTGTCTCCCTGCGCTGGCCAAGTTCGCTCCAGGGCCCTCTCAGCTCTTGTCCATGGCTCCTGCGCTCTCATGCTGGCTCCTCATCCTCGTTAAAGAACAATGGAACATATTGTTTTAGTCTACTAGTTTACCTTTTTTATTCTTTGAAATAAAACTTCAATATACAAACATCACTTAAGGCAAATTTGCTTCTGGTAAAAATTTAAATAACAATATTCAAATTATATATAAAGTAAAAGATCCCACCCTTTAAAAATGTCACAAGACTTTCTTGAAGTGTTTTCTTTCACAATGACCTTGCTAGGCTTGGAAGCCAAGCAAAATCATCTCAAAGGCTTGCCTTTTCCTGAACCAGCCAAAGTTCAGGTATACAAAGGGTGGTTGCAACTAGTAAACAAGGCTGCTAAGGCAAATACCAGGGGTCAGCCTCCACACAACAACCCTTACCCTATGGGTGCAGCCAGTTCCCACAATTAGCCAGAGTATTAACTTATCAACTTTTCTCTATAACTATTTGTTTTTGTAAGACAATACACGTTCCAAGGGTGCTTCGCTTCTTCACCATCTGCTCAGTCGCGGTCTCTCTCCGCCCTTCTCCCGCTCGGGCCCTGTAACCCCCACCCACCGCGGTAGCTTTTAGGGGCGTCTGCACCCTCCCTGGCAAGAGCACGTGCCCTCCCCGACAGAGCCCTGTGCCCACCCACTGACGTCATATCCCCGCCTTCTGCGCACACCCCGAGGGGCGGAGCCCCGCTCTGCACCCTCCCACCCAATACAGCCCCCGACCCACCTCCGAGAGCGGGACCTCACGCTGCACCCCGCCTTCCCTTGCGGGCCAGAGTCCCGCTCTGGGCTCCTAGGGCGCAGCGCCGTGCGCACCCTAAGGGCGGGTCCCTGCGCGGACGCTGGACACCCAGTCCTCCTAGCTCCACGCCGCAGGCCGCGGGCCCGGAGCCGGTGAGTGCAGCCGCCCGCCCCTCCGCGGAGCCCGCGCAGTGGGACGAGGACAGCGTGCCGCCGTCCCTGCTGGTGCGCGGAGCGCCCGTCACAGCGCACGGCGTCCCGAGCTTTACCGCCTGCGCGCGTGGTCGTCTCCTAGTTACCGGCGGGAACACTCAATTACGGATCATTTTAGAAGCGTCTCGTATGGAACCCCTGGCCGAATCTTATTTTCGGGGGTATGGTTATCATTGTGCCTCCCTGCCCTTCCCTCCGGGAGGCTCCCCGAGTGCCTTTCATTCCTGTCTCTGCGCCCACCTTCACCCCACATTGCCGGAAGAGAGAAGGGAAAAGCAGCCATTTTAGACTTTCCCTCCGGGAGTGAGTGATTTACCAGAAAAGGGAGGACGACGGTGACCCCCCTCTCCTCTCCAGCCTTCAGTGTGGTCCGCTAGTGAACCATCAACCAGCCTTGAGAGAGAAGCCTTGAGGGCAGGCATGGTTCCCCCATCAAAATGTGTCCCTTCTGGTTCTAATCTTTTAAGACTATGATAGAGGCAACTTCCCCAGTTTTCCATCTCCTTAAATATGCCTAAAAGAAACATGCAGCCGGTCGAGATACTTTAAGGATTAGGTAGGTGCATGTCAGAGGGAGGCTTTTCCAGAAGCTACCTCTGTTGGAGATGACCTGGTCAGAGAGAGCTGGTTGAAGTTAAGGTCAGCTGCAAGTCTCCTTGCAGCCCAGCAAGTGCCTTGAAGGTCTGATTAGGGGAATATTACTGCATTTTAGCGACTCTAAAGCACCATCACGTTTAAAATACACATCGAATGTGCTAACTAAAGTACGAGAAAGCATGGATTGTAAAGGGCATCCCTAGTTAAGAGATTTAAAGATGTGTTTTAAAATTGCTGAAATACAATAGCTACCACTGTGCTAGGTATCTACTTGATTTTTGGGGTTTTATGATTACTTACGGAGTCCTGTGCAGGTGGGTAAGTAGTGTGCCCTGTGTAAGGGTAAAAGGGGGACTCCTGTGTCAGAGAAGCCGAGGTGCAGACCTCTCAGACTCAAACATCTGAATGCCTCAGACACAAGCTCTCAGTGAGCTCAGCTGATTTGAGGCAGGGGAAGGTGGAGAGATCAGGGTTAAAGTGGAACCCCAGCTGTTTCTGTTACAAGGGATAATTATTTGTGAATAAGCTGTATGTAGCCTCTCCCTCCTCTGAACCAACATGACCCTGTGTCTGCACTTGTCATACTTCTGAGCCCTGTGCTGTTATGGTCATGTACACAGCACCCTTACTAGCGGGGTGGTCCTGGGAGGGCCAGATCCACTTCTGTGACTTACACTCCAGTTTTCTCTACCTCGACAACTCTCTCCTAAAAGCGGGGAAGTAAATCAACTGCAATGGGTTGGAACGATTGGTTTTGTGGGGCAAAGAAGGAGGATAGAGAAAGTGTGGAGATGAGTTAGGGGCCACAGTCCAGGTGAAAAATAACAAGGGCCTGCTTCTGTTCCAGCTGCCACAGGATCACAGTAGAGGGCACAGTGCTGGTGCTTAATAAGTGTTTGCTACGTAAAGAAGGGTGAGAGGGTCTGGGAAGGAAAACCATTACTGGGAAGCTGGTGCAGCTGGTCCGCTCTTTAATCTGACCCCCCTGACTCCCCCCCCCCAAGCTACTCCCTTTTTGGCTATATACTGTTAAAATTGGTGGCAAATAAATAAATAAATAGATAAAAACTTGAAAGCTTGGAGCTTGGCACCCATTTGAAATGCCAGAAACTAGCTAAGTCAATAGCCTCTTTGCCCCATATCTGCCTGCAGGGATGCCAGAAGGACCGTCTGTGAGGAAGTTTCACCATTTGATCTCCCCATTTGTGGGGCAGCAGGTGGTCAAGATAGGAGGCAGCATTAAGAAGCTGAATTCTGCTGCCTTCCAATCCCTGTGGCTCCAGGACACCCAGGTGAGTTTATCTGCTGGAGGGCTTGCTCATATCTCACACAAGTGGACAGGCTCTCTCAGCACGTACTGTGCCTCCCCTAGAATCCTCAAGACTTCCCATGCTATCACTTCCTTGAGCCCAAGACAACCATGCTAGGACTCCACACAGCTCCTCTTTCTTCGGTCTGGTGTTTCTCAGCCAGAATTAGGCATCACAGTAGCCTATGGAACCATAAGAAATATAGATGCACAAGCTGGAGCTGGAGATTCTGGGAGTCCAGAGTGATTCTGATCACTCTAGCTGACTCTGATGTGCACCTTTGGTTGGGAACCACGTTTAATCCCATGGGGCCAGCAAGGATGTAAGGAAAAAGCATATCCCTTCTGATCTAGGTTCCTACCTGGCTCCCCTTTGCCATGAGCCTTAAGTCAGAATTCCCTTCAAGGGGCTCACTGGGCTCCTGTAGTATGACTCATGCCTCCCTTTCTAGCATGCCTGTGTCTTACCCTGCCCCAAATCTCTCTTCAATCATACCAAACGACTGTTAAAGCCCCTCTAACAGTTCTTATCTGTGATTTTTGACCTGCTCTTCTGCTCGAGCAAGTCTTCCTTGTTCTCCCAGCTCTGCCCCCATTTCTGTCCCCTCATGTTACCATGGTGATTCCTAGTCTTCTGGATTTAGCTTTACCATCACATTCTCTGACAAGCCTACCCTGGGCCTGCTCTGTGCTTCCAGCACACTTACTTTCTCCTGTTGGACCCTCATCGCTAAATTTGTCCTGCCTCTTAAGTGGAGGAGACGGATAAACAGGGCAGGGGCTGTATCCTCATCAATTTTATATTTCTGGAACTTAGCTGAGTACCTGGCACTTAGAAGGCATATGGTAATTGGCTGTAGAAAAAATAAGTAAGCCCTTTTGCTTTTTAGCTCTGTGCTCTTAAGCATGTTAGTTAATCTTAGCTCTATTTTCTACAGTTATAAAATGGGAATAAACCACCTACCAGTTAAAATTGTTGTATTAAGTAGACTTTATGCCTGGCACATAAGAGTTCATGCCTGGCACATAAGAGTTCTACTTCCACCTTGCCCTTCATACCCCTCATCTCCCCCACAGGTTATGATCTTGATTAGAACTGGAAGAGGTCTTGTAGCTCTTCCTTTATGGCTTCTGCATTTGGAAACCAGGGTTCAGGGAGCGGGACAGTTAGCCCAAGTTGACATAGTTAGTGACGGGCAGAGACTGGAGCTCTGGCTGCCTGACCCCTACGTTCATGCTCTTCCTACAAGAGCATTTGGACTCTTTGTCGATGTCCCACAAGGTTTGCATGGGCAGGATTATGTCCCTCTGTCTCTGGCACTTAGCACATGCTGTCACAGAGCTCCTCTCAGGGAACGTTTACTGCAGGGCTGAGTGAGCCTACGATGTGTGGCAAGGGAATCTTGAAATGGACCTGGGAGCTGGTTTTCCAGTAAACCAAGGCAAAAACTGGTGTGGGAGCCCAAGAGGTCTGAGGGAGGTGGCCTTCTCGGTGCCTCTCTGTCAGTTGGTCCCTGCCCCTTGGGAACTGAGGATTGAATTTGGAAGGTATGTCCTATATATACACAGTTAAAGCAGCTAGGTCACAATAAATGGGAAGGGGGGAGCATTACCCCATTGATGGGGGCTCCACCCTCAGGACCTGATCACCTTTCAGAGGCCCATGTCCAGATACTGTCATATTGTGGGGGGACACCAACAAGACTATTAAGCAAAGGCTTAGATCATGTTCATTTTGTTTCTAGGTCCATGGAAAAGAATTATTTCTTAGATTTGATCCAGATGAAGAAACTGGGTCCCCTGGCACCAACCCATTGCCAGAGCCTCTAGAAAAGAAGGAAGAGGCCGGGGACCAGAAGCAGACGTTTGGGTGTGATAGCCAGAAAATCTCGGACCAGTCCTCCCGGTCCCCAAATCCTGTTGTCCCCAGTGGAGACAATGGTTCAGAGTGTTTGGGAAGAGAGAGCCCTGCAGGAGGTGCTGAGAGGTGGCTGCAGGTCCGGTTTGGTTTGTTTGGCAGCGTTCGGGCGAACGAGTTCTCCAGAGCGAAGAAACCAAACAAGAGGGGTGACTGGAAGGACCCCATTCCAAGGTAATGGCGTGGTGGAGTGAGCCCCAGGATGTGTCTGTTTGCATCTCTGCAGGGTCTGCCATGTTCAACATGGCCCCCGCCGTGTGGCACACTTGGGGGTGCACTCGAGTGGCTGTCCCGCCTGCTCTCCAGCATCCCGCTTCCCCGGGGAGAGAACGCACTTCTCTGTTTACCCGTCATAGGAAGTAGTCTGTGGTCTGTGCTCAGAGGGACATGGTCACCTCCTGGGGCAGCTTACATACACGAGGGGAGAACTTTCCCAACACACATGGCCCTGGAGGGTCTCTGAAGAACGCAGTATGGCTTGACAAGTTGCACTCGGAATTTAGGGTCAGAATTGTCCCAGTTTTTAATCTATTTCATGTTGAGACTGTCTTAGTGCATAAACTTCTATGCATGTTTAGGCTGATTTCCTTACTGGACATGCATCCTCCGAAGAGTCAGTGCTGGTCAAAGACAGTGAGCATTCTTATGACTTTGCAGAAGTATTCGCTTAGCTGAATTCTCACTAGCATTGGTTTTTTTTGTGTACTTTTTATCAATTCGTAGGGGCTTTTGGACTATTGCATGTTAGCCTTTGTGATGTGTGGTGCCAGTATTGCTTCCAGTCTGTGTCTCTTGGCAGTGTCTGTGCCTGTCGACGTTCAGGATTTATAATTTTTAGGTAGTCAATGGTCAGTATTTTTCTGATAGTTTTTAAGTTTTCCCCTCTTGCTAAATAAAGCCCCTTCTACCCAAAAGTCACACTTCTTTTCTATTTTCTAAAGCCTCATAATAATAATTTTTTTTATTTTCAGAACTATAGTCTTTCTTTATGATATGATGTAGGGCCAGTAGTATGCTTTGGACTATAAAAATAACCCAGGTTGGCTTAAATGGGGAGGAGATTTTTTTATTCACATAATTGGAAGTTCAGAGGGAGGGTGGACTTTGGTGTTGACTCAGTTGCCAGCATTTAGCTTCATGTTCTTTGATTCTCCTGTCTTTGCACCTGCCCAGATATCAGTTTTGTCCTTAGACCAACAGGCTCTTGAAGTTCCAGGCCCTATGTTGATGCAAGGAAAGAGAAAAGAGGAAGAGAGAGGGCCAATTTTGGATATTCCGCTGAGCAAGGAGAGCTTCCTCAAAAACCCCCAGCAAACCTCTCATTGCCTGAAGCTAATGCCTGAACTAGTCTCCAGCTATGGGATCAACATGCTCTTCCACCAACAAGGCCCACCCCTACATTTTTAAATTTATTGTCACAGAGTTCACATATCGTTTTTTAAATCTCTTCTTGTCAAGTTATGTCTCCTTTCTCACTTTTCATGTTTTGTGTATTGTGTTGTCTCCCCATTTCTTTTCTTTAATTAGGCTTGTGAGAGTTTTATCTACTTTGTTGTGCTTTCAAATAAATAATATTAGTTCATATACTCTATCTATATGAAAGAGTATTTCCTAATTTTCCAAACATTTGAATGTTTGGAGTCATTGTTTTGTAATTTTTTTTATTGGATTATGGTCAGGATTATGATCAAAGCCTGTAAATTTTCTACTTTTGGTATTAAGATTTATAGCAAAACACATAATTGATCTTTGCTTATACATTATATACATAAGTGAAGAAAGTATGCTTGTTAAAAGTAAAATATTCTGTAAATATTAAGAACAGGGTATGGCTTTGACAACTCAAATTTTCTCTGTCCTTGCTTATTTTTTGTTTACTTAATACACCAAACTTGGGAAGAGGAGCGTTAAAGTCCCCCAGGGTAGTTTGTGGTTTTATAAAGTTGCTCCGTGTCTTTCCAAGCTTTTTTGTTTCTGTGTGTTTTGCTGCCCTGCGGTCCCAGGCACTAAGGTCCTGACTCTCACAGGTTCTTTGCAGCTTCATTGTTGAATAACATACCCTCTCTTTGCCTTTGGTCTTGAATTCTGCTTTTCTTGAAGTTAATAGTGCCACTCTGTGTCCTGCTGGCCCACCCTTCAATCTTTTTTCACTTAGTCATAGGCATGTTTTTGCACTTACTTTGCTACGTTTCTTATAAACAGTGAAGCAATTGTATCTCTTTAAACTCAAACTGAAACTGGTTGTTTTGAAATGGGGTAACTGGTATTTGGATTTTCTTCCATTTGCCATTTTATTATACCTTGTTTCTTTTGTTAGATTTGTCAAGTTTCTTTCTGCCTTTTTTTACCCATGTTGATTTGGAAGTACTGCTGTTTATCTTCATTCCATTGTAATAATCTTATCTTTAAATCATTCATGTATTTTTTCTGAGTCAATAACTATCAAATTCTTAACAACATTAAATTAATAACTCTTCTCCCTTATTATTGAATCTGGTTTTTTGCTCACTCTCCTTCACTCTTCTGAGATAAGACCTTTAAAATATTTCTACTTCACTCTTTCTTTTGTCATATCCACCCTATTTCCCGCATTTACTGTGATAGTTGAGAATTTTAGTTTCAGATTGTTAATTAACTATATTATGTTATTAACTATGTATAATTAAACTAGTTAATATTAAGAACTAGTTCATATGAAAATAGGCATCTTTTGTTTCAAGAATTCTTTCCTAAAACTTGTGTTGTAGTTGTCAGTTGTACCATCATGATTACAATCCATTTGGATCTCACAATAAATATTACAAAATCCAACACTGCTCATTGTGTCCCATCATTTTCATTTCCCCCTATCTTGAAATCCTCACTGATTTAATTTCCATTGGGTATGTATTTTTCCTTGCGTAATTAATTACCTCAGATATTATGCATTGATGTTCTTCTGAGTTCCTGTTCCTCTATAGTCATCCTTTTACTTTAGCATAAAAATACCACCTAGGTCAGATACATGAATCTTCTTCTCCTTCTGATGTGGAGTCCAATCCCAGCCTGATTATCTTCCCTTACAGAATAACCTATTATCTCTATCTATCTGTCTATCTGTTTGTTACTTTTCAATTACAGTTGACATTCAATATTATTTTATAGTAGCTGTTGTTTCTTAAGGTTTTTGTCTCTGTCCTTGGAGTTCAAGAAGCCCATGGGAGTATGTGCTGGTGTGTCTTTCTCCGTAAATCTTGGGACTGGGAGTGGTACCTCTTTAGCATCTGTCTATCTGTCCTTCCTGTGAAGCCCTGTTTTTGTGCAAGTAGCCACACTTCCTGAACTTTAGACCTTTTATGTATGTCCCAAGTTGTCTTCAGTGAACACATTATTATTATCAGTAAAATGAAAGGCGCTATATATATATGTTTTCTTTTAATTGCCCTGAAATCCACTTAGCCCTGCAATGTTTATAATTGTGGCAGAGCCATCCCTTTTCCCTTTTGGGACCTTAGCTAGCGTCCCCAGGTTAATCCTGACTGTGCAGTGGGAGCTGTATGGACATGTGATATGACAATACTATTGTAACCATATGCACTTATGATCTATTCTTTCTTCCTAGGTTGGTGCTGCACTTCGGCGGAGGCGGCTTCCTGGCATTTTATAATTGTCAGATGTCTTGGTGTTCTTCCCCAGTGCTCAGACCCACTTCCGACATCTTGTCTGAAAAGTTCCATCGAGGACGAGCCTTGGAAGCTCTGGGCCAGGAGCAGCCTGTCTGCTATACACTTTTGGATCAAAGATACTTCTCAGGCTTAGGTATGACTGATGGGAAAGGGATGAACCCCACAGTGTTATTTAACAGAAAAGTCACTCGGCTGGGAGGCACAAAACTGAGACCCACCCCAAGTGTGAGTACTGCTGGTCTTGAGGTGATCACTTAATCTCTTTAGCTTCAGTCTCATTTTTAAACTGTGGGAGTTAGATTAGGCAATTTCTAACTTCCCTCCAGGTTTCAGAATTCATACCCTAATTCTGTTTTCAGTTGTAGTCTGCCTGACAGCCACATTACTGTGTGACTTCTTAAAGGGTCATGTCTCGTCTACCCTTGAATCCTCCACTGCCTAGTGCAGTGCCTGGCACACGGGAGGTGCTTGAGCAGTGTCTTAGGAACCAAAAGCCATGCAATTTGCTAACGGGGGCTGCTGTTGGACAGATGGAGCTGCCTGCTGGTCAAAGCAGAGATGTCTGTGGTCTACATAAGGATCTTATAAAAACACAAGTGAAGAAACAGATTCCTGCTCACTGTCCAGATATCCCGAGCAGTGAAACTGAGAATTTTGAGGTAGGGTGAAGAGCTAAGTGGTTTGAAAACTAGGGTGGCTAATTGGCTGGACTACAAGAATATACCGTTTTTATTTCCCACAGTGGGGCAATATGTGCACCCCTGTTTGGCTGTTGAGGCAATTGGGTGAGCTGGTGATGGCAGTCACCTCCCTACCTCCCTATCCAAGACATGAATTTGTCTGCTGCAGGCACAGCTCACCTCATGTTAGGACCAAGGGAGCCCCTGCGCCTCGAGGAGCAAAGGGCCTTCCAGAAGTGGTCTTTAGAGTATTTATAGCAAGAGCTAATGCCCTGCTAATGAGTTGTTATTATTAACAGTAGTAATAACAGCAAACATTTTTTCAAGTGACTTTTAAAGTGCCAGGTATATGGTTTCATCCTTACTGCTATTCTGTAGGAGAGTTACTTACTAGTTTTTCCTTTATTCAGATGAAGAAACTAAAGCAAAGGACATGTTGCTAGTAAGTGGTACAGCCTGAGATAATCCAGGTAGTCTGCCAGTGAATTTTAGAGATAAATTTTGTGTGTAGCTGTGAGTGTGATTATGAAGCTCTAGGAAAGGGCAGTAATTTCATCCATTCACCCCACACGTGCTGAATGCTTGTCTTCTGCCAAACCCAACCTTCTCTCCTTAAGGAGATTATTGTTTTATGGCCTGATAAGCCTCAATTCAGGCCACAGTAACTTGAGATAGACTGTGATAAATGCCTAGTAGAGAGATTAAAGAAAGTACACTCTTGGAACATTTTGAAGAGAGTTATTGATTCTGGAAGGAGGGATCAGGGCTGGCTTCACAGAGAATGAGGCAGGAATAGAAAAATAAAATAATACCTCCTAAACACTTTTTTTTTTGTATTTTAGGCATTATTCTTGATATTTTAAATAATAGTAACAGCTAATACTTATTGACTGATCCGTGCACCAACCACAGTGCTCAGCATTTATGTGTATATGTCTGTGCGTCTGTGTGAATTCTCATTTACTTCTCAAAAAACCAGGTAACTTATCCCAATTTAACAGATAAGGAAACTGAAGCCTAAAGAAGCTAAGGTACTTGCCAGGGTCACACAGCTAGAGTCTGGCTGAGCCAGGACTTAAATCCAGGCAGTGAGGTTCCAGTGCCTGTTTTGATAACCACTGTGCTTGCTATAACATGGGCCGTGCATGAGTTTTATTTCATTTCATCTTCACAGCAACCTTAAAAGTAAACATTACCAAGTCCATTATACAGTTAGGGATATTGATTTGGAGATTATGTGATTTGCCCAAGAGTTGTCATTGGTGCCCGACAGAGCTGGCTCCGGGCCTTGCAGAGACCTTCCCCTGCTGCCGTCACACCAGCTTCATTTACTTTATTGACTTTGTGGAATGGTTTCATTGTGGACGTGTCCTTTATTCTTCCCTTGTCCTCTTCCTGCTTTCTTTCAGGGAACATCATTAAGAATGAAGCCTTGTACAGAGCTGGGATCCATCCCCTTTCTCTCGGTTCACTCATCAGTCCTCCACAGCTTGAGATCCTCGTGGATCAAGTGGTGGGGTTCAGTGCACGCTGGCTTCAGGGCAAGATGCAGGGCACACAGCAGCACACGGAGATCTACCAGAAAGAGCAGTGCCCTGCCGGGCACCAGGTCATGAAGGAGGCCTTTGGACCTCCAGGTGGCTTCCAGAGGCTCACCTGGTGGTGCCCACAGTGCCAGCCCAGGCTGCCACCCAACGAGCTGGAGCAGGTCCAGCTCTCCTAAGGTGCTCAGGCCCCTTCTTCACGAGCCTTGCCCTTTAGAGACCATGATGCCTGAGTGTTGAGAAGGAGGCATGAGCAGGGATTGGGACTGGGTATAGGATGGAATTTGAGGGGTAGGGTGAGTCAGGGGGGCGTCAGTCCCATTGGTATTCATCTCACTGAAGTTATGTCTGAGGCAGAGTTTCCACAGGGTTAGATTTTTTTTTTCAAGTGTTGGTGAATTCTATTTCTCTAAGATAAGAGTCATGAAGATAGTCAAGACCAAACCCTCTCGGACGACAGTGGGTAATGAAAATGAAACCTGTAGAAAACAGCTATGCTCCAATATTGCTCTGTTTGGTTTGGTTTGGTTTTTGAAACATCGATTGGTTTTAAGACTCTCCATTTGAGAAATAGGAACGTAGAATTGTCTTTCTTCATCCCTTATCCAGGGATGAGTACAAAGCAGCACGAGGGTCGTGCTGAGATCCAGCCTCCTGCCTGGGTCTTTTCCCATGGGATGGAGACACCAGGAGAAAAGGGGGGGGCAAGAAGGGGACCAGGGAGCTGGCCATCTTCCTCATGTACCCAATAGGCTTTAGGGAAAAACTGCTTTCCTCAAGGATATATCTGATATATTTGTGACCATACGTGGAACAATGCAGGAATCAAGGTGTGTAGAGACAGTGTCCCATTGTCAGCAATAGCTGGAAGAAACTAGGACATGAAAATAAAGCTCTTTTTTATTTCGTTATCCTGTTTTTGGCACTATGGTTCTTACACTGTAAAGAATGAGCTCTTTGTGAAGGTGGCCATGTCAGACTTATTGCAGTGACTTGGTGGAGTCACTTAAGAGGGCAGGGAGAGGGGGTGCGCACACCCTGCCCTGTTGTGCCTTGGGGCCATGCATTGGCAGAAGAGCTGGTAAAGCAGAAATGGATTTCATTTCTGTTGCCCCAGCCTCTGGCCTATGGAAGATGGTGATTTGTGTGAATGAAAATGAAAACAGCAGCTGATCTTTCTGACTTGACTTTACTTTTATCTGTCTTAAGTAAGCAAGAGTTGTCAGCAATAAAGCCATTTTATGGCAGATATATCACCGTTTGTATCATAGTTTGTATTTACTGCATGTTTGCCATGTAAGGCAGTTAGCCTATTTCTTGCCGTATAATCTGCAGAAAAAACCCTTGAAGACAGGTACAGAAGTAAGGTACTCACTCTTACTGTCTTTGTTTTATAGATGAAGAAATAAGTCTAGAGAGGCTAAGGAACGTGCTTGAGGTCACACAGTAAACAAGAGCCAGGGGTACACACCACTCACACTTTCTGGCCCCCTGTCTATCAGGCTTCAACAGCTGCACCATGGGCGTTGGGCAAGTCCTAGCTGCCATCATTATGGGTATGTCCCTCAGAGTTTCTTTTGACCCGTTAGCTCTGAAAACATGAGCCAAGGAAGAAGCATCGCTTCTGATGTCTCAGAGATGAAAAGTTCTGTGATCAAATAAGTTAGAGAAACATGGCGTGCTATATCCCTCTTTTGGAGTGTGTGGAGCTCATAAAGGCTGCAAGAAATTCCTCAGTAAAGCAAACTTTTACTTTGCTCCAGTGTTTCCAAACTTTTACTATGGAACTCATTTTATCTTTACTATTCCTTGGAATACTGTGTAGAAAATGCTATTATAATGCACAAAGATCCAGATCTTCTCCAAGCACCATTTGAGTCTGTGTTCAAATGTGCCTCACTACTCTTCCCTTCAGACCATTGCTTACAGTCAGTATCCACGACCCTTGTAGTCACGGTGCTCTTACCTAGTTTAAATCCTTTCTGCTTCCTTCTATCTAATCTAAATTCCTCCTGCTTTCTTCACATTTCCTTTGTGTCACATATTTACATATCTTACACAGCTGTACCTTAGTTACCTATTTACAAATATGCCCATTCTTTTGTACTTTTATTAGGGCTAGGGCTGACTAATGAGAGCACAGACGGGCTTAAACAACAGACATTTATTCTCTCACAGTTTTGGAGGTTGGAAGTCCCAAGATCAAGGTGGCAGCAGGTATGGTTTCTCCTCAGGTCTCTCCTAAGGTCTTTCCTTGGCTTGTAGCTGCCTTCTTGCTGCATCCTCACATGGCCCTTTCTCTGTGTGCAGGCACTCCTATATCTCTTCCTGGAAGGACCCCAGTCCTATTGGATCAGGGCCCCGCCCTTATGACCTCATTTAATCTTAATTACCTCTCTAAAGGCCCTATCTCCAAATATAGTCACATTTTGGGTTAGGGCTACAACATACGAATTTGAGGTGGTAGTGGGGTTGCAGGGGGACACAGTACAGACCATAACAGGCTAAAAGGGGTTTTGGAGAACATTGAAACTTTCAGGGGCCATCTCGCATTACTTTTTTTTTCCAGACCAGATGCCGTGAAAATACCATTTGAGTAATAAATTGCTATTTGTATCTAGAAGAGTATATTTATGCACACTTGCACATTGCGTGTGTGTGTGTAAAATATGTATCATACAAAATTTACCTTTCTAACCCAGATGAGATAAAGGGGAAATACCAGGTATAAGCTAGGGGCAAAAATGGTACCCAGACAGACCAATATCTCAGTCCAGTGGGTCCAGAGTACAAGAGGTGATGGGAGGAGAGGTTCTGCAGACATGGAGGCTGAGCAGGGTACCACAGCCTGCACGTGGGGTATGCCTGTTACGATTGGTAGAAAAGAAAAGGGAAAAATGCTGTTGCACTTGTCAAGGAAACAAGTGATGGGACTTGAAACAGTAGTGAGAATTTTCATGGGAAAGAGATGCACGGATCAGGGGCTCCATAGGTGTCAGCTGACTAGATGTGGAGACTGGGAATGGGGAGGGGAGAGGAGCTGAAGGTAGCTCAAGCCTATACCTGGAACCTAGAGGATGCCACCCCCCTTGACTGACACAGAAAATCATGGGAGACACATTGAGTTTGAGGTACCTGCACACCATCTAAGCTGTGGGGACAACATAATTAGCAAGTAGGCCTGGTTCCTAATGAATGCAGGCTGGGCTTGGAGGCACAGATTCAAGAGCTTTGCTCAGCGTGATGGTCAGAAAAGCTTATATAGATATGTAGCATGAGGAAAGATGGAGATCACAGTGGAACCCTAGAGAAAGTCTTTTGTTCAAGGGGCAAGAGAAGAAAGAAGTTAGTCAATGAGGCAGTATAACAAGAGGATTCAAGTAGAGGCTAATGGTCTGTAAGGTCAAATTATGCTGAGTTGAAAAAGGATAATTGAGAAGAGACCTTTGAATTTTGCAGCTGATCAAATTTGAAGTCATGATAAACTTCAGGAGAGCAGTTTGTGCAGAGTGGTAGCCAGTCTGAAAACTGAATGAGAGCCAGGGATGTGAAAGTGATGAGGGAGTCCTGTGCTTCAGGACCGTGAAGGGAATGAGAAAGAGAAGGTCAGGGAGGGGAATTACTTATTAAAGGATGGATATAATATGAGGATTTGTGTATGATTAGTTGAGAGAAAAAACCAGGAGGGGAAGAGAGCACACTAGTGCCAGCACTTAAAGATGACGGGGCTGGGATGAGAAGAGGAAAATAGACACTGAGAAAACTTGTTGGAGGTGAGGTCTTTTGAGGTACAAAGGAGGAGTGGGAAAGTTTGTAACATCTTTTATGAGGGAGTTCAGAGCCACTTAGGGTTCAAGGGAAGGGTTATAGAGCCACACTGAAGATTAGGGTAGTCGCCCCATTTCCTGACCTTTTCCAGCAGTATTCAGTAGCTTAGGATCAAAAATAAGGACAATGAATGCTGGATGAACCCACAGTTGAAGGCGGTCAGGGTGAGAATGGTAGAAGGCCAAGAAGGTGAAGGAAAATACTTACTTAGATTTTTTTGAGTTTGTTTGTTTGTTTTTACAGACATCAAAAGATTCAAGCAGTGTAAAAGTTTATAGAACGTAATATAGAAGAATAATCCTCACGCCTACTCTTTCTGCTCAGGAGCTGACATATAATTTCTCTGACATCAGTGACGTGAATAAAGTCTGCAAAATGGGAAGAATAATAGCATCTAGCAGTTGGGTTGTGAGGGTTATTGTCGCCACCATCAGAGCTCCATGGACTGGATTCTGGGTGGAAGAAATGGTGAAGCGGAAACGGTGACAACTAGCAGAAATGACAGCTACCATGTGGCTCTCTAAGACTGAATTCATCATGGCAGGAGGCTCTCAGCAGGAAGTTTCAAGTTCATAAGGGATAGCATAAGTGAGAGAATGAGTGAAATGAGTAATGGTGGTAGAAATGGCAGGGGTGGAGAATCGAACAGTGGGAATTATTCATTTGTCCATGTGTCGGATTTAAGGAGAGGCTTTTGCTTGACAAAACTGTAGGTGGGATACAGAAAGGGTGAGTCCCAGCTTCTCTTAGGAGTTAGGAGAGGCGTGATAGTTGTACATTACAGATGCTAGGGGAAAGATTTATCTCATGAGCCTGAGTTTACAGATAATTGACATTTTGAAAAATTTGGAATTTAATGTTAGACTTCAGAGGCCTTAGCTATTCCATAAATACTTCTTAAATGCTAGGTTTGGGAATACAAGGATAAACAAGACAAGAAAAACCTTATATTAATAGGAGGAGGCCGGCTTTTTACAATGAGTGCTAAAAGTGTTTCAGTGGGTTGTAGGAAAAGTGCATTTGTGAAGTGGAGAGGATAAGCAAAAGTTCCAGCACTGCCCAGCATAGTCCGGATTTCAAGCATTGTTACTCAACAAAAGCAGATAGAGACTTGTTATGTGGCAAACACTGTGCCAGGTGTTATGCTTGGACATATCTCCTACCCTAAGGAACTCATGGTGAAGTGAAGAGTCACGAGACAAATAGCATACAGAAAGTTCAGGATGAGAGTAACTACTGGACATGATTGGAGTACTGCAGTTTGTGGAAATAAAGACCACTGAAATAAACAAATGAGGTAGTTTATTCAGAGCTTGTTGTAGCAAGGGCATCACCCACTGAACACCCAGGCTAAAATACACTTAACTACCGGAGCTTGAGCGGGTTGGTTTTGAGCCTCCACCCACACAAAGAATAAGAGGAGGAAAACAAAGGCCCGCCCCCAGTAGGAGCACCAATCCCGCTCGCCTGCCTCTATCTCACCCTCCAATTAGCTGCTAGGATGTCACGCCAGACTCATCCTGCAGCCAATTGGCCTGTGTCTACCTGGTGCGAGCAGTTCTGGCCAATCAGCGTTTGTCAGTCCACCGCAGTAGGTCACAGATGCGGCGCAAGGGCTGAGGCCGGTTGAGATGGGCGGGGAAGTAGGTGTGGCGTCGCCACGGTGGGCCCGCCTCCGTTCTCGCTGTGCCCACAGCGCCGCCTCTTCCTAATCCGTTTTTAAGTGCGGGCTGGCGCTCGTCGGAGGTATTCCATAGGTTACTACCGTGTCCTCTTCGCTTACGGCCAGAATGGAGTTCGTGAAGTGTTTGGGCCACCCTGAGGAGATCTACAACCTACTGCGCTACCAGATGGGAGGCCGCTATAAGCTGATACCCAAGATAAACCAGGTGAGCCAAGCATCCTTGCCAGGTCGGAGACTGTGCGCGCGGCAGCGCGGCGGGCGCCCTTCGGGCGCGGTGCGAAGGGCCCAAAATTGGGAGCAAGGGGCGCGGCGAGCGGGTGCTAAACGCCTCAGACTCCCTCCTTCCCTCCAGGAGCAGATCCGTCCCCGGTCAGCCGGCCCCACTTGCCCAGCCTGGTTCATTTTCCTTAACCCAGCGCCAGGCCCAGCTGGCTTGGTCCCCTAAGCAGGCCCCCCTCCTCCCTCAAGTTGTTTTGCTGCTTAAGATGTTCCTTCTCTGTCAAGACATTGATTTTCAGGTAGTTTTGCTTAATGTTTCGTTCTTTCCGTGAGCACTGATGTTTACTTATGTTCTAATACATGGTTTCCAAAACATTACATGGATAAATGAGAGAGGACCTTTGAGAGGATTGTGAACAAAATCAACTATGTAAATATTATCATATAAATACCTTTGCTGGAATGAAACCTGACTCATCCAGTTTTCTGTTAACGCCATCTCCTTCAGAAGCTTACCTCAATTTCCTGCAGTCTGATCAATCCCTTCTTCCTCAGTGCTTCCCCAGGTTTTTAACACATATGTACTCTAACAGCTTCTTCTGTATGTCTGGATTAGCTACATTTTTGACTTGAAGGGCAGACCTGGTTTTATTTGTTCATATTTCATCTGCCTCATTCCAGTACCCTTTGTTAAATGAATGTTATTTATTTCAACAAGAAAATTATTCCATTCAGCAGAATTAGTGAGTTATATTAAAAGTTTTAAATTCTATTTCCCAATGGATATATCACAGTTGAACACTGTTCTTTGTTTAAATGTACCCTTTATCCGTGTACTTTATTGAAACACTTTAGTTTTCCATCAGAAAAAAATTTTTCCCTTTGTCTTGTACCTAAGAATCCTTCTCATCCTTCAAGGTCTAGCTTCAGTATCACCTCTATCGACTATTCAGCAGACATTTATTAAATACCCATTCTGTTTTAGGCATTTTAGTGGGTGCAGCATGGCCGGATGGCATGTACAAACAAATAAGACATTCAAAGAGCTCACCATCTTGTCAGGTCAATAAAATGTAAAATTGTCCATAGAAAATTTAGGTAGGCACCACACCATCATGAGATGCCTTTTCATATCACCTGTGAACCTCCCTCAACCATTTTCTTTAACACTATTTTACTTTATCTCAGTCCCATAGTCTTGTATTGTGGTTGTGTATTGGTTTTATCTTCCCTAAGTCCCTTTCAGATTTAAGATTCTATATTTGAAACAATTTGAAAATAAGAATCTTGTTTGATGTACCTTCAGTGAATTAATGAACTAAAGGTGGGTACAGTATCCTCAAGAAACATATAGCTTTTTAAACAAGATAAATGTAAGTAAATGTACCAGATTATAATAAAGGTCATAAGGAAATTCATAGATGGGAAAAATCACTTTTGGCCAAGATAGGAGATTAATCTTTTGAGGAATGCCTGAAGGAAATACAGTTTTAAATTGTTCTTGCACCTCACTCAAGGGATATTAGTTTAATTAGAGCTTCTTACCAAAAGTTCTTACTTGGAGCTTTCCTGAAGTTATTTGCAAATATTTTTGCTGTTGTATATTTGAGTGTTTGGGGGAAGGAGAATGATGTCCACTATTATCAGATTCTTCCAGAGATCTGTGACATAAAACAGGTAGTCACTTTACAATCCAGGTTGTACTTATGGTCTTCTTGAAGGCCTCCTGTAAGTCACTACCTCTGGAGACAGCATATCTACTCTGTCTCCTGACAGTTCTGGTTTTTAGGCAGTATTACTTTATAGTGAGCTGAACTTGGTTCTCTTGCTGGAGCCAGAGAATCTAATCCTTGTTTTGTAATACTATAGCGTTTGAAGTGTTTTAAGAAAACATTCTCTCTCTAAGAATGTTGGTGTAGAAGCCAAATGTTCTGTGTTCTT
Organism: Eidolon dupreanum; assembly: GCA_028627145.1. Lineage (NCBI taxonomy): Eukaryota > Metazoa > Chordata > Mammalia > Chiroptera > Pteropodidae > Eidolon > Eidolon dupreanum. The sequence continues at coordinate 21,223,427 of CM053512.1, forward strand.
CCATTTGTTACATGTTGCTCTTTCCAACTTGGTCTCTCTTCCTTTAAAGTCTGTTGTTCAAAATTGAACAGTACTTCTGGACATTTCAGAACTTTAAATTCCTTTCTTACGGCTGTTGTATTTCTAGTTAACATAGGTTAAGATTGCTTTAACTTTAAAAAATGTATTTTAATTAAAATATTTCAAATAAATAGAAAAATAATGAAAATAACAAACCATTTTGTGTCTTATCTCCAAAATTAACCATATATATTAAATTTTAGCTATATTTGCTACTTTTTTGTTCTTGTTAAGAAATACAATGTCCTTTTTTAATCTCCCCCTACTCCCCTGTCAGTGTTCTTTTTTTTTTTTTTTTTTTTTAAGGCAGTCTTATCACACTTAGAATTGTGGTCAGTCAAGATACTAATTGCACTTGTTCAGGACCTAGTCTTCCATCTTGATGGTACCCTGCTGAAAGGCTTTTTAAACCTAGATTTTTTACCATTTAGATAAAGGGTGTCATAATGATGGCCAATATTTATTAAGCTATTGCTATGTGCCAAGAACTATTTTAAACACCTTACATCTATTATTTAAACCTTTCGGTAACCCTGTGAAGAAGCTGCTCTAATTTTTCCTGTTTTATAGTTGAAGAACAGGCACAGAGAAGTTAATTGCTTGAGGTCCAACAGCTATTCGATGGTGGAGCCCATCTTTGACCCTGGCAGTTTGAATCCAGAGCTCACTCTCTTAACTCCATCATTCTGCTTACCTAAGGCGATAGACCACCACATTAAGCAGAGGATTGTCCAGATTCAACTTCAGGAGAGCTGGGAAGTTCTGGTCTGGGCCAGCTTAATTTTTACTGGGTTTGTTCAGCTGACCAGGTGGTATGTGCTTGTCAATCTGGTGGTTAGCAGGCTGTAGGCTGCAGTGTCAAGAGGTGACCGGGACATATGTGTGTCATCATCTAGCAGGAGCCTGGAAGAGCGCAAGCCCCAGTATGCACACTTTTCAAGCCTCTGCTTGATTCACATTTGCTACTGTCTTGTTGGGTAGAAAAAGTCGCAAAGGGAGCCCAGGTTCAAGGAGGTGGAGAAAGATCCCATCTTCTAATGGAAGGATCCACAAATTTTTGTGGCTATTTTGTAACTTACCACACCTAGTCAATCTTGACAATCCTAAAGAAATGTTCCTATTATCACTGCCATTTTATAGATTAGGAACTGGTGGCATCGGGTAATTAAATAACTTTGGTGGGGTCGCACAGCTCCCAAGCAGTGGTTCCAGGTTGCCAACCCAGGCTTGTCTGAAAACCTTCATGCTTTAGTTTGGAGACCACCTGGGTAAAGAGCATAGGCTTTGACTGGTCCTAGACAGCTGATCAGATGCCAGCACTGTCACATGTGCTCCCAGCACATAACAGGCACTCTGATTCCATTCCCTTCTTCAATTCTCAATTCTGCTGTGTATTAGCTACCTTCCTACCTACCTTCCATTCTGCGCGCGCGCGCACACACACACACACACACACACACACACACCGCCACCCCTTCCTTCCTTCATTCATTCAACAAATATGTAACAGCCCAGATTCTGTTTTAGGTGCTGGAGATACAACAATGAACAAGATAGATAAGATCTTGCTTTTATGAACCTTATATTCTAGTGGAAGAGAGAGGATATTTCAAACATATGTTATTTCTGGTATAGTTAAGTACTACAAAGAAAAATAATAGGGCAAGGGTTCTATGCATCTGAATCAGGGAACACAATTTATAGTGTTGGGTCCAGAGACTTGACTTCTCTGCCTCTTATTTTTCTTTCTATAAAATGAGTCTAATGGAAAAAATGGTGGCATTAATTACCTTCTAGAGGAATTGGGGGAATGGGTGGTCTTGATAAGGAGTTGGACAAAGACTTTTTACAGTATCATCTTTTGAGGTTTTTAAAAAGTGAGACGGGCTATTCCAACTCTTCTAGCTCTAAGATTTGATGAAAATACAATATTGTTTTGTCAGTTGCAGTTTTTCTGAGCCCTGTTTAACCCCCATGAGCCATGCTTGAGTGTGTCTCTAATTAGAGGAAACAGGGAAATCCATTTTCCTTTACTTAACATTTTCTTAGTTTCTCTCTTAAGTAACAAAGAAGCTGGGGAAAAAATGTACACTTAGCAGATCTCGAGGGCTGAATATTTCTGTCACGAAAGTATTCAGCTGTAGGAATTCAGAGCTTGGTAAACTTGATTTATATTGAATTTTTAGGAGCATATCAGTAAATCTAAGGGCATACTGCCACCTGCAAGTTGTGACATCACTGAGGGCACTTAATGGAAAAGCAGGTGTTTTGGAATGATGCAGTTCTGGCTTGTGTCAAGTCTAAATCATGACTTTAGCTGAATAACTTTTGGTAACAACCTCTGAACAACAGTTTGTTCACCTGTAAAATAGATACCAGCTCAATTGTTTAACTACAATTTCCCAATTCCAAAGTGATCTGAAAACCAGTTTTTTCATAAGTCAGGGCTCAAGATCATATGGCAGCAAAAAATTTACTTTGAATTGAAGTGATCCTGCTTGGTATAAATATTCAAATGTTATGCTGAAGAAATGTTGAAACCAGTTATGGGATGCTGCTCCATAGTGACTGGGGCTGTCTATGTATTTTATTGCCTGTTTTCTAAAACACAAAAGTGTCTGAATTCTGCTACACATCTGGCCATGAAGATTTCAGGTTGATTGTAGGTCTGTAGTAACTTCCTTAAAGGGTATTTTGAATACTTAAGAGGTACAGCACGTTAGGTCAGTACTGTTTGTATTGTGCTTGGCATGTAAGTAGCTGCCCAGTAAATGGCAGTTATTAATCTCGTTATATAAATTCAGTTCTAAAGTTTTGGGTTTTCCCCCCTTCTGAGGGAACCTGTATTACTTAAAGTCTTAATGGAAAGCCATGGGGAGGGTTGGTAGCTGTTCACTTGCAGAACTGCCTTTCAGCTTGAGACTGGAGTCCTGGGAGTTCACTCTTGTTTCTAGCCACTGCACACACTTCCTCAACATGCCCTTCATCCCTCTTTGTGCTGACCTGAGAGTTCTTGGGAGTGTGTAGCATCTCAACAGTGGAAAACATCAGGATGCTCTAGGGTCAGGCTGCAGTAGCTTTAGCTCCTACAGCCCCAGCTTATGGGAATTAAGCAGTGGAAATTTTTAATGAGTAGTGTTTTCCGTAGTGTGTTTAATAGCTATAGCTTCTCGTATCTTGGTTAAGTTGAGGAAATTTATTGTTACAGGGTGAGATACTGAAACAAATAGGTGACTGGATAAAGAATGATGGGGGAAGGAGATAGGGAATTTATTGACCTTGATCACTTTTAAGAGTGAAAGAGGTGTGTTGGAAAAGAAGAGGTAGTGTTCTTTAAGAGTGTTGCTCTTCAGAACCAGTGTGACTAAACCATTGTTGTATTGCAACTCATAGTGAGATATCAGCCCCCAAACCATTAGTTGTAGCAGAGGATTAAAATATCTGGCAATGCAGAAAGGAATCATTGTTGCCTGATAACAGCAGTTTATGTGAAGAGCTGGCATGGAGCTCAGTAAATAGCTCTTATTGTTTCTTTTATTTTACTGTGAAGTCTTGCCTTCACATTTTGAGAGGAAAGGAGTTGGTGAATCTTTTTTAAATGCTCTGAATGTATTAATTTATTCATCAAACCTTCACTGAGTATTTTTATATGACAGATACTACTAATGTTTTCTTAATTTATGGTGTTCAGTATATGCTAATTTTTATTAATTTTTTATTGAACATGGCAGTAAAATTCTCATTTTTTTTTTTTTTAGAAAAGCTTTGTTATTTTGACTAAATAGTATGCACACATGGTAGAAAGTTTAGGAAATAGACACAAATAAAAAGAACATAGTTCCTGTAGACCCCACCGGGGTCCTAGGTTCACTGTTAACATTCCAAAGTGACTGCGGGATTTCCTACCAGTGAATATGCCATATATATATATTTTTTAACCACTCTCCTGTTAATGGTATTTCAGATATTTCCCATTTCTCTTTTTTAAAAGAGAGTATAGAGAAGTGTAGGGATGTATATGGGAACTCTGTACATTCCACTCAGTTTTCCTGTGAACCTAAAACTGCTCTATAAACACACACACAGCAGTTTTTTATGATATGCTTGTATAATCATATTGTATTTTTTCCTAGAAAAATGGTTGTTTTCCTTAGGGAAGAGTGAAGTTCAGGAAGCAGCTCATTACAACTCACTGATTTGAAAGGGAAAGAGGATTACAAATCTTACAGTAACTAGCTTTCCAGAGTATAGTAGAGGTTTAAAAAAACAGAACAGGACAGTAGTCAGCAGTAGAATCAGATTTAATTTGGGAAAGCTATTGCAGTGGGGCAAAGAAACTTCAGTATAGAACTGGGCTCAATTCCGAATTCAATGAAAATTGAGGATTTATAGCCAAGGTGCAGAATGGAGGGGGTGGGTGGAGGGAAGTTTTCTAAGAGGAAACATCTGGGCAAGGGGCGTTAGTGGCTCCAAGACCCAACAGGGTTCCTGCTGGAGGCAGGCTAGGGCGATGGAATGGTGGTGGAGGGTGGGTGAGAAACCCGGTCAGATAAGGTGATATCAGGTATCCGGGTTTGGGAGTCAGGCTGAACTAACTAATCTAGGATTTTTGCTGAAACTGGGTAAAAGACACAGAAGTGCCAAAGTAGAGGATTCAAGGGATCTTGACTAAAGTTTGGTCAAGAAGAGATGTTCTCACAGAGAGGAAAAGCAAGTTTCTCAAAAGTGGACTGGTTTCTGCTAGCTTCCTGTGGGTTCGGGGAGAAGGGGGAAGACGGAGAGGAAAGGTGGCTGAGTGGCTAAGGAGTTGCAAGCCGTGGCTATGGGGCGGGGCCAACCGTGGAGGCGGAGGCAACCTCTGGGCGGGCAGCGGGCCTCATGGGTGGAGTGGGCGGGTCCGGTGGACAGCCGAACTCACGCAGCCCCAAGCCTATTGGGGTGGAGGGAGAGCCGCCCCACCCCTCGGTGGGCGCTTCCCAGCTCCGCTTGGGTCAGGCGGAAAAACTGCGCTGGCCCCGCAATTCTCATGGCAGCAGCCGCCTGCGGCATCAAGGCCATGTCTCTCTTCAAGCGGACCTTGGTGCTGAGCCCCACCGCCGCGCCCAGGGCCACGAGCACCGGCATCTCCCCGCGAGGCTGCTCCCTGCCTCCCGCCACCTGGCCCTCCAAGGACTGGCCGCGGGGAGAGGGCGTCTGCCGTAGGCTGTGGAGCCCCACGGCTGCCGGCCATTTGCCCCAGTCCCACTCCTGCTCCTCTACGTCTCCCACGTCCGCGTGTCTTCTCTGCCCTCAGGATTCTCTCAGCAGCAGCTTGAAAACTTGCTACATGTATCTGCGTCAGACTAGTCGCAGTTTCGCAGCTGTTATCCAGGCGCTGGATGAGGAAATGCGGTGAGTGTCAGAGGCAATTCCTTTGACGTAGGGGAGGAAAGCTTTTTTCCAGGGGCCTTGGAGTCATTTGAAGCTGTTCGACATAGTTCCTAACTGTTGGGTCTCTGTGCCTTGGTGGCTTAAGCAGAACATGCTCTCCTTGAGTGAAGGAAATGGTCCCTGTTGAAAAGCCTATGTATTTACTTTATAGATTGCCCTTCCAGGCACCTCGCCATCTAATAGTGTCCCTGCGGGCCCAGCTCTTTCAGAGAAGGGGGGGGGGGATGTTTATTGACCTATTTTAGTCCTGGCAGCCGAACCTGCCTTTTAGAAGGTCATGCATTTTTCTTGACTTCACCGATACTCCTTTACGTTTCTAGTATAGTGGGTTAATTTTTTCCAGATCACCTCTATGCAGATTACATACATCCATGAATTTAGACCAGTTGACTTTATGTGTGATAGTATTTATACTGAGAAGTTGGGTCTTTTGACTTTTTTATCTGCAAATATTCCATCTAAACACTTGGTCTGTTGGCCTTTGTGCAGCTGTTCTACATCAGTTAAATGTAACTCATTCTGGGAGTAGTAGTGCCATCCAGTTGATAGATTTTTTTTTTTTTAATTTCATTTTTTAAAAGTAAACTACAGAAGTTCATTGCTCCCATCCAAGAAAGGAGAACTAAGATGTCTCAAGTATAAAAGACTTTGGATGTTCTTTCATAGTTCTGCAGAGTTAAGGATATAAGAGGGTTTAGAAAACGGTCTAGCATAAATAATAAGCTATTTTAAAATAAATATCTTTGGAAGTTTGTTCCAATATATTAATAGTTCTTTCTTTTTTACAGCAATGCAGTATGCATATATTATCTGGTTCTCCGAGCTCTGGACACTCTGGAAGATGACATGACCATCAATACAGAAGAAAAGATCCCAATGTTACAAAACTTTCACTCTTACCTTTATGACCCCGACTGGCGGTTCTTGGAGAGCAAAGAGAAGGATCGACAAGTGCTAGAGGATTTCCCAACGGTAGTGGAATTACAAATCTCTTCTGCATAGGGTTGTGCTTATAATTGATGATGTAATGTCAGCCAGCGTGCATACCTGTAGAGAACAGTAAAACAAGCAATCTGAGGGCAGCACAATATAACGTGATGGTTAAGATTCTGAAGCCAGACTGCCTCGGTTGGAATCCCAACTCTCCGAGTTATTAACTGGTAGTTACATAGCCTGTTTGTGCCTCATTTTTTCACCTAAAAATAAGAGGCAATAATAGTACCTACCTCATGGTATTGCTGTGAGGGTTAAAAGAATGAATATAGATAAATCTCTTAGAATGACCTTAGCTGCTATTATTAGTAGTATATGTTTGGAAGTCCAATGTTTATTCTTGTGGAAAGATGTATTCAAGTTCCAGTGTCGTAAAAGATAGATTCTCAGTCTAGCTCAACAAAACCTATTGCCTCCATGATGCAGCCTCAGTATGTAGCACTGCTGCCTTCTTGGGTGCTCTAAGCCTGGTACTGTGGATGTATTGCTCATGATGAGTAGCAGCTATGGTGAAGACTGAGATGCAGGATGAGCAACTGCCGCTCCGCTTCCAGCTGTGTGACTCTTTCCTGCTGGTGTGTGATTCTGGACAAGTTCTTTAGTTGCTTGGTGCCTCAGTTTCCTCATTTGTAAAGTTAGTGATGAGGATTAAATAAATTCACATGTAAAAAATATTTAGAATAGTGCCTGCTACATACTAAATATTCTGGAAATATTAGATATTCAGTCCATTTTCTTGGAGCAAAGTAGATTATTAACTTAAAATCTTGAGCTTTAGAAAATCTTACAAGTTTATGTGATACGTGGGACCGAGTCCTGTTTTTTTAGAACTTGCATGTCTTATCACAAATAAGTGATTTAGCCAAGTCTCATGTTAGCTAATAGACCAAAGAAGCTCTTCTTTTTACATACAGTTGCCAGGATTTGGAGGAAGAATAGTCCTTATTGTGACTCTTGCTATTGAAACAAATCTATATTCCTCAGTGGAGAGGGGAGGAATCCATCCGTTGCAAAAGATGTTTGAGAAGGACTCCTTTGGAGCAAGGGTCATTTCAGATTACTGAGATTACGTCTTAAGTGTCAAAGCCAAAAATAAAATTCAGTACAAACCAAAATAATCTATGAAGAATAATCAGGTGGAGTCAGTACAGTACGACACAACACAAAAGAAGAAAGAAAAAGAATCTGTGAAAAACAATTGGTGAGGAATTAGGGCTCATGTTTTTGTCCATTATACACCTGGTGGACTCACCCTGGTACCCTTCCTTCATGCACTTGGAGTGACCAGAGAGTACCCCAAGGACCTAGAAATCTGTAGTTGTGGAACAGAATCACCTGGAGGGACAAGAAAAAGCCCTCCTGGTGGCTCACTTTATTTGGCAGAACTTGTTAATATTCATAGGGAATATGTCAAATTGGCTCCAAGTGTGGGTGGAGCAAGTCAGCAACACCCTCTCCCCCTCTCAGATTTCTGGGAAAACCGAGCTTTTCATTGCTACTCTTTCCTGGATATTTTTGTTTTCATTTTTTGAATTGTATAATTATGTAATGAGTACCAAAGAGTTGTTGAATGGGGGGATGGTTCAAATTCAGCTGTGAGGTGTTTATTTTGAAGTGTTTGTTTTTAAGAGCCCAGGCTGCTGCTCCTCCCCCACCTCACTGGCCTTTTCTCTCTTATAAATAGAATTGACTTAGCTAAGGATCTGTTGAAAGAACAGGGTCTTAGGAAGATTCAGGGATTCAAATAACCTTTGGTAAAGTTGCTTGTTTGTTTCAGTCCACAATAGGAATTACCCTGGCTTTGCCCTGAAACAGCTGTTTTGGAAAGAACTGTGTTCTGGAGATACTGGGTTGATATTACGGATTTTGGGGTTGAACAGTTGGTGTTCAGTACTGTAATCCTAAAGTATCTTAGGCTCTGATTCCTTTTAGTGCCCTGCAACCAGCTGGTTTTCCCTTGGGTCCTTAAATTAGGTGTTTCCCGAGGAACCTTTTCTAACCTTTCTGTAAACACAGACTAAGTATTTCTCACACTTCTGATACTTAACAAAGTCTGTTCACTGTTTTTAGTTTCGTAATATTTTATGGTATTTTATATAAGAAGTTTAACGATGTAGTTATATTGTATTTTGAAAACCTATAAATACTTTGAACTTAAGATATTTGTGCAGAAGCAATGAATTTTAAAGGTATTAGTACTTTCCTACATTAGAGCTTGGGCTATGAAAAAAAATGTTGGGTAGCAGTCCTCAGAATGAGCTAAATATAGGTGTTTAAGGGGTTAAAAAGTATAGCCTTATAGTGCAGGAGACACTATAGCTTCATGATACAAATTTGGGAACAGATGATGGAAAATGGCTGATCTCCTCTCTAGAATATAAACTCTACAGGAGCAGGAGTTTCTGATTATTTCTGGCTGTCGTTCTCAGTTCCTAGACAATGCTTGTTACACAGGAAGTGCTTGATACCTTGGTGTGAATGAATCTTCACTTTGGAGGTTTGTCTGAAATGAGGCATTCTAACTAAAGTTCTTAGACTTATGCCCAGTTTTATGTTGGTGCATCTCATTTATTATATATTGGAAAGATGAGTGTATAGGAAGACTGAATCTTCTTTTGAGTCTAGAAACTAGCATTTTAGGCTCTTCTATTTTAATATTTATAAAATTCTCTGGATTTATTGTCAGTATATAGAAAACTAGTATAACTTAGATGTTGGGTTTATAGACGAATCATTTGAAAATCTTAGTTAATAAGTTATACTATTGCTTTGCTTTATTATTTGTAGGTACCATGTTGGTTCCCAGTATGTATACATATTTCATATTTTCTGTTTTCTTTATGATCTCCATTTCAGATCTCCCTTGAGTTTAGAAATCTGGCCAAGAAATATCAAGCAGTGATTGTTGACATTTGCCGAAAAATGGGATGTGGGATGGCGGAGTTTTTGGTTAAGCAAGTGACATCTGAACAGGATTGGGACCAGGTTAGTGTTCCTGTAAAGCAGTGTGTGGTGCATGAGACAGGGCCAGCAGGACTCATTGTGAAGTTCAGAATAAGGAGAAAATTGTCCCCCGGTTACAGGATTTCTGCTTTTACAACCCTTTTGTTTAGCTTTAATGTCTCAGCATAAATAATTAGGGCTTATTGTTTGATACTTGAAATAATTGATGCTCTAGGAAGTTTGCCATTAAGTTAAGCCAAAGTAGATAGAAATTATCCCAGAGGTACAGACATTAAGCTTATAGAAGTCTCCCTGACTTGTGAAATTTTAAGTAAATGGTTAAATTATTTCAGGTAATAGATAATAGTTTTCATATTTTAAAATGTTTTTTGTTATTTTCGTCTTTTCTATTACCAAGTGTGTGTATACATACATACCTTAGTATCTGAGTCATTTCAGTTCCATCTTAGCACAAGATGAACTTTAAACTGTTATGTGTCCATTTCTTTAGAAATAAAAGTAGTTCATGAAAATCCACAGGTATTAACTTTGGATTATAGATGTATTATGCTAAGAGGTAAGCATCTCTTTAATACCCTACTTCTTCCTTTCCCATAATCTCCTTATAGAAGTAAGACAATACGGGATATTCTAAGTTTCTTGACATCCCCCACCCCCACAATTCATTTGGTGGTTATAAACAAATATATGTGGGGATGAGCAGGGGGAGACCTGACTTGGGTGAGGCTGTCTTCCTCAGGAGACATAATATCTGGAAGGGCTATGAGAGCAGATGAAATGGCAAATAAAATTGCAGTGGCTTTTTATTTGGCCAGTTTATTCCTGACCAGCAGCTATAAAGGATATAGACCAAGTTAGGAGTTAGGGAACTGGGAGAGTGCTTATCTAGACAAGTGACCTAATTGACTATAAAGACTAAACTAAGTATCAGAATGTTGGGGGGGGGGAGGGTTGGGACGGTGGTGGTGGGGGGCCTTGCCCATTTTCCATAAGAATGGTGTTTATAAGACTTACTATCCCAGTAGAAGCAACTGGCATTTTAAACGTCTAAACTATGTATGTATTTTATACCTTTAACAGTGTAGGTTAGTATGTCAAGAGAAAGCTACTCCATATTCATTTAGTGAGTGCAGGTCCAAGGCCTGGCCTCTTAATTTTTTAAGCTTCAGAACTCAATAGCAACATTAACATCGTTGGAACTGCTCCTGGGTTGATGCTCCCCAAGTGAGCTTGTATGTGATGGCTGCTAGAATATCAGTTTATGAATTTAAAGTTAAAGATAAAACTGGCCAGGAACCAGCACTGGTTATCTGCACAATAACTTCTTTTTCTGCTGTGCAGGTCTATCAGGAAACCATTTTAGTAAAAGTTTTATTATTGAACTACTTCAATCTTTTACAGTACTGTCACTATGTTGCTGGGCTGGTAGGAATTGGCCTTTCCCAACTGTTCTCGACCTCAGAGTTAGAAGACCCCTTAGTTGGTGAAGACACAGAGTGTGCCAACTCTATGGGCCTGTTTCTGCAGAAAACCAACATCATTCGTGATTATCTGGAAGATCAGCAAGAAGGAAGAGAGTTTTGGCCTCAAGAGGTAACAGATTCGGGGGATTTGGGGAGAATTAATTTTAAACACTTTCTGAAAACCATTAAATCTTTTTGGTTGCAAGTGACAGAAATGCAAACGAAACTACCTTCAGCAACATAAAAAGTATATGTAAAGTAGGTTAAGATTTAGTTTGCTTCTTGTAGGTAGACTGGCTGAAACCAGGGGTTCAGATTCTGTAATCAGTCTTTGTGTCCTTTCTTTCTCTCTTTTGACAGGCATTCTCCAAGTGGTAGATATAATAACCCATGACTCACAACCTACTAGTTTAACAAAAAAGTCCTTAGGAAGGCCTTATTGGTATTACTTGGTTCCTGTTGCCATCCCTCATAACCAATTACTGTAGCCAGAGGGCTGAGTACTCTGACCAGGCCTGGATTATGTTTGCCCAGTGCACATAGAATGGATTCCCCCAAGGAAGAAGGATTAAAGGAAAGAAGTGGGAAAGACTGCTAGATAGGCAAAAACTACAGATGCTCATTTTAAGAGATAAGAGTTGATCTTTGACAATTAAAAAGCGGACAGGGAAAGAAAAGGTTTTGATACTGATTTTCTTCAGAAGGAAAGCTAGAAAATCTTATGATGATTTGCTGATTTTATTCCAGCATTTACCTTTTTCTTTCCGTAAAATGGTTTCCTAAAACCAAGTGCTTTTTAAAGTGAAAAAAGGCAGGTGACAAAGTGGGAAAATATTTCTAAGTTATAGTGCAGATAAAAGGTTAATATTTAAAGAAAAGCTGCTAAAAAATAAGACAAAGTCCCCTGTAGAGAAATGGATAAAGTGATAAGAACAGATAGCATCACAGAAAGATGCAGATGATCCTTAAACATCTGAAAAGATGAGCAGTCTTACTCTTAAGAAAAATTCACATTAGAACTACCCTGAGCTCAGAAGCATAGTTTTTCAAGCTTCCCGGGTGACTAATGTGTAGCCAGGGATGACAAACAGCTCTTGACCAGCCCTCCTTTGACACCATGGCTCTGAGAAGGGAAAAGGGGCCTGTCTGAGGACCCCCACTGAGTTAGTGGCCACCCTGCGAGGGAAGCCCCTGTCTCCCGGGTCGCAGCCAAGTGGGTGCCTAGCATACCACACTGCCTCAGTTGAGCACGTCACCCAAGTGCGGTTCACGGGCACCAGTTCTGCTGTCTGTGCACATTTCACCTCCCTCTTCTGTAAAATGGAAGCACAGAAAGAATGACAGTTGACCCTTGAACATGGGCTTGGACTGCACAGTTTTGGTTATACGCAGATTTTTTCCATACATGTATGGTCAGATCAGCCCTCCATATCCCTGGGTTTTGCATCCATGAATCCAACCAACATTGTTTTCAGTCTGTGGTTGAGAATCTGGATGTGGAGGACCAACTGCCATGTTCTACACCATTTCACATGAGGAACTTGAGCATCTGCAGATCTTGGTTTCAGTGGGGGTCCAGGAACCAATCCCCCACAATACCAAAGGACAACTAGTTAAGTTTGGCGGGGAGCTAAAAGTACATGTGAATTTTTTATGCTTGTATTTTTATCTAAATTGTCGGATCTGCTAGCCATTACCTACTATAATATCACCCGTTCTCTACTTATTTAGTCTTAGTTTTCTACTTACCACCCATCTTTATGTTGGCGTCTCTAGTCATTTTGGTTTTCTGAGGCTCGTGCTCTGGTGGACAGGAAGACCCATCAGAACAGTAATTCCCTATGTTTATACATACTGGCAATAGTTTTTCTGTGTCCTTTGTATTTGAAGGTCAGTCTTTCTGGCTTAAAGTTTTCTGTTGACAGTTTTGAGTATCTTAAATATGTTACTCCACTTCCTTCTGTTTTAAAGACTGGCTGTTGAGAGTTTAATGGTAAATTAATTTTCTTTTTCTTTTTTTTATAAGTTACGGGTTTTTTCTTTACCTTGGTGGTCTCTGTCCAGATTCATTATCGTTAGAGATGCGAGATGGTGCTATCTTGCTTCTCTCATCCTTTCTGCATTTTTTAGTTGGAATTTTGAATTTTGCAAAGATGATGGTAGTGGTAGCAGCAGCCTAGTTTTGGGATTTTCCCAGATTTTCACAAAAGATATGAAACAACTTGTCCAAAAAAAAAAAAAAAAATGCTAAACAAACAGACCCAGAATCCAGCCCATTGGTAACATGTACAAAAGCACTAAGTGACACAACAGCCCCAGGAACTCCAAAGCGAAAGTGGAGGCAGATAAAACACATACACCACAAACAAAACCTGTCTTCTGCCAGAGCCTGCACAGGGGAAAGCAAGGATTGGCTATGGAGTGTGTAACAGACCTGAAAATGAGAGGCCAACAGGTATCACTGGACAGCAGGATGGGCTCCTTTGAGAAGAGCATGTGAAATAGGGAGAGGTTTTCCTTTCCCAGTAGTGGGTGAGCAGAGAGAGGGGCCATGGCAAAGCCTAGAGGAGCTAGAGTGGACTATCCCCCTTTGAACTGGGCAATGACTAACCAGGATTCTCTTCCCAGGAGTGGGTCCCACATTGTAGAGTGAAATAAAAATTAAGCAGAATAGACCTAAATGGCATCAACCAAATACAGTATATGGATCTTGTTTAGATCCTTATTTGAACAAACCAAGTAGAAAAAAAATTTAGACAATGGGATAATTTGAACACTAAGTAGATATTTTGTGTTCAGTGTTTATTGTTAATTTTTATGTGTAATATGTGTACAAGAAAGGTTCCATAATGAAGTATTTGTAGAGAAATTAATGTATCAGGGCTTTAACTTCAAATGACCCCAGGCTGGAGTGGGGGACATATAGATGGAACAAGATTGGCCAAATGTCAATAATTGTTGAAGTTGGTAGATGGATACATAGGGGTTTATTAAGTATTTTCTCCAGGTTCTGCAGAACAATCTAGTACCATCAATCTCAGTGGGTTTAGGTACAGTTAATAATGGATAACAAATTTGATTCTCCATAGAATTTCCTAGTCTTTTTAGGCCTAATCATTTATTTTGGGGAGTATATAAAGTTACAATAAATGTCATTCTTTAGGAAGCTTGATTACCCAAGAATAAAAGTAAGTTATTTGCTAGCTTCAGAGAATCCTCTAAATAATATTGTTAGAAATTATCAAACGAATCCCACTGTTGGAGTTGAGGATGTTATTTCACTTTCAAGTTACTAAGATCCAAGGTGGTAATATTCTTGGTATAGACCCAGCTCATTTTCCCCAGATTTGCATGTTCAGCAGCATTTTTATCAGAATTAGGAATGTGATCTTAATCATTAATTGGAGACCTGGCGATCTGGAGATTGTTTAGCTTGCAGTACTGTTGTAGCTGATTTTCTATATGTCTGGTTAACAGGAGGCCCTTTTAGTATGAGATCATCAAAGTATTGCTTAGTCCATGCTGTATGAATTGTCCTGAAGGGACACTTTCCCAAATATTTAATGTACTCTTAGGTTGTAATTAGACTTTGACTTGTCATAAATAGCCATTCATTGGACCTTAAAATGAACTTGATCTTGGTGATAGATGAGTTAGCAGCTAAGAGTTTACTGTGTACATTGTTCTTATTTACAAAGATCCTTTCTTATTGTTTACATGTTCTTTCCCTGTGCACATCTTGACTTGTTTTTTAATCTTGTCTGTCTAGATTTGGAGCAAGTATGTTAAGAAATTGAGTGATTTTACTAAGCCAGAGAATACTGACTCAGCTGTGCAGTGTCTGAATGAACTTATAACCAGTGCACTACGCCACGTCCCAGATGTCATCACCTACCTATCCAGACTTAGAAACCAAAGTGTGTTTAACTTCTGCGCTATTCCACAGGTATGGAATGGGGCTGGTCTTGTTTTATATGGGAGGCAGAGGCTAAAGGGAGTCTTGTAGTGGGGTAGGTAGAATGTATTTTGATGTGCAGTATTCAGGAATATGCTCACTGAAAAAGTGGCTCTAGTTATTTTCTTTTGCTGGGGGGCAGGCAGTGTTTTACAGTACCTCCCCTAGATTTATGGGGACTGCTGAGTAAAATGTAGGTGAAACTGTTATCATTAAAAAGTCTTAATTAAGCACCTAATATTTGTTCTCCTTTTCCTAGACTCAGGCTAACAGAACCTGATTCTATGTACCTAGGCCCTTAATATTCTAGGAGCTTACATTTTTTAAAAATGCCTTTACCAGGTATTAGTTTTTAACTCAACTAAGTGAAGAAAGCCATAGGATTTAACTGATTTGGAAACTTGGTTTGATCTTGTTCTAATGACCAATCTTTAAAAAAAAATTTTTCATTTACAATGGACATACAGTAATATATTAGTTTCAGGTGTACAACATAGTAATTAGACATTTATATAATTTATGAGGTGATCACCCCGATAAGTCTGGTATGCATCTGACACCATGTAGGTACTACAGTATTATTGACTATATTCCCTATGCTGTACCTTATATTCCCGTGACTATTTTTAATACTGGCAATCCAATAAGGGGTAAATATCCAAAATATATAAGGAAGTTATATAACTTAACACCAAAAAAAACAAACATTCCAATTTAAAAATGGGCATAAGGCCTGAACAGACATTTCTCCAAAGAGGACATACAGGTGGCCAATAGACATATGAAAAGATGCTCAACATCACTAATCATCAGGAAAAAAACAAATTAATACCACGATGAGATAACACCTCACACCTATCAGAAAGGCTATCAATAAATCAATAAAAGAGTGTTGGCAAGGCTGTGGAAAAAAGGGAGCCCTTGTGCACTGTTGATGAGATTGCAAATTGGTGCAGCTTACAATGGAAAACAGTATGGAGGATCTTCAAAAAATTAAAAATAGAACTTACCATATGACTCAGCAGTTTTACTTCTGGGTATTTTTGTGAAAAAATCTAATGGCCAATCTTGAATGGCTGTTGGAAATAAGATCTGTAGGCCTGACCTGGGTTTTCATTTATCCTAGAAATAATTTACCTTTGAGCATGAGAAACTAGAACTACCTGCCCTTTTGTTCCCCCCACCTCCATGCTAATTTTTTAATGTATAATGATTATGTTCATTGTAGGAAAAGTGGGAAAAACATTTAATTCTAATAGAAAATTCTTATCGAGTATTTTTTGAAATATGTTTTTCAGATATAACAACTCATTGCTTTAGCATGGAAAATGTTGCATTGGTTTGTGTTTGTTTTTTCCTAATAAAAAAGAATTTTCATGGCTAAACTATAGAATCAAGACTGCAAAGACCCCCTTGATTATTCTGTGTTGAGAAAGGGAGGAGTGGGAAGTGTAAAAATCTAGATATGCTTTCTTCATGGGTCTTTTTCTTGGTTGGTCACATCTTAGCTCTTTGGGAGCTCTTTCTCATTCCACAGAAGGTTTTCTTACTGTTTCGTGATGATGGTTGCTTATAGCGCTGTTTACTTTTAATGAGATGAATTAGTGTTTTTTCCTTCTCCTTATTATCCGTAGGTAATGGCCATTGCTACTTTGGCTGCCTGTTATAATAATCCGCAGGTGTTCAAAGGAGTAGTGAAGATTCGAAAAGGACAAGCGGTAACCCTAATGATGGATGCCACCAATATGCCAGCTGTCAAAGCTATAATACACCAGTATTTAGAAGAGGTAGGTTTTTATTGAACTACTTGGATAATGTGTAGCTATTTTTATGATTTAGATAATGTCACTTAAAACATCTCATGTTTGGATATTGGATGATTCTAACAACTCACGTGTCATGGTACAAAGACATGAATTGCTAGCCTTTATTAGGAAAAAGTATGCTCACAGGGAACTGACTGTGCAGAGTTGCACAGGACCCTGGTAAGAGGCGATAAATGAAGCAAGCAAGGCTTTAGGATGGAGCTTCTAAGTATAATCATATTTTTTGAGTTAGGAGATGATTTTAGAGCCCACTGAATTTATCAAGTGGAGGTTTTGAATTTCTTTGGTGCCAAGGTGGAGAACATCATGGATTTTACGAGTCAAGCATAGAGGCAGGAGCTCAATTAGGAGGCTGGGGTGTAGCTTAGATGAAAGGCATGGAGGGCAGGGTTCAGCAAACATTTCAGAGGTTTGCAGAGGGGATAGGTGCGGAGGTGCAGGGAGGACTCTCGGATGACTCTCAGGTACCCTGCTTCTGCTCTTGCTTTTCTTCATCTAGGCTGTGGCCCGTGCCACAGATTGTCTTGTTTTCCGAAGCCACGTCTGCCAGTCTTTCCAGTATTAGTGCCCCTCCTCCATGTTACTCTGCTTCAGCCTCAAAACTGCTGACATTACTGAGTGCCTACTGTGTGCCTGGCTCTGGGAGGTGTCGAGATGGAAGATCAGTGAGAACCAGTAGCTCCCAGTGCAGCATACGCTCAGACCTCCCTGCTTGCTCCATAGGACGGGCTTTTGGATTACAGAGGGCCTGGGTTGATATCCTACCTTTAGTTGAGTTTCCTCATTGGTAAAATGGGCATAAAATTCCTACTTGTTTAGAGTGCTTGTAATGTGTCGACACAGAGGATGTCCTATAAAGTTCCTAGGACTCAATAAGTAGCACTTACTGTTTTTTTTCTTTAATAGATTTATCATAGAATCCCCAACTCAGACTCATCTTCTGATAAAACAAGGCAGATCATCTCCACAATCAGGACACAGAAGCTTCCCAGTTGTCAGCTGATCTCTGAGCGAAGCCACTACTCCCCCATTTACCTGTCATTTGTCATGCTCTTGGCTGCCCTCAGCTGGCAGTATCTGAGCACTCTGTCCCAGGCCACAGAAGACTATGTTCAGACCGGAGAACACTGATTCGGAATGGCCCAGAAGCTGAAGCTCACCATAATGTGGACGGACCTTTTTTTAAAGGATGAATGCTGGCTTCACCTTTTGTTTCTCTCCTGCTTTAATCCTAAAAGAACTCTATGGGCTTGGATCTTGAGAAACTGTGACATGCAGCTGAGAAGAAGATGATAAAGGCAGATGATACCTCCCCCTCAGGATCTGGTCCTTGAAGGTTGTGCTTGCCTCTGCATGTGGTGACCCACGGCAGAGAATGCAGGTCAGGGGAAATGGCTGCATATGGGACTGCTGAGAGGTCTTATTTAGTGTGAATCCTGGCTAGAATTATAATTAAATATATTTAATTTGAAGTAACCTTTGAATACCTATCCTAGTAGAAACATGAAGTTTTTTCTGTTCAGTTCCTGTTTTTCTCATTCTGTTGTCAGTTGATTTGAATATGAATGTTTATAGCTCTAGGTAATTTTTCTGTGTTTCTTAAGAATGTAGACTGTCTTCTATACATGAAGGCTAGGAATTAACTTCTGGGTATTATTTCCTCCTCTAAAGAGAGTCTGGCTTTCAGAAAGAAACAGGATTGCCTTGTCCTCATTGTAGGAGAGAGGTCTCCAGTTAAAGGCTGATATTTTTGAGATTTTTTAGTAACAAATTGAGTTCCTCAGCATTTGTCAAGAGCAGCACAGTTGACAGCCTGGTGACCGTGGCAGATAACTCAAATATGGAGTTAGATTTTGAAAGACGGATCGCCATCTGCCGCCACCACTAAACCAGCCAAGGGCAGTACCAAGAAGAGATGCAGCTGCCTGGCTCCTGCGTGACTGCCTGCTGGAAAAAGAGAGAGGGGCAGCGCTGTCTCACTGCTCCAGCTGGTAGCCTGCGTTAACTCTGCCAGCCTTCTCCACTTTTGGCTAATTCTCTTGGCTGCATTCAGTTTTCATCGTGTGCGTGTGTTTGTTTTAATTGCCAGTTTATATACTGAAGTCTCAAGAAAAACAAGCTGTTTTCGAGTGATTGGCTTGAAGCTGAAAGGCGCTTAGCCTGATCTTCCTGGAGCTGTTTCGCTATCTTCCTCCTGTACAGCTGAGGTTTGTGACACACTCTCGCCCACAGACTAAGATCTCAGTGTGGACAAGGGAGGACGTGGCCCTTCCCTAGGGGGTTTGGAAAGACCCCCAGGGTGAGAATCACTGTCATAGGTCATTCAAGTGCTTTCTAGAAGCCATTAGTGCTCTCGGCGTATATAGTATACTGTCTGCTCTTTTGCTGCAGTCCTTTATGTACCGACTTACTGAATTTGTGTTTTATTCCAGCA
>CM053512.1:21243051-21296003 GCA_028627145.1 Eidolon dupreanum
AAAAAAAATATACTTCTATTAAAAAATAATCATGCTAAGGACAAGACCAGAGAATTAGCAACATGGGAAAGTTCAATAGATGGAGGGGCCCTGGAAAAATGTGGCTTTCTCCAAAGGGCTAGCCCCACTATGTCTCTTTTCAGCCTATTTCCAAATCTAGAAAGCTACTGCTTGATGGGTGGGAAGCTATCTTGTTAGGAACTGCACCTTTCATTCCTTTGGAAAACCTACAAACCCTTTAGGTCTGTCATGCTCCCTGGTGATGCATGGATGGGGAAGGGTGTGAAGGATATGGATGTAGTTGCAGCGAGAGCCGGAGCAGCACTAGTCTACAGGAGGACTTGCTTTGCTTGCAGTGGTGGCTTACGTGGTCTAAGTGCATTGTGACAGCAGTCCACTGAACAGGCTGGGAGGTAGCCAGACCTTACATGTGTCTTGGAAGACAGCTTTCATGGTAGACACGAGGTTTGGCCCAATCCAGTCCTTCAGGCTTTGTCTAAAACCTCTCGTATCCTATTTGAACTCAAATAATAAGATATTCCTATCCCTCATCTGATCCCCAGCCCCACTGCCTGTATTTGGGGGAAAACTGCTCCAGGGCTGGCAATACGGGTCCACAGCAGATTAGATTTTTTTCCAGTACTGCTCAGTGCATGGGAGTCCAGCCACGATTTCCGATTCAATTCCACAGTGATCCTGTCCTCTGAGGATTTTAAAAAAGCCTAGAAAGCAAAAGCAAAGATGCCTTTAAAGTATGCCTTGGGCAACATATTCGGACTCATCTCTAAAAGACCCAGGAGCAGACAAGCCAGCCCCCAAACACATCAAACCAGCACCAAAGTGCTCTATGGGCTTCTATTGTTTGCCCAGCAGCCCAGCTCCACATCATGAGGCCTCTGGATGCCCCTTGCATTCGACTCTGATTTGTCACTGCACTTGGTACAGGGGGGAACTGGCGGGCACAAGCAAGCTGAAGCTGAGTCCTGGTCCCTACCACCTCAGGATCAGAGGCTGCCCTTGTGGCAGACAGAAATAGCTTGCTTGTACCTGAACACCTGGAAGGTCACAGTGAAGCAAGGCCTAGGGTTTGGAACTGTGCAATGGGCAGAGCAGAGGAAAACAAGATGGCAACCATGTTCTGGCTCGTAACATCCCACTCTGGGCAAGAAGGGAAAAGCCACTCACCACTGTCGCCCCAGTCAGTGTTCCAGGAGTTGCCAACCAGCCAGTAGGGGGTGCCATCCTCCACTCCCCAGCCCAGGATGCGGACTGCATGGCCTCCCATCATTTCTCCAGTGACGTGTTGGTACACTCCTGAGAGAAAAAAACCCATTCAGGTGGAGACCAGGCCGCTGCCCCATCTCCCACAGCATCCCTCCAGCTGAGCTGCCTATCCCGTCAGGACAAACAAGGCCCATAGGGCCCACAGCTCTACCACAAGGAGAGGAGGGACCCATTTTCAGACAGGGTTCTATAGAACCCTACTTTTGTCAGAAGGTGCCAAGCATTCTCACAACATTAAGGAATTATTTACATATATATTTGAAAGCCTAAAAAATATTCAAATGGAGTAAATATTAAAATGGAATCCAACAAAACATGCTCATTGGTTGCCTTTAAAATTCTAATTTAAGATATAAATTTAATGTTAAAATACCAATTATTTGTTTTACATACTGAGACTCCATGTAAAGATTTGTCAAAAGCATTCTGTGGCTGAAAGAGTTAAGCTACTGCTCTGGGGTCACCGTGGAAAGGTGATGCAGGAGAGGCTGAGTTGGTGGCAGCCAGTGTTGATGGATGGAGAGATACTGGCTAAAGTGCTCCTTCAGAGGGCTGGCCAGTCAGCCTATCCCCCTGGTAGATGAATCACTGTCAAACTGGAAATGCATCTTTTTAAAATATGGGTGGGGACTATGCTAAGAACTGCCAGCCTTCTATATTTTTATTGCCAGAATCATCTTCCTTTGTCCAATCATTGTTTTTTAAGAGTTGAGAGCTTTGGAGTTTTCAGTTTAGCAAAATGTAAAAGAGACAGAAGCAGTCAGCACTGACTTCATCTGGGATGGGGGCGTCTCTAAGACAGTTCTCGGGCCAGAGACCATCTAGTTCCCTGGTTTGAATCCCCACAGTGTCGCAAACAGCAGGTGCTCCCTGTATCCTCGCCCACTGGGTGGGAGGCATGATGCTAGGACTTTGCCAAGACAAAGATGAATAAAGAGGGTCACTTAGTCCAGACACACAACACCTAAACTTACACCGTGATGGACACACTGATAAGGCAATGAAGGGGGACAGAGGCAGGAGCAAACAGGTCTAGGGAGGTGAGGAAAGGCTTCCTTGAGGAGATATCTGAGCTGGCTATTAAGGAATGAAAAGGAACGAGCAGGAACTATCCATAAAGAAACACTGCACAAGGAATCTAGACTAGCATGTGTAGAAGAGGCAAACGGGAGCAAGAGGGCAGAGCAGGGTCAGCTGCTGAGGGGTCTGCAGAACCAGGCAAGGGGAGGCCTGCCACTGCACTTCTGGACACCCTGTCCGCAGCGCCCCACCCTGCCCCAATCGGGGGCCAGTACATACCTGACTTGTACAGCAGGAAGTCCGAATACACAGAGAAGGCCGCTTCCACAGGGCCGTTTTTGTAGATCTCTGCCATGATCTCCTTCTCGCTACTGGGGACACTGTAGGAACTGCATCCTGGCAAATGAAGCAGCCCAGTGGGGTGAGACACATCTGCAGCTCCATCGGCCAATTATTCACTGATTTATGGGGAGCCACCAGGTACAGAGTGAGCATCTAAGGGGCTTGCCCAGCCTTAGAGGTAGGGTGGCGGTCGGGAGGCTCCCCTGAGGGAGGAGCAATTGCACTGGATCTGGAAGCTGAGAAGCAGGAGAGCATGGTCTGCGGTGGGAGGGGCGTGAGCATGAGACACTGGAGGAGGGCAGAGTGGGACCTAGGAGGACTAGGCCAGGTCACCCCCTGTAAAATGAGGAGTTTGGTCCTTTCCAAACTCTGACTCTGACGGTCTACAACTCTAAGACAACCTTCCTGAGGCTGAATTCAGGGTGGAGACAGGTGGAAATCATTACAGACAGGCAAGAGGGGCATTAACACCCTTCCTGCTCATTCTGGTTCTGGATCTTAGAGTCAAAGAGAGAGGGCGAGGGAACCCTTCCTGACGCTAAGACTCAGGTGCCCTGGCTTTTCCCTGTGGCTTGGGAAGGCCATCAGCGGGTCTCTGGCCGAGAGTGCTTACCAAAGTGTTTGTCTTCCTTGTAGGACGGGGTATAGCCAGGCTCACAAATCTTACTGCACTTGGGGGTGTCGCCTCTCTCCCCTGTGCATGGGGGCCGGGAGCCATTCACGTGGTGCTCGCAGGGAGGGATGGAATAGGGTCTGCAGCCTGAGAGGACAAGTAGAAAAAAGAGTGTCAGCCAATGGTCTGTACAGAGGCCCCTGGAGGCCAGAAGAAATTGGGGTGATGACTAGCGGGAACAGTAGTCACTCTGAAGTCTACAACCTGAGACTGTTTTTCCACCTGTTGCTAAGTCTGCTGTGGAGAGGACTGGCTTGTCTTTCTACTCTATTTTTCAGCCCAGCACTCTTAATCTCAATCCTCAACCTTCACTTTATAATGGAAAATGAAACCATTATGATTCACGGCTTATAAAATCCATCTGGTCAGATGGGGGCTGAGCGCAGACACTCACCTACATGGGAGTCATAGAGGCCACCGGAAACCAGGCCTTTTTTTGTCCAGAAGTTCCAAGCTCCAGAAGGAAAGCCCCCATTGCAGCTAAGAAAAGAGCCATTCATTAAAGTCATCCTGAGAGAGGTGCCAGCTGCTCCACACTGCTGCCTGGCAGGCCCACCACTGCCTTCAGCAACTGGCCCAAAAGACTCCCGTATCCCAGCAGACCCCCCGTTCTTCTTCCCCCGGACAGTCTCTTCTTCTAAGGAATCGCCCAAGCTCCCCGCCCCAGCCTCCAAGGTCCTCAGTGAAACAGGAGGATGCTCACACTCAGGTCTACACTGAACCAGGTCGTGTCCTGTCTAGAATAGGGATGCTCAACTAGGCAGCACACAAGAAAACACCAGTGACGCTGGCTTAATTGGGGTGCGGTAGGGCCCGGGCATGTTTTTTCCCCCTTTTTTTTTTTTTTT
The DNA here is from genome assembly GCA_028627145.1 of Eidolon dupreanum. NCBI lineage: Eukaryota > Metazoa > Chordata > Mammalia > Chiroptera > Pteropodidae > Eidolon > Eidolon dupreanum. The sequence goes on from CM053512.1 coordinate 21,247,219, forward strand.
TTTTTTGACCTCCTAGGTATTCCTAATCTGTAGCCATGGCTAGGAACCACGGTTGTAGAACCAAGACCAGAGTGGGCAGAAGGCAGCATCTCCGGCGGCAGGGGGTTAGTCCCATGAGGCCAATGTGGGGATGCATCATTCTTAATTACAGATAAGGAAACAGACCCTGAGGCTATTACATTTTGTTGAGCAGGAAAAGGGAACAAGGATGACAAAAACCAGACCTGAGATGAGAAATTTAACCATGTACCCTGAGATCACCTGTTCTGCCCAGACCCCACCACCCACAGCCAGCTCTGTGGGACCAGACTGGTTTTAAGCACATCTCAGAAAGCAGAAGTCACGCTAGGGCCTGCTTCGAGTGCCTCCACAAAGGACCGCCATTCATCCTGAAGGAGCCCTCAATCACCACGCACCTGAGGAGGCCTTGGCCCAGGTCCCCCTCATACTATTCCCAGGGGCCTACGCTCCCGAGGTGGGGGGGGGGGTGCAGCCTCAGACTCACCCTTCCCCACACTGGAGGCCACAGCAGGTGAGCAGGTCCTCAGCAGACACCTCCACGTTGACGTGCCCATTGGTGAGAATGCAGATCCGGTCAGAAATGGCTTCCACAGCCCCAAATGCCTGCAGGAACAAGCCCCACCCAGGTGAGCCCCACTTCTGGACTGTGGGGCCTCCAGACACCTTAGAGGACCATAGTGCGCACCTCAGACCTTCGTGGTGGCTAGTGTCTCCCAGCATCAGGTGAAGGCCCTGGCACTCAAGTTTAGCTTTAAATCAAGAGACCCATCTTCCCTGAACCGCTACCTGGGAGCTCCATACATTTCTGAAACATGTGGTTTTGACTGTTAACCTAAAAACACAGCTCATGCAAAGGACAAACACTCTGATTTCACTTCTATGAGATATTCAAACTAGTTGAAGTCATAGAGACAGAAAGTAGAAGGGTGGCTGATGGGGGGAGGGAGGATAGAGGGCCAGTATTTAATGAGATGTTGTTTAGTTTTGCAAGATGACAAGAGCTCTGCGGATGGATGGTGGGGATGGCTGCAAAATAATGTGAGAGTACTTAATGCCACTGAACTGTACACTTAGAAATGATTAAGATGGTTAAATTTATGTTATGTACATTTTACCACAGTTAAAAAACAAACAAAATTAAGACAGCTCACTGATACAGAGTGGCTATATCTTTATGATGTAGAGTAGGAATCAAAGCTAGTAAGTATTTGCTGATGGCCTAGGACAGCATGTCAAACAGAGAAAAACACTTCAAACCCACATGCGGGATGTGCCCTGTGTAAGGTGCTCTGCACCTTTATCCCTCCACCTAGTCCTTGCAATAACTCAGGGCCATAAGGAATTTGACTGTTTATAGTTATGGCGACTGAGACTCAGGAAGTTTATGTAACATGCTGAGTCACAACCAATCTGACTCCCACTCCCCTGGTCACTCCCAGCACCCCTGCGCCCCCTCCACTCCAGCCCCTCCCACCAGCAGGGCCTCACCCAGCAGGAGCCACAGGAACCCTGGTCTCTGATCTCCTTGATGGTCGGGCAGTTTGGCCACTGTTCCCGGGCATCGAAGCTTTCAGGCAGAACTATGTCCTCAGCAAGCCAAACTCTGGGCAAAGGAAGGTCTCTCTCCATTACAAGCTCACTTCTTAACACCTGCGCCACCCACCCACTGCATCCTTGCAAAGGCCAGCTGACTGTGGACTGTCACTCAGAAAGGGAGTGAGGCACACAACACACAGAAGAGATGTCTGTAGGAATGTCCTCTTGGAGTTTTAGAAAACAAAACTTGATTCAACTGCTCAGCACAACTTGTCATTCCATATGCTTATTTCTAGACTCATTTTATGGATATCCTTTAAGAGTTTAAGAGATAATTGAGTTTCTTGCTTCTCCCACCCCACCCCCAATCATAAACATCTGCCTAGGCTGTTCATATCATATTAAATATCTTCCCCGCTGTGTGATGTCCCCTACCATAACTAACCCATTCTCATTCTTAGATATTTTTAATGCTTCCTACAAAAATAATGTCTACATAAAAATGTCCATTGCAGAGTTTTCTAGAAAAATAAAACGTAATGCCATATCATATGGCTTTTCTTGGATTCTCCTTAAATTATTCAACCACCGGGCCCAACCAATCACCGAGACCCAGACTGGGGCCTTTCCCACTGGGGCTCTGAGCCGCCGGGAGAAGCATGGCAGGAAACACCAGCACTTGGGGCTGAGCCCTGCATCTTAAGTACAGTCCCTGCCGCTCTAAGGGGAGTGAAACCTGCGGAGGCCAGGGAGGCCTTCTCCCGTCCCTCCTTGTCACTGTCCCAAACACACACCTGCAGCTCATGTCCCAGGTAGTGGGCACTCACCTTTGGGGCAGCTTGGGCCCACCCAGAATGGTGCCGCACAGCCTCTTCACATAGCTCTGGTCCACATTATGGAAGTTGTGTCCAGCCTGGAAGAGAACCCACCCATAGTGGTCACCCACCCAAGGAGGGGGCGTTCCAGGGATAGGGGATGCAAATGTGCATGCTGCCCACACGCGAGGCCTGACACGGCCAGGTGTCCCTCCCAACTCAACAGAGCAAGGGGGCTGGGGTACTGCTACAGACCAAATGTTTGTGTTCCCCAAAATTTACGTTGAAGTCCAACCTGAAATGTGATGGTATCTGGAGGTGAGGCCTCTGGGAGGTGCTTAGGTGTTGAGGGTGGAGCCCTCACGAGTGGAATTAGTGCCCCCAGAGTGCTCTTTTGCCCCATCCTGCCACATGAAGACAGACACAGTTGACCATGGGCAACCTGCAAGAAGGCCCTCAGCAGAACCCGACCACGCTAGCACCCGGATCCTGTATTTACAGCTTCCAGATCTCCAAGCAATAAACTTCTGTTTATGAGCTACCCAATGTATGGTATTTCATGACAGCACTCTAGAGAGCAGGCTGGGACCGGCCCAGAGGGAGCTCACGGGCAGTCTGCAGCTCTTACATCAGTGGGTGTCTTCTCTGATCTGCTACCATTTGCTGATGTCAAGAGAGACCCTCCTCCCGTAGCCTTGAACATGGCCTATTCCTCATTTCCTGGTTCCTGCAGTCCCAGGCCTCAGGGTTGGGCAGAATCAAGGAGCTGCTAGTACTGAAGAGCCATAACACCTACCACGGAGGGGCTCACAGGGTACCCGGACTGTTGACCCAGACTGTTGAGTGTGCACTTGCATGCACACTCATATACATGCAACACACACACACACACACACACACACACACACACCCCCAAGTGGGCAGAGAGGAGATAGGTGTGGTCCCGAGTGGCCATGACTCTGAATCAGATTGTCAGCTGTCCAGGACAGACTGTCCTGTAGGCTGCAGCTGTGGCCACCTCTGCTGGGAATCAGGGTGTACAGATCGACCCTTGGAGGGGACACACGCAGGAAGCAGCCCCCACAGCCCACCTTCCATGTAGTGTTCCGCTTGTTAACATAGTTGACCAGCTCGTCTGACAGGGGTGGGAAGTTTGGCCTGCTCCGGGCACTGGTCAGCACCACGAGGCAGCTCAGAGTGGCCAACAGCTGCCACATATTGGAAGATTCACCTAGAAATGAACGGACACAAGACATTAGGCTGCTCCTCCTTCACTCAGTTCAAATGCTCAACACACAGCAAGGGTGCCATTTCAGGAAGCATAGTTCTGGGGCCTAGAAAAACTCAGTGGCCAAAAGACCCATGTTCTCGCCCTGGCTGCCATCTGTCACCTTCTGTTCCTCAGTCTCCTCTTCTGTCATGCCGGGGGTTGGAGATAAAGAACCCTCAGAAGATTCCCAGGCCTTGTTACAAAGTCCCAACCTGTGCCTGCAGCACACAGGACCATGCTGGAGACTGTGCATGCCCCCAAAATCCATGTTGGAATCCTGACCCCCAACGTGTGGTATTAGGAGGCGGGGCCTTTGAGAGGTGATTTGGTCCTCAGGGTGGAGCCCATATGAATGGGGTTAATGCCCTTCTAACAGAGACCCCAGAGAGATCATCTGCCCCTTCCACCATGTGAGGACACAGCGGGAAGGCTGTGACCCCGATGTGGGCCCTCTCTGGACTGTGCCAGAGCCCTGATCTTGGACTTCCAGCCTCCAGACTGTGAGAAATAAATTTCTTCTTAGAAGCCGCCCAGTGTGTGGTACCCTGCTGGAGCAGCCCGAATGGGCTAAGACAGGCCGTGTGCGTTTCTCCTCATGGCTGGGTGCCGGGAGAAAGCAAGCACAAAGGCTGTGTCGCCTGCATTGAGACCCCTGTGCAGCCGGGGGCTGAAGACTTATGCTGTTTGGGCCTCCAGGGCTGTCACTCAGATCTAGGGCTGAGACCGCGGTCTGAAATGGTGCTGTTTACCAGATGGCTTGTGGCCCCAACTCTCTTGTGAGCTGTGAGGGCCAGACCGGGGCTGCCTTGTTTTCTGCCAAAACCCCAGAGCCCAGGCAACAAGCATTATCAAGCCAGTCCTACATGAATGACTGCACCAGCACCTTTAGGCCAAAACTAGGTCCAGGGCCCTCTCTCATATCACCAAATTGTCTCTCTATGGATTTGTAGAACAAAGTTGGAGATGCTCCCCACGTTAGTGCTCTGAGAGAGTAAGCGGTCTGTCCGGGTGATTATGCGCCTGATGGAGGACCAGTGAAATAGGAAAAATGCAAGAGAAAATAAATTTCATGAGCCACATTTTGGATACAAAAGCAGCAAAACACAAGCCAAGGTGAGCCAGGCATGCACCCGTCTCAGGAGGGGCAGGGAAGCAGAGCTGGTCTGGCCAGTGGCACAAGTCTTCTGAGGCTTCCTCTGGTTTTTCTAGTCAGCCGAGGGCTCTGCTTCCAGTTCCAGAGATGGGCCTTCCAGGAAGAGAAACCAGCACATCAGAACCATGGCCCTTAGATCTCAGACCAGTGATTTCCAGCTCAGCGTCTCAATCACGCCCTTAGGCAGCAGCTCTATAAAAACAAGGCATGCATCCAGATGCCACACCAATGCCAGGCCTTGGGAAACACCCCTACAGCTGGGGCTGAGTGAGTGTGTGTGTGTCGCAGAGATTTCCGGACCTCAGTGGCTTACACAGCAGGCTCTGAAATGATCCACCTCCTCAGAGGTCACAGGTTGTTATGGGGGTGACATAAAGATGATATGACTTAGGTGACTGGCACTTAACATGCTGCCTCCCACACAGTGAATCACATTTGAGAGAATATTTAAACCTAATTGTTGCTTAAGTAATAATTCACCTGGAAGAATAAATGTGTAAGAATAGCAAGACAATTGTGGAAAAGAGCACGGATGAAGGCCAGGCCCTCATGGTAGTAAATGTACTGTAAACCTCTGGGTGATGCTGGCCTAGGACTAGTCTGATCAACAAACCAGACCCGCCATTCAGAAGCGTGTCCTGTGTGGGAAATTCATGCGTGTGGTAGAGACAAGCGAGGAGATGGAGCAACCTCAGTGCTTGCAAAACTGGCTGTGCATTTTGAAAAAAAGAAAAAAAGCTGAATCTTTACACTTGATTCCTTACACACAAGACTGCCACATGGAACAAAAGTCTTGAATAAAAACTTAGAAGTTTGATGAAGAAAATAAATGCACCTTAAAAAACCTAACATTGAAATGAGGAACACCTAATGCTGACATAATGCAGAACCTCACAGGTTCACAGTTACATGAAAATAAAGCCTCTCTTCTAGAAGAACAAAGAGTGGCAAGCTGACAAAAAATAATGCTTACGTCTATCAAAGGCTCTGTTTCCTTAATGTGTAAAGGGCACTTAAAAATCAGAATAGAAATAGCATAATAGAAAAATGGCAAAAGGACACATGCACAGTGAATTATAGAAAAAAGAACTATAAATGGCCATCAGATGTTAAAAGATGCTCAACCACGGGGAGATAAAGACAGAATTAATCTTCAGTCAGACTGGCAAAGGCAGCACAGTTTGATAGTTCTCGGTGGGGGTTTGATGTGAGGAAGCAGAGATGCGGCACCGCCCAGCTGTGGGAACCACCGCAGAGGCCCCTTAGCCATCTCTATCAGCCTTTCCATATGCATGTCCTCTACCTCAGCAACATGACATTCAGACATTTATCCTACCAGTCTCAAAACGCAAAGATATAGGTACACAGATATTCATCAAATATTCTCTGTATTAGTAAAAGACCAGTAACCAAGCAAGTGTTGAATAACAGAGTAACTGTTAAGTCATAGTTAGTTAATGGTGAAAGCAGCCATTTAAGAGATGAACTGTACTGATAAAGTACAGTATCACATTGTACTGATAAATATGCCCATGACATACGGTAAGTGAAAAAAAGCATATCCCAGGTGAGTCACGGTCAGCACATAAACCCATTAAACAATGTACAAATATATTCCTGTCACTACATATAAAAAGTTAAGAAAAACACACAAACATTATAAGTAACCACTGCAGGGGTACTTATTTTTCAGCATATATCTTTTTTTTTTTTTTTTTAATGAATGTTACTGTATTTGAAGCTTTGTATTTTTAGGAAGAACAGTAGCTAGGGCTACCATAGACCCCATGCCACCAAACTGATGAAAGAATACTGGTTTTAATGAGCCCCCAAATGCAGTTCCAATCATCTCCCCAGCCACCAATGAGGCTCCCTCCCTAGTGACTTTCTGCTCAAAAAACTTAAGCTTCCCATTTTCAGTGACTCATGGAGAGACTGCTATTCACATGACCACATGTCAGGGACCCATGTTGCCTCCAAACTGTTAGGTAAATGTCTTGCTCCATCCTCACATGGCAGAAGCAGCAAGCTCTCTGGGGAGCAAAGCATTTGGGCTCCTTCCTTTTTATTGACACCCTCTGATTTGCACTTAGCATCTTAACATTTTTTTCAAGATAGAGAACCAAGTGCAGGAGGCAGTCTCAATGAAATACTCCCTCAGTGTCAAACAAGAGTGTCCCCAGGTGTCCCCTGGGGGCACAGCTGGCTGCTGAGATGTTAAATCATAAGCAAGTGGAGGATGGGAGCACTTTCATGGAAACCTGGATTATAAACAAGATTTTTCTGTGTGTATGTGTTGTTTGTTCGTTTGTTTGTTTTGTGGTGGGAGAGAACACGGGCCCTTCCCACCTCCCAGACAGTTCCTAGCTCCTCACTGACAACTGCTGCGGCCGTCCCTGGGCTGGAGTCCTGAGGTCTGCCAGGCCCCCACGCTACTGCACCAGGCGTGTCTTTCATGCACTTTCCTGCTTTCCCCCTGGTTCCATAGGTCCTCCTCCACAGTTCCTGCTTTTATTCTCTCTCCTCATAACGCCACCTAGTGGAGAACCAGGCTCGCCTGCTATGAACTACAGACCTGCGACCCTGGGGGGCTGGAGCTCAGCATGAACCATCAACTCTCAGCCCATCCGGATGGACTGATGATGGAGCACTGGGGAAGCTCCTCCCCTCAGCCCCAGCACCTCAGGCACGGGCCGGGCCGTGGCGTCATGGGAGAGCGTCTGAGCTGGGGCTCAAGTAACAGCCGCCCGTGAGGATGAGCACTGCGTCTGGAGTCAGGATACCTGGATTTGGATCTCGACTCTTTCACTTACTGTGCACCCCTGAGCACCGATCTTCACTGAGCCTCAGTGTCACCACCTGTACAATGGAGCTCATAGTTTTTCTTGGGGGAAGTCCACAGTGAAATAGGGTGGGCAGAGGCCCCTGGCATAGTGGCTGCTCTACAGAAAGGAGGCCACACAGGGCTGCATATTTGCACATGCCTGATTTCCAGGTCTGACTCAGCAACCTTCTGCTGTCCCTCCCTCCCTCCCTCCTTTCCTTTCCTCGACCTCTAGCCTGTGCCAGAGAATTCCAGTTCACTCCAAACCTCTACAATACCTCCACAGCACAAAGAAGAGTCTGAATTAAAAATGAGGTTTTAAACTCAACACCCAAATGGACTTCCATATTGAGGGCCTTGAGACTGTTGAGAGCCCAAAAAAATATTAGGTCAAATTTCTCTTTCCAGAGGGGAGAGACACAGATACCCAGAGAGCAACGGTGATTTCATTTTAGTGAGTACCAGACAGCTCTCCACATCCACAGAAATCATAAACACTGGACACACTACATGCCAGTGGATGAAACTGCAGGCTGTGCTGTTAACAAGTTGGCCACAGGTCCCACTGCCTTGGCACAAAACAGAACCAGCTTTCACTTTCCCTCTTTTGGGCAAAAACTTCCCTTTTATTTCTCAAGTCTGTGGTTTTTTCCTCCTTCATTATAAAAGAGAATGGACAGAAAGTCTTTATTTCATGACAGAGAGGGGCCCAAACAGGATAAGAACACTGCAAGTCACCAAACTCCCTCGCAGCGTATGGACTGCCGGAGGGAAGTGCGGTGGGCAGATGTTACTTCTGGTCCTCCCATCAGCTGCGCTATGGGTAGATCTAGCGTTTCACTACACCCTGCTTCCCCTTTTCCAAGCTAATCTCTGGTTTAAAAAAAAAAAAAGTTTCACCACCTGTAAAACCCCTACAGCACTTAACGGGTTATGTGAAAGTACATCCCATGGAAGGTCTGAAGACTGTAGTGTGCAAAAAACGGCCTGTGGCCAGGCGGTCCTACCTCCGTCCCTCAGAGCAGGGCCACCCCCCAGGCTACCGTGAAGCCTTTCCTGAGACTAATGTGGACCCTGGGACCCTGGAAAGAGATGGAAAGAACAGAGAAGAGGAGGAGCTAATGCCAAGTCACAGGAGGCTTCGAGTCCTGACACCTGCAAGGACAGAGATAATCAGTTTGGGATGCCACCAAGCTTGATTTAAAAAAAAAAAGGAAAAAAAATCTTTCTGACATGATTATAGCCCTCAGGTACATGGTATCCTAAATCTGTATTGAACCTACAGAGAAAAGGCATATATATGTACCTAACTTTCCAATAAAGCCAGTTGCAATCTTCTGGTTAATACAGAAAAAGATGAGCAAATGACCAGCAACAGTCTGTCACCTGCCACTTTGCTCTTCCTTGCCCACTGCTGCTATTCACATATGAATGACCTCTTTCACAGCTGGTTCTAAAGAATCAAAAAACTTGCAGTAACTGCATTTTGACAGTAGCCTCAAATGAAGGTTGTGCCTTATGTATCAGCAGATAAACTCCCAATCAGGGGGGAGGTGGAACGTAGGAGAGGTGTAAAGACTTAGTGGGCTCTTGCTAGAGAACCCTGCTCCTTTCTCTTCCACAAAGACTTCTCGTCTTGCCCCTAATGGCAGTGGTTCCTAAAGTTCTGACTACTTCAGTGTACCCACAAAACAAAACCAGGCAGATCTTCATTTCACCACAACTTCAGTTTGCCCAGTTACACCTCAGTGCTGGAGCAGCACTGTGGTGGCTGATAAAAGCGCCTCGATCAATACACGTCAACACACGTCAACGGGCCTGAAGGAGACCCACTGACTGAATCACAGCCTTTGATGTGGTCTTTTCTGTTTTATGTCTCTGCGCCTAAGGCAAATGTGTTTAACTGCTTCTTGGCTTATAATCTTTAAATTAAAAAAACAAAATGAAAAAGTGCTCCTAGTCATCATCTGTCTCCTTAAAGCTATGGGGATGAACAGGCACCACCAGGCTGGCTGGCTGGCTATCCATCCTCTACAGCCTAGCTCTCTACAGCGGAATGATCCCTTCAGGCAATTGCTGTGTGACCCAGAAAAGGCTTCTCCTGCAGCTGGCTGCTAGCAGCAGTGCTAACCAGCCCTGCAGACTCCGAGGGAACCAACAGAGGCAGTGTGAGAAGGCCCCACCTACCTCAGCCATTCACACATACTTCCCCTCCTGCACACCTGCCAATCATCTGTCCAAAGTAAGTGACTAATTCCCACTAGGTTCAGCAGGGCTGGCCTACTCATGCTGCTCTCCCACAGTGCCTGGAAACCATAGAACTTCAGTGCCCACAAATGGAACATCACTTAAGATCAGTAATAACAGCCCACATCCTGCAAACAGAAGAAAATTACTACCTTAAGCTTAAAACATGAACCCCAGGAAGGCCCTCAGCAGTCGAAAAATCTTACACTGTTGAGAAAAAAGACATAGTTTGGACAAGTTCTGGAAAGTTCTAGGTTTTGCTAACCAGCCAATACTGATTTACTGAGATGCTGAAGGGGGCACTACATCTTCATGTTACGGTTTCTAGAATGGGCATACTGCCTGGATTCTGAAGGACCTTGCAACTACTTTATAAAAGCTTTTAGAAATCCTTGGAGATTTAAATGAGATTAATGTTCCAAGCCTCTCCAGCTTGCAGGAACACAGTAGATCCCTAATTCAATCAAAGGCTAGATTACATCTCCCAGCTGGCTAGGTACTGGGGCGACGGAGATGTTAGCAGCCACAAAACCAAGCAAAAGAAAGGCCTCACCTCTCCGGCTTGGTCTTGGTTTCCTCTCCTGGAGCCCCAGGAAGAGACACTCTCCTCACAACAGTGTTGGGAGATGGAAGGAGATGCTCATTTTGAAAGTGCCTCTCACACTGCCTGGCTCAGAACAAGCAGCCCTTACAATGAACTGTCATTAGGAAAACAGTTTCTCATCCCCTATGCACAGGCTTTAAGTCTTGCTATCCCAGGCTTATTCTTTTTATTCTCAAAAGTATCCCAATGTGGATGAAAAATTATGGTCTTCCAACTTTTAATGATAAACCCTCAAATAACGGTTGATTCTGCTATGTTGACCACCAGAACAAAGCATTCCCAAGCACCTGTGGGTTAAGTGGATGGAGAATGGGAGGAAGATGGCTCCCAGCTGATGTTGGACAATGCTTCAAGCCTGGCGTGGCTGAAGCCCTTGGCTGGCACCACCTTCCCAGGTCTTGTGCAAGCCTGGAAGCCATGTGACTTCTGTGTACGTGTAAGCAGATCCTGCCCAACTCCAGGTCAGCAGGTCGGAGGGTCATGGAGAAGCTCAGCCTCCATTGGGTCTCTTGGCAAAATATCTAGATATTCTCAGAGTGCTCTATACTGGGTCAGTTTAATACCTTGGTGGTATTTGTCCCATCTTCCTCTCTCCATCTTTGATGGTAGGTTATCTTGATGACCAAACTAAATTAGTTACTGGCCTGGTAGAGACAGATAAATAGTCGAGGCTGCAAGCATGCATTCTTCCCAGCACTCAGTACTCATAAAACAGTAACACTAGAAAAGTCTTGTACAGGCTTTTGTTTTACATGTGAGGGAAACTGGTGCTTGAGAAAAATCAAAGTCTGATAATATCTAGTGTTGGGAAATATGAGGAACAGGAACCTTCAACACTGCTGAGAGTATAGTTTGGTAAAACTTCATTTGACTTCCAAGCACTCTGTCAGTATCTAGCAAAAAAGGAAGATGCACATACCTTATGACCCAGCAATTCATTTGATTTTTCTTGTTTTTGCCCTATAGGAACTCTTGCAAGTGTCTGAGAGAGAAGAAGTTACTTACAGTGAGCAATTGTGAAAAAGCAAAAACAACCTAACTGTCCCTCAATAGAAAAACAGTGACCACTTAAAATGAATGAACTAAATCTGTATGTACCAACATAAATAACTGTCATAAACACCAGTGGAAAAGAATATATGCAGTATAATTAAAGTTATATCAATTTTAATAACACCACTCACGGACTGATACAAAGTATTAAAAGTACAAAAAAAAAAGTGCAGGAGAATTATACAGAGAAGAGCAGAAAGGAGCTACAATGTCCCTCAGGAAGCCTGGAAGCAGGGCCAGGAGTTACACAGTAACTGACTTGCAGAGCAAAGTGAAATCTGCAAAGGGGAGCTGTGACCAAAAGGGAAAGCACTCACCCTATGAACTCCACACAAGCTTGAGACTTGGAGGCCCCTGGTGCTGTAGAAATGGAGTGGGGAAGTAGCTTGAGGTTTAAAATGGGATTGGTTAAAGTCTAAGTATGTAATGGCATTTGATCCCTAGACTCCCTGTCCTATCCAAACTAGGGTAGAATGTGAAACATATTATGGACTGACTAGGGATTCATCACCCTTTCTTAAGCAGCTTCTGGAGTGTGTGCAGAGAGTGTAAGCCAAGAGATGATGACATGGGACCAGATGTAGACTGATGACTGTGTCCCAATATCCAATGAGTACAATCCATAACTGCATGTGCCTCAAGTCATCCATCAACTTATTGTCAACCCCCACCATCTCTCTACATGTGAGGTTAGATCCTCTGAAAATGCACTATTCCCATCTTTCTTGACCTTCACAAATTCTCACTTTATACAGTTCAATCTCGCACATTTCTAATACCTCCCTTATGCCAAACTGTCAAAAACAGGCAGCAGATATTGAGTCCTCACCCCAAAATAGTTCAGTCAACCACCACTCATTTAAGAAAATCACCCAACAGACATTTGAGGGCACCCCTGACATGTGCTCTCCCATCACTTCTCAATCCCTGCCAAGAGTAATGTAAAATACCTCTCACTCCTAAAATGTGGGCAACTTCCCACTCTATCTCCCCAGTCTAGCAGTTGGAGAAAGAAAGAACCAGTCTACAGGAAGGTCCTCGGTGCAAGAATCTAGATCAGCCACACATGGGCAGGTTTTTCCTGGAGCCAAAAGGCTTACACTCTCAATAACTGACCAGTTAGGAAACAGGGTGTTCCTGATCCAACATCAAGGGAGTTATTGCAGCCAGGCTGTGTCCAGCCTGTGTCGCCGCTCCCTGGGCCTGCGAAGCCCCTGGATGAGGGTTCTGCACCTGTTCACTGGGCAGTACCCCCGCTCTGGGACAAATGCCCAAAAACGGTTTGAGCGGAACCCCTCTCTAGGGCTCCTTCAATGGTCTCTTTGGGTAAACTACACAAGGTAGGGATGGCCCAGCCCTTTTCTCTATAAAACTCAAGAGACCTTGGTCACCATCACCAGTGCCAACAGGAAACAATTCTCCTTTAAGGAAAGGAATCTTGGCCAAGCCAGACACCCTTCCAGACTTTTCGCCTTGTTCTCACTGTGCACTGATAGATTCATCCAGATGAATGCCAACTCAGCTGCATTCACCTTGAGGTGGAGGCACTTGGGGATCAGGTTTTCCGAGGTGACAAAGGCGCTAGGCCTCCCTTTGAACCCACCACCTCCCTGTCCTCTGGGTGAGTGTTTCTACCCAGCCAGGCAGAGGTATAATGGGGCCTAGGCTACTGTTCTTCTCACTGCTTGTGGGCTTCCTCAATGTCCCGGGAAGAGGTTGATCTAGGCCCACTAAGAAGGCAAATCCAACTCATTATCTACCTGGACTGCCTGCTGGCGGGAGCTGCCCATTCTGAGTCTCCCCATACTGCTCCCTAAATGCTCCTTATCCCGGGCCCCCAGGGTCATTAACTGAGGGAAGAGGTGATGCCCCTGGGGACTCGGCCCAGTTTTCTCCCCTCCCACACCACCCTGGCCTGAGGCACTGCATCCTTCCCACAGCAGTCAAGGATTAGGCAGTGGTGCCCTCCTCCCCGCACACGCCCAGGGTGCGGGGGACTGGGGCTCTCCGCAGCCAATCCTCCTCCCTGCTTAGTCTCCCCTCCCATCTGCGGATTTAACTCTTCCTTACTCCACCCATTTCCAGGTTCCTATTCTCGGTTCCCTGTCTTCTGGAGTCCCTGGAATTGCATGTGAGTGCGTGTACAAAGATGCCCAAGCAAACCCTCTGGAATAAAACACTTAAAATAGATGCAGGCAGACACCATTATCTCAACAACGTGCTGCGGACACTGAGGCCCAAAGCCGACGAGGGGCCGGGATACCTGACTGCAGTCGAAATTCCCGGGATCCTGGCCAAGCCATTCCCGGCAGGCTCCTCCCTCAGGTCGCCCCCGCAAACACCCCCACTGCGCCCAGACGGCCGCCCGGGCCGGCCCAGGGACAAAGCGGACAGTGGGGTCGGGCTGACCCGGCCCTGGGCAGGAACACAGGCCTGGACCAAGGGCCGGCGGGCGCGGGCCTCGCGGCCGGAGTGGGGGAGGGGGGCCCGGCCGCCCGCGCGTGGGTTGTTTGCTTTGCTCACTGCGGCGACTTCTGGTAGGTCGCGGCTGCCATCCCCGCAGCCGTGCTGCGACAGCCCGAAGGCCCCCTCATCCCGCCGGACCCCGGGGAAGCCGCGGGACTGCGCCTGGGCCTGGCGGGGGTCGCACCCGGCCCCAGTCCCCTCCTGCCCCGCCAAGGTCACTTCCGCCGCGGCGGCGCTGTCCCCGCGCCCCCGCCCGCCGCGCGCCCGCACTCACCGAGCTCCGCCGCCGAGAGCCTGGACCCGCAGCCGGCGAGTACGCCCGGTGCCGGTGCCGATGCTGGTGCCGAAGCCGGTGCCGGTGCCGGTGCTGGTGCCGCCGCCGCCGCCGGTGCCCAGGCAGCCGCCGTAGCTTCCCCGGGCGGCCCCCGCTCCTATTTACCGCGCCCGACCACGCCCCGAGCTCGGCTGACTCGTCACGTGACGGCTGCGAACCGCGGCTCCACCCCCGGCCCCGGGGCCCGCCCCGCACCCCACACCTACACCCCACTCCTCCGGCCAGCTGCACCCCACTCCACCCCAGCGCACCTGGCCGGCGCCTGGGCTCCCGGAGGTCCGGTTGCGGGTGGGCACGCGGGCTCTGGAGAGGGGCCCTGAGCCCCGCTGGTCTTTCACCCTGCCGATCGGGGCCTGTGGGGAGGGGAGCTGAAGGTGGCCGTAAGGGCCTCCGGCCAGCCTAGAAAGATTCCGCAGGGGCCGCCGCAGCCTGAGCTCAGCGCTTTCGGAGCCGCTGGATCCCTGCTTGGGGGAGGGGATAACTGTCGCGTATTTCATTCATTCAGAAACCACTGACGGAATCGAGGGTATCAGGATTCCCAAAGAGCTTTCAAAGGCTCTTTTAATGTTAACAGTCTGAGAAAGTACCTATAAAATACCCCAGCTATGTAACCATAATGAAGGCGGTAGCTAATACCACTGAGTACTAACGGCAGAAGCTGCGTCAGGATTTCTAGAGAGGAGAAGGACCTCAGGAGCGGAGATCTCCCAGCATCCAGCTCCAAGCCTGTGGCTCTACGGTCCCTACGTGAATCTTTTCCACTAGGAGGCGGACAGAGTTTGGAATCTGCCACATAAACTGTGTGACTTTGGATAAGTGACTTAAACCCGCTCTTGTTCAGATTCTTCAACTGGCTAAAGAAGATGGGTATATTTATTTCATACAACTGTGAGGACTAAATGAATGGGGCTCCGTTTATTATATTTCTTCTCCATCCCAAACCCCAGCACTGACACTGTCCTTCAAATATGTCTGGGTGCTCCCCATGGATAGATTCGGCTCCCACTGGGTCGAACTGCCCATTTGGGGGATATTTTTTAAGCCAAGCAGAATTTGAATTGGAATTTGAGTTTCAAGCAGCACACCTTAGCCCCAAAAGTTCTTGCCTGGGAGGCTTAATGCAGCAGATAAGAGCTTTCAAAGGTCTTCTTAGGCCACTCATTCTCCCTTCAGGCCTTTTGTGAGTGTGAGAGCTTGATCTCCTGAGCCTCTATTTTCTTCTCTCCTGCCTCCCTCCCCACCCCCATAACCCTGTTTCCAGTTCATCCAAACCTACAGGACCAGAAACACCAGATTCTACTGTGAACCAAAATCTTCTGAGTTTCCTGGAGGGCTCTGCTCATTGAGAAAAAGTTGAGGACACTCCCTCGCACAAGAATCTTCCTTCTCAGCACCCTCTTGTTTCACTAGTCCTAGCCAAGATAAAAAGGAAAATGGAGCAAGAAAAACCTGGGTCTGAATCCCGAGCTTAGTGCTTTCAAAGCGGGAATGATTGGTGCTTGGGGGAGGGGATAACTGTCTCCTATTTCATTCATTCAGAAACCACTGGCGGAATCGAGGGTATCAGGATTCCTCATTCCACAGTTACTGCATTTCTCCCAGCCTCTAAACAGGTAGTTATGAGGAGTGAATTTACATTCGCTTCTATATAGTGTGTGGCAACCACAGTGCCCACAGGTACACTCTTAGTGATGACAAAGTCCCTCCCATTTTCTAACGCCCAGAGCCAGATATATGGAAAGTTCTGGTCTCATTAAAAACCCTGGCAACACCAAATGTTGGCAAGAATGTGGAGCGATGGGGATTCTTGTATGCTGTTGGTGGGAGAGTAATTGGATACAGCTACTTTGTTTAAGAAATACCCTGGTGGTTTTGTTTTGTTTTTAAACTAAATATGCCCTTACCCTACGGCCCAGGAATTCCATGTTTATGTGTTTATCCAACAGAAGTGAAACAAAAAGACTTGTACAAGAATATTCACTGTGGCTTTATTCATAATAGCGAAAAACTGGAAACAGACCAGGTGTCCATCTGTAGGTGGATGGATCAACAAACCATGGTATATTCACCAATACTTCCCAAACACAAAAATGGGTGAGGTTACTGCTACACACAACTACGGCTCAGTCTCAAAAACATTTGCCGAGTGAAAAAAATGGTACACAAATATATGGTTCCTTTTAAATGAAGCTTTAGAGCAAGCAAAACTAATCTGTAGTGGAACAAAAATGATAATAGTTGCATCTGAGGATGTGAGGAGGGTAAGACTTGACTGAGAAGAGGCTTGAGAACTTACTAACGTTATGATTATGTTCTATATCTTGATAAGGGTTTAGTTACAAGGTGTACATCCTGTCAATATTGCAAATACACACTTCATTGTAGATAAATTTCACATCAAGAAAATAGCTGTAGGCAAATACAGTTGACTATCGAACAACTGCGTGGGTCCACTTACATGTGGATTAAAAAATAAATACTGTCAGTATATTTTCTCTTCCTTATGATTTTCTTAATAACATTTTCTTTCTCTACTTTGTTGTAAGAAAATAGTATATAATACAAATGTACAAAATACGTGTTAGTCGACTACTTATGTTATTGGTAAGGCTAAGTAGGCTGCTGAAACAAAATACTAAAGACTAGGTGGCTTAGACAACAAGACTTTCTCAAAGTTCTGGAGATTGGGAGTCCAAGTTCAAGGTGCCTGCAGGGCTAATATCTGATGAAGACTCTCACTTTGGGTTGCAAATGGCTGCTTTTCCATTGTGTCCTTTTGTGGTCTTTCCTCCAGGTGGAGAGAGAGAGGAGACGCAAGCTTTTGGCATCTCTTCTCACAAGGGCACTCTCATGACCTCATCTAAACCTAACTCTTTCCCAAAGGCTCCATCTCCAAATACCATCTCTCTGGGGGTTAGGACTTAAAAGTATGAAATTTTGCAGGACATGATTCAGTCCACGGCAGGGAGTTAATACATGAGAGGCACTGAGTGCCTAGCACAGAGCAAGCTCAGTAAACGTGAGTGATCATTCCTCCTGCTCTAAATCAAAAAGCGCTGACAGTATACGTGAGCGTGTTTGTACTCACGGAGCTCCTTACAGTTTACAAGGCGCTCTCCCCCTCATAACCAGTTCTGCTCTGAGCCTCTTGACCTCCCGGTGAGGGAAGCCTTTTCCAGATGAGAAAAGTGAGGAGAGGCTGGGAAATTTGCCAAAGTCACGTGCACTTAAGCAGCTTAGCCTCCTGACTCAGTCCAGTGTGTTTCCGTCTCCTTTTCTGAGGTCACAGTCACCACCTTTAAGCAGAATGCGGCCCCCTGGACGCACGCCAAGGCTGCTGAGAAGCTTGCAGGAGGGTCTGAGTTACAGTGAATCAGCAAATCTACTTCGGATCTCATGGAATATTTCAGAGTATTTTTGTCTTAGGTATTAAATTTCCCTTAGGGACAGACCTATTGACTTAGGTCTCTGTAACAAAGCAGCTCCATCCCGTCAGCAGTGAATACTGAACGTCATATCAGGAAAGTTATCAGAAGGAACGACAATAGTGAAGTACCCCAATTCAGGGTTTCTCAATCCTTTGGCCCAGCCCATAATCCAGATGGGAGAAAAATTTTGTTACCATGTGCCAGTAGAAATAGTTTCTACGTCTGAGATTCTTTTTGCTAAGGGATGGTAAACAGCAAATTGTTGCCATTTAAATTCATAACTACTGCTCTGGCTCATTTTAGATAACAATATATTAGCCATGGAGAATGGTCTAATTTCTCTATAGACTTCAGAAACATTGGCTATATTTGCTATAGATGGCCAACAAGTCATTTTCAAAAATCAACTAATCTTCCAAGAAGTCTTATTTTACGTGAATTCCACTCAGATTTTAGAAACCCATAGTAAGACATGAAGGCCTCTGTTTCTTCCAGATGTTTACCTGTGTGAGCGTCCAGCCTTGTTTGTTTATCTAGGATTCTGTGTAGGTGATAGGACCTCCTCTGAGTGGTATGTGTGCCCGTGACTAGATGTATAAGGCATTTTTTCAATTGTTAATCATCTAATTTGTGTGTGTGAAGGGAAGTTGTGGAGCAGTCCTCAGCAGGCAGGGGGCTGGGGGAAGTTCATGAATTTTGCAATAAGAGCTGAGAAAGGTGCTTGAACATTCAATGGGTCAGGGTACAGCCTTAATCCCAGTTGAGTTTACTTACTGACTTTCATTCAACCAGAAAGCGGCCTTCAGTCTCAGAATGGGATCTTCATGGAAGTTTAGTTGGGGTTACAGGCTCATGAACCTGTGAAAGAATGTAGCTTCCTGCCAAGAGAAGGAGATGACATGTGGGAGGCAGGGTTCTAGTGTGACCGACCAGGCCTGTCATCAGAGTCTGCTGCTAGTGCTGAGCCAGAAATAGGTCAGGAAGCCAAGGGGAAAATCTATACTTAAGTCTGGAGCTAGCTTTCATGGTGAACCAGCACATAAGCTAAAGACCAGGAGTTGGGGGGACCAGGGTCTCTGTTTCTAAGACAACCTGAATTAATTAAGGCAAAAATATCTGTGCTCTGTTAACCTATCCCTTTTACATTGTTCTGTTTTCTTGCTTGCGCTTTAGATTTTCAACTGGGGCCTTTAGATCTAGGTAAAATTGATGGAAACCTTCCATTTTGGTGCCATTGGATATTTAAAGCTGTTCCTAAGATGCTTGCAGATCTCAGGTGAAGGAGGAGCGGTAGGGAGGAGGGCATGCTTGCTTTCTGAAGACATAAAACTCTGTCCCCTACTTGATGTTCACATACATCTGAAGCTCACACAAATCCCGATGCGTGTCGTAGACCCTTCCAGAGATTTGGGAGTAGGCAGAGAGGATGATGGGCAGCAGGGGACCAAGAGATAGAGGAGGGTTTTACCTTACAGACATGTATAGGAACAGGAGACATCTCCATTCAGAAAATGTTTTTTGGTCACCTCACCAGAATAGATTTCGTTTAGTCTCCACCTCGCCATCTTTTTGGCTCCTCCCCTCTTCACATATCTCTCCCTTTTTCTTTCGGTGGCAAAATGACCCATTTCTTCCCTGTCTCTCCACTCTCCGAAGTCTTTGTTCTTGCTGATATTCATCCCATAAGGTTTTATCTACCCCCACCTGGCCTGCTAAAGATAGCTCCTGCACCAGTTCTGTGGTTAGCTATATTCTCTCTTTTAAATTTCACTTCTCTAGGAAAGTTTCTTTTAGAAGTGCATATACAGCGTTCAGCTGAATTAAGGGTGCAGGGCAGGGCTGCTGGTGGGCTTGTGTGTACCCGAAGACCCAGCCTTGTTGCCTTGGCCTCCCTGGTTCTGGGGTGTGCCCATAGGGAGCAGAGGAGCTGGCCAGCAGGGGAACCCAGCAGCTGGCTTGGGGTTTGGGGTATAGGGGTGTGACTACTGCCCAGTTGGCATGACCACTGTTCTGGAGTTCCAGAAGTTCTCCTGGGAGAGGGAACATGTTCTAGACACATCTACTGAGAAAGCAAACATCCTTGAAGCTTTTCTTTCTTTCTTTTTTTTTTTTAAATAGATTTTATTTTTTTAAAGTAGTTTCAGGTTCACAGCAAAATTGAGAGGTGGGTACAGAAATTCTCCATGTACCCCCTGCCCCACTGACAACTTTCCCCATTATCTACATCGTCCTCCGGAGAGGTTCATTTGCTAAAATTGATAAACTTACACTGCCACATCATTATCACCCAAAGTCCATGGTTTCCATTGGGGTTCACTCTTGATGTTGTGCGTGCTATGGATTTGGACACATGTATAATGACATGTATCCACCATTATACAGTATGAAACAGAGTTTCATTGCTCTAAAAATCCTCTGTGTCCTAGTTCTTCATCCCTTCCTCACCTCTACCCCAAAGTTTTCATCTTAAAAATAAATGTGAAGTTTGACTTTCATTCATAATATATTCATATTTGTGTAAATATAAAAATAATGTATTCTTCAGGTTTGCCGTGTTTGTATATTTACCTTGCCTACTCTGTGACAGGCACTACCCTAAGCTTTGGGAATTGAGTGGATATGGAATTTAGGGTCTCGGTGGAGAAACATATTAATTGGTCAACCCAACCAGTGAAAAACACACCGCCACAGTAACGATCTGGAGGCCGCATACCTTCGGGCGTCTGGTGAACGGGTATTAAGTGTCATCTTACTCTTCTCCAAGACCTTCTGAATCTTTCCCAACAGTTGGCTCCCAGTAGGCACTTAGTAGACATTGTCTGAATGGTTGAGCAAAGTGGTAGAATGGTTAAGTTTGACTTGGATTCTCATCTAGGAGTGTGATGGCTAATTTTATAAGTAAACTTGACTGTCCTAAAGAGTGCCCTAAAGGTAGCTGGTAAACATTATTTCTGATTCTGTGAGAGTGTTTCTGGAAGAAATTACCATTCGATTTAATAGTCTGAGTAAAGGGATCAGTCCCCACCAGTGTGGGCGGGCATCATCCAATCCACCGGAGGCCTGAATGAAATAAAAAGGCAAAGGAAGGGCGAATGCCGTCTCTTTTCTTGAGTTTGGACAACCGTCTTCTCCTGCCTCAGACGTTGGAGCCCCTGGTTCTCAGGCCTTTGACTTTTCAGTCTGGTACTTCCAAAATCAGCTCCCTCTGGTTCTCAGGCCTTTGAATACTGAACTACATCTCCAGCTCTCCTGGGTCTCCAGCTTGTAGCCGGCCGATCATGAGACTTCTCAACCTTCATAACCATGTGAGTCAATTTCTATAATAAATAATAAGTCTCTCTCTCTCATATATGTGTGTGTGTGTGTGTGTGTGTGCGTGTGTGCGCGTGTGTGTGTGTGTGTGTGTGTGTGTGTGTGTATCTCCTCTTGGTTCTGTTTCTCTGGAGAACTCTAACTAATAAAAGAAACTTGGTACAGCCACTCTGGGTTAGAGATAAAATCCATGGAATGAAATTAAAAAACACTGACGCTTTAATGGTCTTCAGGGATGATGCAGCTTAATCCCTTAATAGAGAGTTGAGGAGGATGAGGCCTAGAGAAATAACACAGACATGCAGCTCAATTAAACTAGAATGAGCTAGACCCTAAGTTTCTGGATTAGGCAGCTATGGATCTGAATCCACTGCCCATGCTACCCGTCCTTTGAGGCACACTCAGATAGATGACTGATATCACCAGGTGGTAGAGATAGCAACAAACATAACACAGGTCATCACTGATAGGAATCTTCATCCTGCTGGTATCACCAGAGCCAGAGTTAACAAAACTCAAGGCCATAGTGTAGATGCTGGCTGCTTCCCTAACCCCCTGGCTGCCTGGTTAAGGGCGTGTGGCTGAGAGAAGCAGCAAACTAGAAGCCAGGGAGATGGCTTGGCATGAATGTGCACTCCATAAGCTGTCTTTGGTCTACACCTGGCTGGGTTTTTGTTTTAATTAGGTGGATGATGATGCCATCCTTAGAGGTCTTCTGACTCCTGTAGTAGGGGTTCCCCCATTGACAGGGCTTCAGTGACCCCTTGGGGATCTTCTTAGGGGTCTTAGGAGAAGCACTAGTGAGCTGCACAGATGTTGGTAATTCTGCAAGGGGTGATACTGATAGTAAAAACTAATTAATGCCAGGAAGAGAGAAAGATGGAAAGCCTGCTCAGCATCGCTCCATAAGCAAAGAGTCCACCCTCAGATACTTTTCTTGGGTTACTGTTACTGAGAAATTATTTTCTAGTTCTGGAATATGCAGAAAATGTGTTTTTCCGGGGTTACAGCTCACCCTTGTAATGGGCTGTTTATTTGCTGTATGAGTGAAAAAGGGGTTTTCAGTAAATATTTATATAACCACATAAGTGGAGCCTTTATTTAGAAGGTCTCTCTTAGTAGCATTATTATTTATTCATTATAGTCCTTGAAAGAATCTAAGTAATCTTAAAATTGAAAGGCACCTCAAACATGAGCGAGGGACTTGTACATGCCAGGAACTGTATTGTACTGAATTTTGAGATACAGAGAGGATTCTGACAGGCCTGTTACTCTGAAGATCAACCTTCTACAACATCTCACACACCCCTGTCACAGTTTACAAGGCAGTAGCACTTTCTATATGTAATGTGAACCCTGGCTAGTGGTCATTGGTCCTGTGCTTTAATAGTTGGGGTGCTCGGAAGCTTGCTACCTCACAAAGCTTCTCTCATTTCTGAATTTCCTGATACCATGGATTTAGATCTCCACCCTACCCGCCCCACTCCCCAGGTTCAAATATTAATTTCTGCCCGATGAGGCTGCCACATCCTTTGACGCAAGACCTAGTGGCCTCAGTTCCATCAGCTTATGCTCCTGAGATACCATTTTCAGACCTGACATCATCCTGGTCGGGCTTCTCACCATTTATTTGCCACTGTCTTCCTAAAATCATGGCCTCTGGAATGGACCTGACTCTGGAGCAGGGCAGCACAGGGCTTGGGGGAGGAGGTCAGTGCTACCCACTGAGACCCAAGTGCCACTTCCTCTGGAAGCAGTGGGATCATGGATAATTTTCCTAAAGGCAAGAGTCTTTTTTTCTCAAATTTCTAACATTCAGATTCTTTATTAAGTCACCCAATTTCTCTCTTGTCCACATTAGGATGACATAATAAAGCCATATGTCTCTCATCCCCTTTATTGTTATGAATGATAATATTCATTTATTTATAAAAATGTTGACCAACTATGGGAAGTCTAGTGTAACAAAGGCCCTTCCCTATTTTATGGATTTCTGAAAGCCTGACCTGTGGTTTGACCTGTAAAGAGAATGGCAGGAATCCCTTTGTCTTTCCAGAATAATCCCACGTCACTGAGCCCAAGAATGGGTCAGTCACTTTCGTTCAGTTTCAGTCATTGGAGCACATTCTTGTCTCTGTGTTCAAGGTGACAAGACCTTTGGAATTCTCAAAGACAGATTTTGAAATATATGTTCTACATACATAACAAATAAGTATAAACGACAATAATTGTCAAATATACTTTCAGTGCACAATCTCAGCCAATCTTTACATCAACCCTGTAACACTTTTTAAAAGATGAGGAAGCCAAGGTGCAGGGAGTGAGGTCATCCGTCCAAGGACCCAGAACCAGTCAGCGGTAAAGCCAGGACATGGACTCAACTCATCTGCCTGGGATGCAGCAATCAGGAGCAGTGACCCAGACGGACCCAGGGCCTTCCTTGAGCCAGGTGTCAGGGAGAACAAGGCAGCATGGGACAGACAGCAGAGCAAGCCCCAGAGCTCACCCAAGGTGGTGTTCTAGTTGGGGAAACAGATAAACTGCACTTCAGCCTGGGCGCACACGTGCACACACACACACACAGTGTCAGGCAGAGGAGGGCGAGAAAGAGGATGACTCTGATTCTGACTGGGTAAATCAGGGAAGGCTTTAACTGAAGAGGTCTCTAGGACTTCCAAAGACAGTTGAATTTCAACAAGAGGAGGGGGCAGGGGAGCAAACGCTGCAGATCCTTCCAGGCGAGGAAACAGCATGAACAATGCTGGGGGAGGAGGGGCACAGCGTGGTGCCTCCCAAAAGAGGGCTGGATGTGGCCAGAATGTGGGACCTGGGGGAGGAGGTTACACATAGGGAAGGGGCACGGGTAAGACAGACTCAGTATGGCTTGTTTTGAAGAATTTTCACATATACTCTTTCACAGCCACTCTTCAAAAATTTGTTTTTGTGGGCCTCTCTGCTTCAAATGCTCTCCTCTTTCCATTTCCACCTTGGAGTTCCAGCCTAAGAATAAATGCATCTCTTCCCTGAAGTGGTTATTGATCCCTGTGGCAGGAAGTGTGCCCTACCTCTCCTGAGGCCACTGGAGTGGGTTCTTGGCAGTCACCTTGCCAGAGGTGATTATTTGGGTCTAAGTGCCCTGGAGAGCCCTAGAAGGGAGAAATGGTACCCTGTTCATCTCTGTCCTATTACTGGCCTTGCATGTGGGTGTCTCAGCTTCATCCTGGCTCTTTCTTCAGTCCCACCTTCTCAGCCCCCTCCTGCCGAATTAGTCAGTGAACTTGCTGTAGGAGCCCCCTCAACCAATCCCCTAGCCTTGACACTCACTGAGTAATAAATTCATTATCCTCTGGGGAACAGACAGAAGCAAGCTGTAACCATTATCTAGTCTTGAGACCCCTTACCAAGGCTGCACTCCCCTTACCCAGAAAATATGCCAGGCAAAGGAAGGAGAAAGCCTCCCGCCTGCAGAATCTCACGCAGAAGCCCCTCTGGGTCTACAAAGGAGGCTTGCTTCCGAATGTTTCAATCGGACAGTTAAAAAACCAAACATTTGTCCCTCGTTATTACAAATGCGGTATTAGAATTGTGATAGTATGACTTTGTGGGCTCCCTTTCTGCCCTAGGAGAAAGAAAAAGGGGTTTGAAGCTACTGTCTGTTGGCTCCCTCAGAACTTGGCTGCAGGCCCAGGGATCCATCAAGATTCACACTGTGAGCAGGAAAGGCCTGTTGGTAAGGAAATAAAAGGAACACAGAACATTTTGTCTGGCACTGTCTCTTATTGTCCAGAAACTTCCTTATTATTGTGATAGAAAACATCGGGGTGGGGCCTATATAACCCAAAGAGGCCTGTTATGCCTCATTTGCTCCTGAGACCAGAGTCCTCTGCAAGCCCCAGCTTCCAGCCAGTGCTGACAAGGGCAAGGTGCAAATTGCTCACATTGGACTTCAGAGGCCACCTGAGGTTTGCTTTGCCTTTTTCCATTTGAGGATTCCCATGCTTTGGTGAAGATGGAAGCAGAAAGAATTAAATGCATTGATTTTCTTCTGTGGTCTGCCATCATAATCCCAAGCCCTCCCCATTTCTTTTCTTCTAGTAAAGCTGAAAGGGCCCCTTTTGTCGGCCTTAAGGTGTTCCCTCAGCCCCATTTGGGGCCTTAGCCTGCCCACCTGCCCTCGTGGCTCTGTGCCTCATCGGTGTCTTTCTTGTGTCTCCAGAATGCAGCAAATAGCTGTGCAGATTGTTCATGGCACAACTCTAAAGGTGCCGTTCACAGAGGTGATGAGGAGAATTGCATGATGGTACACAGGGGCCTGGTGCGTCTCCTTCTGTACTTCACACACTGCCTTTGTCGTGTCAGGTCCATCAGAGGCTTCCTTGAGTTGGTGGCTCTGAGTTCCTTTCCCCCTTTTTAGAGAGTCTTGCACAGAGAAACATTTCTCTGTTATAAGAAGAAAAAAAAGTTTATTTTGAGAAGTGGTAATTAATATGTGCCCTCAGTGCTGGGGAGAAACTAAGGGAGTGATGAGGAAAGGGTACAATGGAGCATGTAGGACTTAAATAAAGGGGTAACTTCTACTCAGTTCTAGAAGATTCTTGCCATGCAGGGGATACCAGCAGAATGTTGCCATGTCGTCTGGTTTATTTAATAGAAGTAGAGATTTGTATTTTTAAATGAAGTCTCCTACTTTTTAAATGTTGGCTCAAATGAAAACAAAGAAACAAGTATCACGATGGAACCAAACAAAACAACTGTGAACTGTTTTCATCCTACTGTCTGCAGGTGGTAGTGATTTCTGCTTCACACACCAAAAGACAAAATTGTCACAAAGCAAGGCAACCGTCATCAGAGGTTCTGCCTCAGGTGTCAGAGACTCTCTTCTGAGGCAGCATCCTGCAGTTTGGAGGGCCGTCTGGCTTGGTGGCCCCTACAGGGCCTTCAGGATTTTCCTACTGAAATAGCACCTCCCCTCCCCTGCTTGGTTTCATAACCTCTTGATGAACACATCTTTGCCCTCACAGCAAGGCTGGGACATGTGACCTCTAGGGATGACAGTCAGTTTGGATGCAGTGGTGTGCCCTTACCAGTCATAAAATAGTGAAATAGTTCTGTGGCGGTAAAGATCCCCTGAGTGCCGTTCCCCTACTGTCCCCTCTCCAGCTCTCAAGGCCTCCTGGGAACTAAAGAGCAAGAAAGAGTGAATATCAAGCACAGCAGGAAGCCTCCTGGCACCAAATTGATTGCTAAATACTTTAAATATTACTCACATCGTTTCCATTTACAGAAAAAGAAGTTTAGAGATTTTCTCGGTTTTGCCCAGAAACTCCTGCCTGGTAATACAACTGGATCATCAACCCAGGTCTTAATTTGGCTCTATTTTCATGACAGCTTGTGATCTTCAGATATTTAACAGCTCTGAGTATTGAATTTTTAAGACCACCATAGGTTCCTAGGTCTTCGGACGAGGGAACACATGTGGGAAAGAGCAGCGTCTACGCAAGAAGGGCCACGGGAAGTATAGGGTGCTGGTTAAGAACATGCCCCTGGGAGGCTCTGCCCCTTCAGCTCGGGCTTCAGAACAAACATGGAGCCTGCCTGAAACACATGTGCAGCCTGCAGCTTGGGGCAAGTCACTCAGCTAAGCCCAGTCTAGATCTTCCAAATCAACCTGAAAACCCATAAGCAGGAGACCAAAAACCTATTGTCGGAAGCCACCAAGGTTTGGGGTGGTTTGTCATACAGCATCATCATGTATATAGCTGACTCATATAGAAATTGGTTAATACTTTGGAGTGAGTCAAATATAAGTTTGACTTGGCTCCTGTCTCTCCCTGACCAAGTTTCTTAACTTTTTACCAACATAGTATTGGGCTTATTTTTGTGACAATTGAGACTATATCTGTAATTTACTTAGAATGAGACTACATACATAATTTGCTTAGAAATGAGTCTACATACATAATTTGCTTAGAACATTACTTGGCATGTAATAGGTTCTGTATATTCTTTCTTTTTCTGGATATTTTAATTAATAATAATGCTAATTTTTCTGAAGAGAAAAAGCACTCTCCTTATCCTACCAACTATTCTCATTTTGCACATTTCTTTTTATTCTTGCCTCTGTGAGGTTACTTTCCATAGAATCCCTTTTTCATCCACACCATAAAATTAGCTGGGAAAGATTTCAGGAGGAGTTTTTTTGGGGGAGACAAGGAGCTCAGTTTTAGACATGTCTAGAGAGAGATATCTTATTAAATATTAGAGCCAACGTGTTGAATAGAGAGCTGAGTTTGGAGTTCACAGAAGCCAAATTGAAAATAGAGACATGCAAGTAATCAGTGTATAGATGGTACCTAACACGTGTGACAATTGCATTCACCAGAGTAGGGAGAACAGCCAAGAAACAAGTCTTGGGAGTGAACCTGAAGACTCTCCAAGAGAAAGAGTCAGGTATACAAAGAAGAATCAGGAAGAAGCCTCTAGGAAAGGAAGACAAACAGGAGAGCGTGTCCTCATGGAATCCAGTGAAGAACACTGTTCCAAGATCTACACAGTCAGGGCTTTGTCCTGAGGGGATCTGTCCAGAGACCTGTTGAGTGCGAGGGGCGTTGGGAGGGCAGGGTGTGGGGGTAGAGGGCCTTTTGGAGTGGGTAGGAATTTGTGAATTAGGAGAAACAGCTCTCCAGAGGTGTCCATTGTTGGTCCCAGAGGTGGAGTTGATCCCCAGAGCAAAGGAGACCAGCTCAGTGGTACAATGCAGAAATGTAGTGGACTCTCTCGCATAAGTTGGGTCTTTCCTGAGCTCTGAGGCTGCTGGTAGAGCTCTCCTCCGTCATATGGATTCAGGGCCTGCAGTCAGATGGTGAGAGCCAAGAATGATAAAGGCTGCTAAAATGGGTCAGGCCTCTGCTATGGGCTGAATTGTGTCCCCTCCTACCCCAAATTTCTATGTTGAAGCCCTAAGCCCCCAGTATGTCAGAGAGTGACTGTATTTGGACATAAGGTCTTTAAGGAGAGGATTGAGTTAAAATGAGATCTCTAAAATTGTTCCTAACCTAATCTGAATGGTATCCTTATAAGAAGAGGAAACGTAGGCATCAGAAAAGCACATATGGAGGTAGAAAGACCAGGTGAGGACACAATGAGAAGGGGCCATCCGCCAGGCAAAGAGAGAGGCCTCAGAAGAAACCAACGTTTCCCACGCATTGATCTCAGACTTCCAGCTGTGAGAAAATAAATTTCTGTTGTTTAAGTCACCCAGTCTGTGGGGAGGTCCACAAGACAAGAAGCTGAGGATGGCTTCTGCTCAGAAGCCAGCTAGAAACTGAGGGCCTTGGTCCAACAGCCCAGAAGGAACTGAACCCTGCTAACAGCCCTGCCGATAAGTGAACTTGGAGGTGGATTCCTCCCCAGCTGACTCTCTAGATAAGATCTCAGCCTTGCTGCAGCCTTGTAAGAGACCCTGAAGCAGAAGTGGCAACATGTGTGCTTTCAAGGTGCTAAGTGTGTGCTCATTTGTAACTCAGCAGTGGGTAAATAATATAATCCTGAAAAAGGTCCTTGAGATGTAGACTGAGGTTTATCCTGGGCCCACTTAGCATTAGCCTGAGGCAGACTCCTTGAATGTAGCTGGAAATTTGAGTCTCCTGGAAGAAATCACCTTACTACTGACCCTCTCAAAGTCCTTATTAATGAAATGAGAAATTTGGGCAGATCTCCAAGATCGCTTTCAGTACAAATTTTTTACAGTATGGATTAAGAGCCCACAGCCCGTGCATCCAGTACATCTAGTACATACCATAATGGCTTGTGGTAGCCCATTAATGTCTTCTTTAAAAGCCAGTTTTTGGTGTTTTAGATTTCTGCAGAAGGCAGCTGGAGTGGTTCAATCAGTGTCTCCTCAAAATTCACATCCATCCAGAACCTCAGAGTGTGACCTCAGTTGGGGTCTTTACAGATTTAATTAGGTTGAGATCATACTGGATTAGAGTGGACCCTAAATGCAATGACTGGTGTTCACATAAGAAGAAGAGGGAACATCCAGAGATACACAAAGAAGAAGGAGATATGAAGACAGGGGCAGAGATTAGCATGATCAGCTGCAAGCCAAGGAACCCACAGATTGCTGGGTGTCACCAGAAGCTGGTAGAAAGGTGAGGAAGACTTCCTTCCTGGGTCCTTTGATGGGAACATGGTCCTGCTGATTTTGGACTTTGGATTTCTAGAACTGTGAAGGAATTAATTCCTATCATTTGAAGCCATCCAGTTTGTGCTAATTTGTCATGGCAGCCCTGGGAGGCTAATACAACAGCATGTCTATTTTCTTATACACTCATGTGTCCTATACAGAAGTCTTGGGATTCTTGGAATTTTTATGAAGAATTAGAGACATTCCATGATGAGGCCATGAAGAAGGATGATTTTGAACATATTCGATACTTTGGAAAACTGCTTAGGATACAATGTTAAGAGCAGAAAGCAGAACTATGCACAGTATGATTATAACTGGCTTAAAAAGGAACCCTCTACGTGGGGAAAAAGAGGAGGCTGAAATACAAACAGGATAGCACTCTGGAGGGTTTTCTCTTTCAATTTTCCAAAATTCCTTAATGTGTTTATATTCAATTCCATGGAAAGTGTTCTAGGGAAATAGAAGAAAATGAATCGAGATTTTAAAGCGAGAATGTGAGAAACATGCAGGTAATGAAACATCATAATGAAACGATTGTTCATGACCCCAGTGGCTAAATGAAGACCAGTATTTGCCATGAAATGTATAGACTTTTTCCTATGTATTCCCTCTCTCCCTCCCAGAGGTAATGGTTATTCAAAATGGACTATATATCACTATTTTGCATTTTTAAATGCAGCATTATTGTGAATGATGAATGTGTATATAAGTGTGTGGTTCTATGTATTTTTGAGATTTATTAGAATGGTCATAATTCCCAGTTTGGTGATATGCTTTCTTGATTCAATGTCATATACCTAACATTCTTACATATTGAGTTATATAGTTGTCCTTTTGGTTTCATTGATGTGTAGCTTTTTCTTAACATGTGTTCATTCATGGCTTTATCCAGGTATTTTGGAATAAAGAAATAGGTGGGGGTTCGGGGGAGGTGGAGAAGAAATCCAGATATTGAGGCAAAATTTTCCGAGCAAAACTTTTGCAATAGGGACTTGCAGGCATCATTTGACCAAGTCATGGTTGTTTTCTTTTCTCTTTCTCTTCCCCAGTAGTTGTGTTTACTCTCCTAATGTCAGGGCATGATTAATGTGAAGCACCCACAGGCCAGTTCCCATTTCAGGGGGACCTGAGGGCACAGATTGGGGGTAGGGTAACTGGACAGCTCAGTGCAAGGCACAGACTTCACAGCTCAGCGAAACTCTGCTTATTTCCTCAGAGCTCGTCTTTATTTTTTGGCAATTTTGCTTCCTCTTCAGATCTTTGGCCAACGCTGTGACCTCAGTGTCTGCTGACTGTGGAATCATATGCCTTTTCTGACTGTGGAGTTTGAGCTTTATCAAAGCCCACTTCCTTTGCAATAGACTATGGGCCTCATGTCAGCAGTGGGGAAAAATCTTTCTGAGGCTTTCCATTTACATTCACATGATCCCAGTGACTGCTGGTGGACCCCCCATCTGACCCTCCCATACGGGAAGCCACGCTACACAGATTCTTCTGAGACGGGCCCTTCACTGCTAAAAATAGCACTTGAGTTTACACAGCCTTTTCAAACACACCCTCCCAGCTGACTCCAGCAACAATTCATTTCAAGTTCATCTGACAGTGGAGAAGATGCAGCATTAAGTGAGAGGATGGGGAAAACATGGCTAGAGAAGACAACTAGCATATGTTAAGATTCTTCCCTGGGTCTAGCCCTGTGCCAGGTGCTTTATATATGTTGATCCTTTAATCGAAACTTGTGAGGCAAGCAGTATTTTCATGCTATTTCTTTAAAAGATAGATCACTGCTATAAACTGCATGTTTGTTTTCTCTCTCAAATTTGTATGTTGAAGTCTTAATCCTCAGTGGGATGGAGGTAGGAGGTGAGGCCTTTGGGAGGTGATGAGGTTTATATGAGGTGATGGGAGTGGGCCCCTGTGATGGTGTGAACAACAAAGGGCTCCCTGGCAAGTCTCACAAGTGCAATAACTAAAAGGAACCACACGGGAGGTTTTGGTCATTAAATAAAATATTCTTAACTGAGCAAGTTTGGGTGGAAAGTCATGCCCTAAGGCCAATATGATATTTACCTCTACTTTGATCAAGCCCTGTCCATTGTTTTTGTGCATCTAGAATATACTTAAGATGTCAAAATGGTCTCTTTTCTTGGCCCTGTTGTTGGGCGAGACAACCTCAACATTCTTCATTATCATCTTTCACCTTCGTTCTTCTGTGAAATTATCTATGTGAAATGTTAACTATTCTGCATCCACCAATGTCAAAAAAGTATGTATCTCTCCATTTTACTTTTATCCAACTCTAGAGATTTCCCCACTTTGCTTTCTTTCGTCTCCTTAATCTGCCACCAATAGATTTCACATAACCGTCCTTACATCTTCTCTTTGATTCTAATATATAAAGTGAACTGCAAAATTGCTATTCTCTGGAGCAGTATCTCAATCCTTTCAGATTTTGCTTCCAGGACTAGCCACAAAGCCCTTGGCTCATAATAAACTCCTTGAAACTTTCTTTAGGCTTTGAATTGCTTTAACCGACAATGCGATTAGTGTCTTTATTAGAAGAGAAAGATCAGAGATTTCTCTCCACCATGAAAGGACACAGTGAGAAGGTGGCTCTCTACAAGTCAGGAAGTGGGCTCTCACCAAACAGTGGATCAGCTGGCACGTTGATCTTGGACTTCTAGTCTCCAGAACTGTGAGAAATAAATGTTGCTTAAGCAGCCCAGTGTATGGTATTCTTACAGCAACCTGAAATGACCAAGGCAATAAGTAGGTTCAAAAAACAAAGTGACAAAGAATAAATGGAAGAGAAGGAACTGAAACTCAGCTCTATGTCTCATGTTTAGTGCTTTTGCCTATTACTACCCATATTTCTTATCTTTTGCTGAGCAGTTGATTACCCCAAAACTTAGTAGTTTAAAGCAATGACAATCATTTATGATTGTACACTTTCTATGGATTAAGAATTTGGGAGCAGTTGTGGCTGGGCTGTTTTGGCTCAGGGTCTCATGGAAGTCCACTCAAAATGTTGGCTGGGGGCTGCTGTCATCTGAGGACTTGAACGGGGCTGGAGAATCTGCTTCCAAGGTGGCCGACCCACATGGCTGGCAAATTGGTGCTGGCTGTTGGCAGGAGATCTCAGTTTCTCTTCATCTGTGCTGCTTGAGTGTTCTCCAAAAACAGTGCCTGGCTTCCCTGAGTGAACGAACCATGAGAGAGCAAGACAGAAGCCAAAATGTCTTTTTGACTTTGCCTCAGAAGCCACATCATCATTTCTGCAACATCCCATTGGTTACAAAGGCCAGTCCTATTCAATATAGGAGTGTAGGACACTGGGGGTGAATACGGGCAGGCAGGATTATGTAGGCTGAGTACAATACTCACCATGTTGCCTAGCAATGTGCAATGTCAGTGCTGGTTACAAAAAATCCAATACAGAGGTAGCATTTTCATAGTGTGAACTGGGTTCCAGACCCTGAAAGCATGAAGTTTTTGGGTTTCCATGATTTTATAATAAAAACTGGACTCAAGGGCGTTTGCTCACCAATAATGTGAACATTGGAAAGGATCAACATCAACATGCATAGTAATTTGGCGGGGAGGATGGCTATTTGATAACTTAAACATTTTAAACATTCAGTATATGTTAAAAAAAAAACCAAAAAAACATTTTCCAGTATACTCAAACTAACATTACTATACCAGAAAACATAACCAAATCTTTCCCTGAGTCTTATGAGTCATTCCAACAAATTATTGAACCAGAGGAAGGGGTTGTGGGGATCCCTGATTTATAACCAGCTGGTTAGAAGTGCCAGAGGCCTGGACTCGTGTGTGACTGACATCTGATTTGGGGGGCAGTATTGTGGAGTCTGGGCTACCTCTGGGAAGTTAGTGTCAGAATTGGATTAAATTGTAGGAAACCCAGTTGGTGTCCACAGAAAATTGGAGAATTGGTTGGTGTAGGGGGGAAAAAAGCTCCTACATTTGGAGTCAGAAGTGTTGGGAGTAGAGAAAGTTTTCTTTTCGTGTTTACCGTACGTAACTCCTGGATTAGGGGTTGACACCTGCGCACTCCACTGGGCAGTTGTGGTGTTTCTCTCAGGACTAGAAAGTTACATGTGGGTGTTACTCGGGCATTGTATGATTGTCCAGTCCCCCACTTACGTAATTCATCTCATAGTTTCCACACTGTCAGTGCACCCGCTTTACAGTGAAACAAACAGGTTCTGGCAGGTCGGGAGTGATGGGGCCAGGCCCCTTCTCCCCTGCAGGGAGACCTGGGTGGAGCCATCCCCAGGGCGGGCTCCTGTCACCACCACCTCCACAGCTCTGACAACAGGCTTCAGGCCTTTTTTTCTCTCTTTTCCCTGTTAAATACCCCCTTCTCGTTTTTATTTTGTTTCGCAAACAGTGCATGTTTGTGCAATAAACAACAAAAAGAGAAACAGTTGTGCTTACTGGACTTCAGAGCTCAGGAAACTTGAGTACATTCCCTAGTCTCAGGGACTAGTTTCCCCGACTATAAAACAGGCGGCCATCACTCCTGCCCCTTCATCTGGAGCCCTATTCTGAAATCAGCCAAGTGCTGGCGCCCTGAGTTTGTATTTGTTTTTAATTCAGGTCTGCAGATGCATCCCTAGAAGTCACCTCGAGCTTTGGCCTGCCTTGACCTCCAGCCCAACAAAGCTCCAAGGCCGATGTCACGTCTCGGGGCTGCGGAGCCCAGGTGGTGGGGAAGCCCAGCGGAGCCCTCCGTTAATGCGACAGCGCCACCCTGCGGCCAGTATGGAGAACAGCAGCTATACCTAAGAGTGAGAGCGGTTCTGGGTGCGGAGAGGGTGGCCAGAGGCTCGCCTTAGTCCAGATTCGAGCCGGTCGGGTGGAAATCATCTCAGTCAGGGAAGAATCATCTCCTAATAGAGGATGGACGACGACACACAAGGCAGCTGGAGCCACTTCCATGGCTTCTGCTGTTGTGACTTAAGCTTTTCCCCTTCTCCTGTTGCCCTGGGAGGGAGAACTGTGCCCAGAGCTGTTCCCCGGGGAAGCCCTGTCCTCAGCTCTGCTTTGGGACCCTCTCATTTGTGCCTACAGCACATGCACAGATCAGGTGTGCAGGTTGTTTTCTCCTGCCCTCCAGGCTTCGCTGCAAATTCTTACTTCCTGCTCCCACCTCTTTCTTCTTTGTCATTAAACTCCTCAGTTTTCTGGACACCTAGGTGTCTGGATGCTGAATGACCCAAGGTGTGCAGTTAAGAGACCCTGGATCCAGATGCAGCTGTGGCGTGTGGGAGCATCTTGTCATATATATCATGGGGAGACAAGTCCCACCTTTGAAAACAGAGCCTCCTTGACTGGCTTGCTCCCTCTACTCGGTATTGTGGAGTCCACTGAGACTGTAGGTTAGAGCAGGGGTCCCCAACCCTTAGGCCGTGGACCAGTATGGATCTGTGGCCTGTTAGGCATCTGGCCACCCGGCAGGAGGTGAGCGGCCGTGCAGCGGAGGGAGGCTTCATCTGTGTTTGCAGCGGCTCCCCAGATCGTCAGACGTTAGATTCTCATAGAAGCACCCGTCCCTGGCACCAAAAAGGTTGGGGACCGCTGGGTGAGAGGACAAAAGCCTGCACCTACATTTCCAAACCCCATAACCTGGACTCGGTCTTCTCTTCCAGCTTTAATTCCAACTACCGTCTACCCAGGCAAATGGGCTCAGGGTCCCCCCGAAACTTTCCAATGATTTCCCGCCTCTGCACCCTTGGTGGTGCCATTGCCTCGGCCTGGAAGGCGTCTTCCCCAGCTCACTCTGCCTAAAATCCACACATCCATACGGGCTGTACTTGCTTCCCCAGCCTCTTGGGATCTCTGATGAGAGTCAGAGCCAGGACCAACAGCTCATGTTGAATGTGCGAATGGGTTCTGTAAATTATCTTAGTTTTCTAACTAGAAGGGCAATCAATATATGTGCTGTTTTATACAAAAAAAAAAAAAAAAAATTAAAAAAGAATCAACCATTATCTTACTTCTCTGATATAACTACTATTAATTTTTAATTAATTTTAATTATTATTCCCCTCCAGACTTATATTTTTTCTGTGCAAATAGATGTATCTTACAAACATATATATTAACCATCTTTTAATGTGTATAAGTTATATTTCTGCAGCTAGTTATTGAGCTTCTAGAAGTAGAAACTCCTATTCACCCTTCAAAGCCTAGCCCACGTCACTCCTCCTTACAGGACTCTCTGATTCTCACAGGCAGTCATCACTGCTCTTATCTGGGTGTTGATGACACCTTGACCATAGTTTTCTATCAGCACTTATTTGTCCCGTCCAGCGGGACACAAAACGGGGACCCAAGACCTGAAATAAAGGGAGGGTGACAAGGGGGCGCGAGAGACTGGAGACAAGACAGGCTTTCTGATCAAGTCTCGTTTATTAGGGAAAAGGTGGGTGTATTT
Source organism: Eidolon dupreanum (assembly GCA_028627145.1). Lineage (NCBI taxonomy): Eukaryota > Metazoa > Chordata > Mammalia > Chiroptera > Pteropodidae > Eidolon > Eidolon dupreanum. The sequence goes on from CM053512.1 coordinate 21,282,936, forward strand.
ATACACAGGGTGTAAGGGCGGAGCTGAGCTGTAATCTCTTGCTGCAGGCAATTGTTTTAGAGAGCCAGATCACAACAGCTTTACATATCTATTTTTGCCATTGTTCCCAACGACAATGGTTATTGAGAGCCTTTTTCATGAGGCCCAGATGTTTCAGGAACTTGCAGTCTTGTTTACCTCCAAGTTCCTCCTTTCCTTGGGCCACAACAGGGAACTTTCATGAGATCTTTTTCAGGCCATAGGTTTTTCCCCATCGGCTCCCCACACTTATTATCTTGCATTTGGCTATTGATTTATTGACTTCCCTACTGGACTGGAATTCTTTGAGGCTGGGGACTCTGTCTGGTAGATTTTTGTATTCCTAATTGTTAAAGGGAAATAATTCCGACACTTGTTAAAATGGCAAGGAAGACTTAATTCAAGATGATTGCAATGTGGGTCACGACTTGCAGTGGGGAAGGGAGATTTGGCTCAATTCCAAACGCAAAAACATGCAGGGATTTACAACCAAGGAGCAGGGCGGGGAGTGGGGGGGCAATAGATGGAAATTACTAGGAGGAGACATCAAAGATAAGGGGATTCTTTCTAAAGACAGGCCAAGCGAGGACAGATATAAAGGGTGGGGCATGAGGACCTTGACCAAATATCCGGGGTGGTCAGTTATCAAGGTGATCAGATATCAAGGGTGGTGGGGAGATTCTTACTAAACTAACTTAGCAGGATTTTTGCTAAAACTGGGCCGAGCAGCCTGAAGGTAGGATGAGGTCAAAGTGGAGGCCTGTGCAGAGAAGGGCTCAAAAGAATCTAACTAAAATTTGGTCAAGGAGAGAGCCTTTGTCACGATATACATTCACTGAGTGTGCATATATTGAAGTAAATATCATGCACCTAATGAAAATACATCACCACATCTTTTTAGCTGTATTCTAAAAGTTTCTTCTCTAGAGTTTATAGACTTGAGAAGGAGGATTTTGGAACCCTGTACCCTATCAGCTTTGCTGCCAGAAGTCATCTGTAGAACAAAGAGCTTTATGAAGACAAGAGATCCCCAGCCTGGCTTTGATCCTGTCATCTCAAAACTCCCAGGTCTATTATTTATTCTACTGAGATATTTATTGAGCACCTACCATGTGGCAGATACTGTTATAAGTACAGTAACTACAACAGTAATCACATCCCTGGCTTCTTTAGGGCTTACATTCTACTGGAGAGAATCAGACAATAAGCCAAATAAATAAAGTAAGTATAAATTCATCAGATGGAGAAAAATAAAGTTGGGATAGGACAGTCCCATAGACCCACCCTGGTTCTCCACCAGGGTGAGGGGTTTACCAGGCCAGGGGATGTGCCCCTGGGAGTCTGAACCCCCTTTCTAGACCATACTCTGGTTACCCAGGACCTCAGAACTTCCTGCACAAATGGCAGAGACCACTTCCAGGGCTTGCACGGGTTTTCCTCTGGATCTGATCTTAGAGAATAAATCAGAACACAGGCGTATGCACCCCTAAGCCCGAGGTGTGATCAAGAGGTGGATGCTTGCTTTTGGTGTTCCTGGGATGTTCATATGTATGTGTGAGGTTCCTTGAGGTGCCAGGTGGAAAGGGGATGGGAGCAGAAAAGGGGTGGGCCATATTTTGCAGACCACCATTTTTACTCTCGTTCCAAACTCTACACATGTTAGGGACAGGTCTGGGAAATAAGGATAGGGACAGGGACTTCTTTGTGTGTGTGTGTGGGGGGGGGGTATCACTGCAATTTTAAAAAGATGGTCAGGAAAGCATCATGAAGAAGGTGACATTCTACTAAAGACCTGAGGGGCATGAGGAAAGGAGTGATGTGAATGTCTGTGGAGAGCAGTTCAGGCTGGGGAAAAAGTGAGTGCAAAGGCCTTGAGGCAGGAGTGTGCCTGGCTGCTCCCCAGGCACCTTGACCCACGGGGACCTGCCTGATTGAGCTTGTACAAAACATAAAAGAAGTAGGCTCTCCAAAAATGTCGTATTGAATGAATAGACCAGCCTCCTTGAGGAGCCACTCCCAGCAGCACACAAATGAGTCTTTCTTCCTTGCCCTGTTCCAAAGGGTGTTTCTGGGCCAGCTCTGCTCTTATCCTGATCACCGGGGACTGCTACTCTTCAGGCCAGGGTTTCCCCAAACCCGCTATTTTAAAAATTTCATTCAGTTCTCTTGAGACTCTCTCCTTATCACCTCCACCTTCCTGTTTTCCTCTCCTGCCCAGCACCCTTGATCTTCTCAGTCTCCCTGCATGTGTACAACTGTTCTAGGGAAGCTTGTGTCTTAGATGTGGCTGCAGACACAGAGCAGAGGGTGGGCAGCTGGTGTGTGTGTGTGTGTGTGTGTGTGTGTGTGTGTGTGTGTGTGTGTGAGTCATAGATCCCCTTGGGGGCACCTCAGAAAGGAAAGACTCAGAGGTCAGAGGCTCGACCTGGCCTCAGGTGAGGGGAACGTGTGAGGGTATATACACGGATAAGAGGAAAAGAAGGAAGAAAAGCCTTGTTTTGGGGACAGGTCCTGAGGTTTTGACACAACATGGAGCCTGGTTCTCAGATTTTCAGCTGGTGGCTTCTCAGCTTCACTGCCACTGCTCTGAGCACCCTCTATCCTCAGTCCTCAGAGATGGATGTGCTTCCTGGGGGGAGGGGCATTGCAGCTCCCCTTTCAGAGTCCTGGAACTGGCTTCACCGCCTGGGTCTTCCATCTCCTCCCTCCCTTCGCACAGGCTGTTTCTGTGGTGTGCTCTTCTAACCCCCTTTGGTGGGCAGCACCTGCTCACCTTGGGGACCCTGTGGGCACTTCCTCCTCTGGGCAGCATGTCTCGGCCCCTGAGGCCAGTAGGGTACCTTACGCCATGCTCCTAGAGACCTCACACTTTGTTTCGTTGCCCTGATCACTCACTCCTGGCCTGGTGAGCTGATTTTCTTCCCTTGGTGGCAAAGGCCATTTTTATTTTATGTCCCTAGAGCCAGCATGAGGCTAGATACGCACAGTAGGTGTTCAGACTGTTAGTTTAGGAAATGAATGGGTAGCAAGTGACCTTGAAATATGCTCCTGGGACAATTCGATATGTCTGAGGAGGCATCTAATGGCAGAGGGGGACACAGTGAAAGGGGACACTTGTTGGGGAGAAAATGGGGCAGGACTTGGATTTAGCCAGCATTTTCTGTAAAGTCTCTGGAGGCCAAGGATGGTCATGGGTGCTGCCTAGTTCAGCAGGGAGGAGCCGGGAGCTGGGGGAGCACTTGACCTATGTTTGTGAAATGCTTCAGACAAAAAGCATTTAAATTTACCACAGTAGGAAGTCCAGTCCACTTGGGAAGTAGGCAGGGAACTGACATTATGTTTATTACAAGTGGAGAAACTGAGGCTCAGAGAGGTTACTTGGCTCAAGATGCCCTCAAATCTAAAGGCAGGGCTGAGTTGACTGAGGTTTCCCAGGGCCCCGTCCATGCCTTCTTATAGACCCTCTGCACAGCTTCCTCCTGGGTGACAAATGTCAGCACAGCTGGTGCAGGGAGGACTTGGGGTTTATGCCAATGGGTCCCTTCCAGAAGGGCACCAGGCTTCTGCATGTGGACTAGGTGCTCTCTGCAATCTCTTGCAGCTCTGTGGTCAAAGCCTCTAGCTGTTTCAGGGACTTGTAAAAAGTACTCTTTTCAGATCTGCCTTAAAAGGGGCTCTGAGGAAAGGGTCAGTGTGACAGAAGTGGCCGGGCTGCCACACTTTTTGATGAGGTGGTGTCAGGAAGAAACAGGGTTAGATTCTACCCTCCATTGCTCCCCATCTCCTGAACCCCGTTCTCAACAGGTTCTCTGGTTTTGCAACCACCCTCATCACTCTAGCTCAGCATCACCTGGGAAGGGGATAGAAGGTGTTTGTAAAATGAAGTTGACTAACTTGCACATAGCATTTCACTCAGCATTTTCTCATACATTGTGAAGTAGATATTGTTATTGCTACTTTGTAGGTGAGTCAACTGAGGCACAATTAATAAGTATCATCAGATGCTTATGAAGTGCTAAGTATTTTATTTGAAGTGTTTATTTAATAATAGTGGCTTATATTTATTGAGTGCTTGCTATATTCAGATACTGTTCTAAGTTCTGTACATGCATGAACTCATTGGATCTCCACAAAATCACATGAGATAGTCCAGATGAGGAAATGGGATCTGAGAGAGGCTTCATGAATCATTTAAGACCAGAGCAAGGAAGTAGCAGATCTGGGATTCAAACCAGGCAGTCTGACCCAAGAGACCTCATATTGAAAAAGCCTGCCCATGCTGCATGGTTTGTTACTGGTGGAGCTGGGATTTGAACCCAGGCAGTCAGCCTCCAGTGCCACCAGCAGAGCAAGAGCTGGGGTACAGACCCTCTGCTCCAAATGCAAATGCAAAAGCTTCTTTCTCTACATCATGCACTGAACTGTGCCAGGCAGTTTACCTACATGGTCTTGGGAAGTAAGGATGTTGTTTTCCTGCACCTGGTTCCCACAAGGAGAGGCTTTCTTTGCTAAGAGACTTCTAGACCTGCCTCGGTCCATTGCTGGCTGGGATCAGACAGGGGACATTGTCTCATTTGGGTTTCCATTAACAGGCCCACTTGGGTGAGCAGATTCAGAGCAGGCTCTCCATCTTTACTTGTTTATTTTACTTCTAAAATGTTTCAGACTACAGGGAGGAAAGTGGAGTTCTGTTTACTGAACGTGCTCTTGGAGACCTCAACGTTTATGCAATACCAACCACCAAGGGTGATAATAAAAACATTTTACATGCAGGTTGGGACAGGATGGAAAATAGCCTGCATGATGCTGGAGTGTGGGCCTAGAAGCTCGCTGTTGTGCCGCACGTCATTCCTGTCACTGCTGGATTGCATGGGGTGCAAGAAGGTTCTGAGGGAAGGGTCAGGAATGCTGCAGTGGCTCAGGGACTTCCAGAAGGTTCAGGAAAACAAGTATTTTGCCAACTGGGTTAGAAATATTTCAGTATTCCAAGAACTGGTTAGCATGCTGGCTGAATATTAGATTACAAAAACCTTTTGAGGTTATTTATGATTCCAGTTTACAGATTAAGAAACTAAGGTCCAGAAAATTTAAGTAATTTGTTCAAGATCACTCAACTATTATGTGATAGAGCCAGGACTCTCATCTGTCTGGCCGACTTTGGAACAAAGTGTCTCCTAGATGGAGAGGAGGTGTGACACTGAGCACTTGCCAGGCCCATGCCTGTGTCCACACATAGCAGCCTGTCCAGAGGATGTCGCAGTAGGCAGCTTCTGAGATGGTCCCCAATGATCCCAGCCTCCTGTTATTCACACTTGTTTAATCCTCTCCCTTTGAGTAATTTGCTTCTAACTAATTGAATACCTCAATACAAAGAGATGTCACTTCCAAGATTAGATTACAAAAGATTTTGACTTTTGTCTTGCTAGCAGACTCTTTTCTTTCTTGCTGGCTGTGATGAAACAAGTTTGGGAGACCCACATGGCAAAAAAATGAGAGCAGCCTTTAGCCAACAGTCAGCTGGGAACTGAGGACTTCAGTCCACCATCCCAAAAAGAACTGAATCCTGCCAGCAACCACATAAGCAAGCTTGGAACAGATCCTTCCCCGGTTGAGCCTTCAGATGAACTCCCAGCCCTGAATGAGATCTCAATTGTGGCCTTTAGAGAGAACTCAAAGCAGATGACTCAGACAAGCTGTTCCTGAACTCCAACCTAGAAAGACTGTGAGATAATAAATATGTGGTGTTTTAAACCCTTAAATTTGTGCTAATTGTGATGTGGCAATAGGTAGCAAATACAGGTATACTTCAAATAACATGAAACGCTATAGGAATTATATTATCCAGATATGTTAAAGATTAAGATAAAATAGTTCTAATTTTAAATATCTTGGTAGAATTCATAAAAACTGTCCTTTCAAAACTGCAAGCAGTTATTTGTCTTTAACTATTTTCCTCTGAGACAGAATAGTCTTTGGTTGAGGGAAACCACTAAACCATTAGGTAAATAAATGTTAAATAAGCTCAGTAGGCCATGATAGTTTAGGTTATTTGGACAAACTGCCCCCAATGAAAACAACATATTCTGGAATTAAAAAAAAAAAAAAAAGATTCTAAAAGCATTTAAGTATGGACGTAACAGCACCAAATTATCAGGTCAAAATTGAAGTGCAAACAAGTACATAGAGATGTAAGCAGAATCTAGAAACTATTTTTGCCTTGAGGACATTTACTAATCTTGGCAAATTTGGACTTTCTTTTGACAGCCTTACAAATTGGATGATGGAGGACAGAAATAAAAGTTCAAGTCCATGGATGTCAGGAAGCCTACCAGAAAACTTCCCCCACATTATGCTGGCATCACAAAGAGCCACATTCCTAAAGTAACGGTGAACCAGATGTGCATCAGTTCTCCTCAGGTTAGTAACTGGGGTCTTCATTGCCTGGGTGGTCCAAAGAATCTTAAGCTTTAACCTTGGTGTAAGGTAACTCTGGAGGTGCATAGCCCCTAGGAACTTGATGGAATTAAGCAAACTCCTCTTTGGAGAAAGGTGGTTTCATCCTGGATCTGAAATTATCTTTCTAAATACTTTTTCAAATGTAATGAGCAGTTCACAGTGAAAGATAACTTGGTACCAAAAGAAAACAAGGTATCATGAGAAGAACCAACAGAAAGAACAGACAGTAGAAACAGATCTACAAATACTTTGACTATTGGAATACTCATCCAAAGATCCTCTGTCTGTTTGGTTGTTTCAAATATACTCCCACAAAAAGTATACTTAGTATGCTTAAAGAAATAGAAGCTTGAAAATATCTGCGGGAAACTTTTCAAAGTGACATAACATCTTAAAAGGAACAAAATAAAACTTTTACAAGTGAAACATACAATAACCAAAAAAATAAAAGTTCAATGGCTAAGTATAACAGATTAGACACAACCAAGGGGAGAATTAGTGAATAGGAAATCATTCAGAATGCCAATGTACAGGTTCAAGTCTAATAGAATAAATCCATAGGTGAGTAAATAATACATAATACATGCATCTACATTAACCACATCTTTGTAAAACTTCAGAAAACCAAAAACAAAGAAAAGAATCTAAAAAGTAACCAGAGGGTGAAAAAGAGATGACCATATCATTAATAATGGAATCTAGAAGGTATTCAACATGTATGAAGTATTTGTAAGAAAAATACTTCTGCCAAACTAGAATTCTATATAGTAAAAATATATATATTTTTAGGAATAAGAGCAAAATAAAGACATTTTCAGATAAATAAAACCAGAAGGAATTTTCCAATATTAGGCTTCTGTTAGGGAATTCTATAGGATGTGTTTCAGGCAGACAGAAAAACAGCTGAGATGGAAGGACTGAGATGAAAGAAAAAATAGAGATCAAAGGGAATGGTGACTACATGGTGAAATTAAAATGAACGAACGCTGCATAAAACAACAATAATAATAATGATTTGCAAGACTGAAAAGAAGAAATAGAAAGTTGAAGTATACGGCAATAGCATATAAGCTGGAGGGGTCATTGGAATTAAAGTGTTGGAAGGCTGTTACATTGGGAGTGGTTTAAACATATTGTTCAACTTGAGGCTTTGCTAAGAAATTAACTCTCTGTGTTGTAATTTCTGGGATAATCAGGATAAAAGTAGGGCTTATAACTTCTAATGTAATAGAGGGGAAAAATCAAATGATAAAACTGATTAAGTCAAGGTCAAGTCAAGGGATGGCAAGGAGAGAGGAGAAGCAAGCACAGGGCAGCTAGGACAAGCAGAAGTAATAAAAGAAGTGGTAAATTTAAACTTGAATATGGCAGTAATTACATTAAATGTGAATGTACTAAATGCTCCTGACGAAGATTTTAAGACTGTATAAAGTAACTCTATGGCCCAGAGATAGGGAATAACCTGTCCAAGGTCCCCCAGGGAGTCAAGGCAGGGTCAGCAATGGCGTGACCTGCTTCCTAGTCCTGTGTTCTGTCAACTCAACCTGCACCAGTTCAACCCAGTTCATTTATACTGAGCAGTTTATTACTTGCTAGGTAGTTTCAGATTTTGGAACGTATAAATGGGTAAAACAGGGCTTCTGTCCTTTTGGTGTTTTTTTATATGAGGAGAAAGTATGTTTTAGCATGAATTCTTGGATATATACTTCTCTAGGGGTTTATGGTCACACTATATCTTCCTGGTGCTGGGTGGGGTAGTGATGGTTTCGAGGCTATGTCTCAGAAGGGCCCTGCCTGTGTGCCTGAGTGTCCATCCAAGAGGGACCGCATGCAAACAAAGGGGGCGGGGGGAGGAGGCTCTTTTCTGAATGGAAATTCATCAATGTATTTCTGTCTGCTGCAGTTATCAGTGTTGCTATTTCAGTGAGTCACGGTGGAGCCTTCACCCGCTCATGCCTGACGCTGGGAATGGGGATGCGGGCAGCGATACGGCAGGGGTCCTCTCTGTCGTCAGAAAACATGAGCTCATGCCAAGGTTTCTGTAGGTCACTGAGATAGCACTGGCTCTCTGGAGACAGGCGTGACCCTCAGGTCGGCTCCTAGTCATTGAACTAAGTGGGCTCAGATAAGGGCCGGATAATGGTAGCCAAACTCCCACGGCCTCTTCAGGCCTCCTCCAGGGCCCCAAGGCCAGGGAGAGGGCAGGTCAGGGAGGGGCCGGTGGGAGGAATGTGGCCAGGAGTCTGCTCTGAGCCCTCCGGAGACTGTCCAGGGGGACCCAGACCTCCCCAGGCTCAGGCCCACACCGGTTGGGTCACGCCCCTGCCTCCAGGCCAAACAGTTGTTAGGACAAACAGTGTCTCATGGGAAGACACTGGCCGCCAAGAACTGGAAAAATACCAGACTGGCAGCACTTCCTTCTCTGAACTTGTTGTTTCATAAAATCTGCTGTATCTATTGACAAACTTTCGTGCGTGGGCATGTAAGGGATGTGTGCGTTCAGGGGCCGGACGCGGATCCAGGTGGGGGCAGGGTTAACCTTCGCAGTGGCTTCAGGAAAAACCAAGGCCTGATCACAGTCCGAACAGTTTCTCAGTTTCCCTGGTCTGTGGCCCTGAACTGGCCACCTAAAAGGTTTAATTTCACTAAGCCTTCCTGAGACTTAAAACAAGCCACACCTACTTTAAAAATAAAATAATTAAAATGACATCTGAATGTAACCAAGCTGGGTTGATGGCCATGGCTCCAGGCCAGCAAGTCTCTGGGGCTGCTACGCAGACACACGCATGCGGAAGGTAAAGAGTAGATAGATGTAGAGCCAGGAGGGACTCAGAGGTTGTCTCCTCCGGCGACGGCAGACCCCAAGCATGCCGCTGCCAGTTCCCCTCTGTTGAGTGTGGATTTAGGAACTTTTTCTTTCTCTGTCCAGAGCATCCCCCAGGGAGCCACTATCAAAGGACCAGAGTCTGTGGAGATGCAACAATCCGCTACCCCTTATTCTGCAGGGTGTGTGTTTGTGTGTGTGTGGTGCACCGGGGCCCAGGGAGGGCCCCTGCCCGCCGAAGCTGGCACAGCTAGTTAGTTGAGGCCCTGGGACTAGCACTCAGATCTCCCACCTCCCTGCTCAGTGCCTTTCTCTATGTCCCATGGGCCTTCCCTCTAGGCGAAGAACGAAGAGAAATAATCAGGTTTCACTGCTTACAGTGCTGCTTTTAAGCTCTGGTGTCTTGCATGTAGACAGTCTTAAAACACAAATGAGTTAAGACTTCCACAGAAGGAAACTCCAACCCTGACACTGAGAACAGAAAGAGTCACGTTCCTCCATGACTGCGACGCTAGTGACACCTACTGGAACACGCAGATACTGCATGGGCACAGGGCAGCCGGTCATTCCCTTCATTCCAGTAACAGTCAATTTGGGTAAAACTTTTGAATGTGTGCAATTCTCTATGTCATTTATGAATATATGAATGTTTAGAAAAACTTTAAAATATTTTTTCAAATGATAAACATAACTTCAAGATATCATTGCCTCTGGGGAGGGTAAGATTGGAGAGCATGGTAAGGGTTTTCATTCTGTAATGATTAATTTTTTCCTTTAAAGAGATCTGAGGCTAATATAAAAAAGTATCAGCATCTATCAAATTTTGGAGGTGGTAATATTGTAGTCTTCTTATGCACTTATCTCTTCATTTAAAAGTTTATAATAATAGTAATAAATATATGTTTATCATATAGCATATAGTTATAACATATTTATTATATAATGTAACATATATTTATTACATATAGTATAATTACATTTATGTAAGGACAATAAAAGATAAGGGTGTAAAATCTTGGTCCTGGTGGCAGCAGGACAGTTTAAATAGCAAAAAGTTGTTTATACTTGCTGGCTGCTGTTATAGGTTTGCTGGAGTTGGTGCAATGCCAACATCCTTGCTCAAACACATACCTTAGTGTATCTCTCTTTGTTTTGACTCTGGGTTTTCTTTAACACTGCACAAGCCCACTGAACTTACCTGTAAACACAGTTCAGAAGTTTGAAGGTGTTAACCCTTCCAGCGGCAGCCCTCAACTAATGGAGGATGGAAGTAAGTAAGTAAATATCTCAGTTGAATCACCTTTTGTTGAAATGATCCAAGGCACATGCTTTATAAAGTTCTCCAAAGAATACTCTGTCTGACTGAGCCCCAGATAGTCATAGTGGTTACCAGCTCAGTAATGCAATTTTCTTTTCCACTCTCACTTCCTAAATAAACTGCTTGCACTTAAATCCTTCTCTCGGGCTCTGCTTTCAGGGAATTCAAACTAAGGCAAAATGATGGAATATGCAGAATGCATTACTTAAAGAGGCAATATTTGAAAAGATAATGTCTGAGAATTTTCCAGAATTAAAGACATATATCCTTAGATTTAAAACACAATTATAAACAGGATTAAAAACACTCTATTCCTAGACACATTGTAAAACATCAAAGATAAGGAGGAAAATTTCTAATGCAACTAGAAAGGATGGATTAATATACAAAAGTATGGCAATTAGATTGAGAGCAAACTTTTCAACAGCTACAATAACCAGAAGACAAAATAAGGTGCTAAAAAAAATGACTGGTTACCTAGAATTTTACACCCAGCTAAACTGATTTGAGAGAACTGATTTGGACCTAGGTGCAGGAGTGGGGAACAATATCTTCTTTACTAGTTCTGCTTGGTCTTCACACTTGCCTTGTGAGTAGAGATTCCATCTTGAACAAAGATTTGAGGGGACGGTTGGTAGAGCCTGAGAGCTTTTGTCTTCACCTTCTGGTCCTAGGATCCCTGGTTCCCATCCCTCCAGGGAGTGAGATTTTGGTTTATGTTAGCAGCATCTGTGGATCTGCTCAAGTTTAAGGGGTTTGCCAGAATTTCTCCTTGGTTGGAGGAGTGAACATCTTCATTGCTGTCCACAGATGGAATTCCCCTCCAGAGAGAGGAAGAAAAGTAATTGTAGCATTACACAAGTTCATTTTCACTCTGCTTTACCTCTCTAGGTCACAGTTTCCCAAATGGTAAAATAAAGGAAAAAAAAAAGATTGGCCCAAACTGACACTTTTTCTAGATCAGACTTTATGGGGAAAAGTTTCAGCTACTCTCCCTGGGTTTTCTGCAGTGGTAGCTACTTTCTAGAACAACACAGGCAAAGTAATGGCCCTCCTTTACCAAGTAAACTATGTAGGCCAGGTGAGGTGCTGATCTAGGTGCCTTTCTTCCTGCTTGCTCCTGCTCCTGTTCCTTCTCCACCTCGCTGGGAAGGTGAGAACCAGGCTGAGTCACAGATTTGCCATGGAAAACAAATTATTTATTTTCCCAGTTTTTGTTTAGATCATAGGGTTTATGGTAAGTGGATTCTAGTGTTGCTGCTTTCTTAATAAAGTTAAAAAGTGTTTATAATCAAACTAGTCATACGTAAACTTACTTTTATTGTAAGACAATTTAGATAATGCACCTTTAATTCCAGCTCTCTTTTTTAGCAGCAACCACTGCTGTCATTTTGGTGTGTACAACTTCCATATCCCCACCCCCTCCCCCATATATATAAAGGCATTACACACACGCACACGCACACGCACACACACACACACAAATATAGCTACAGATATAGATAAATATAGGTAGATATCTATATCTCTGTAGAAATATATATTTCCCTTTCTTATTCCTTGTATAGCACAATACATATAAATTCTGCAATTTGGTATTTTTTTAACTTACATATTTGGAAGAATCTTTCCATTTTGACATTAATGTGTGTTTTTTTTTTGTTGTTGTTATTTATCACTGATACTTAGTATTTCAGAACTTTGATATACCATACTACATTTAACCACTTCTTTGTCAATTGATATTTAGGTGGTTTATAATTTTCACTGCTGCAATAATTCTGCAGTGAACATTCTTATATATCTCTATGTGTACATCTGTAATATCTCTTGGGTAGATATGAAAAATTGACTTACCAGTGAAGAGAAGACACATTTAACTTTTCGACATTATACAACTTTCTTAATCAATGTATGAAAATATCCATTTCTTCATCCTTTCACCAAAAATGGTTGTTTTCAACCTTTTGAAAAATGTTTTCCCCCGATATTGTTTTTCTCCCTTAGTATCTCCCATTCCTTGTCTCCCTTTTTGCCACCCTCTTCTCTTCCAGCTTATCAAACACAAACATGCATCATAGACTCATATTTCCTATTCGAGTCATAAAATTCCACGAACAATATCCATATGGTCAGAAACCATAGAGTGAAAAACGCTCAACTGGACATGCACAAGAGTCTGTAAAATCACACACGCATGTCTTCACACACAACCACAGTCCTCTTTTCAGTCGAGATAAGAATATTGGTGGGAAAAGTGCTGCTGGACTATCTCATTTCCCGTGTGGGCGTCCCAGATAAGTGGCCTCACAGATCTGGACAATAATACCGCAGCCTGACAGCTTCTCTGCAGCCCTCAGCCTGCCCCCTCGTCATGGCTGTGCCCGGGCTGGGCCCAGGATGGGGACAGGGCGAACAGCTCTGAGCAGATTAGTGGGGTGGAGAGTCATGG
>CM053512.1:21296503-21578936 GCA_028627145.1 Eidolon dupreanum
GCTGCAGGAACCCCCAGAACAAGGCCAGGGCTGATTTGAAGGCTGTGACTGACACTCCACAGAGCCCCAGACGGTGCCAAAGTAACCAGAGCTCAGGCCAGCCTCTGCCTCCAGGCTCCTTCCCCCCTCCAGTCCCAGGGAGGCCCAGCAGCTGATAGGAGCTGGGTCCCGCAGATGAAGTCATCTGTTTTGGTGCCAGGGAAGGGAAGGGCTGGGGTGAGCAGGCGGAGGGACCACAGGACCCGTGTTCTGTCTGCTTTTCCCAGGCTGGCGCCACAGGTTGGAAAGCCTGAGTCTTATCTGGGGAGTGCCCATTGTGGAGGTGGGGGCGGTGGTGGGTGGGGATGGGGGCCTTAGGAGGGCAGGGGTCTGCAGAGGAGTGGCTGTGCATTGTTAGCAAGGCAGGGAGAGAAAATAGAGTTCGGCTGAAATGTTGGGGATGAGGAAATTTGTGGGTCTCTTGCAAATTTTGTCTAGCTGATACTGTGGAAGATTCGATGTGAATGTGAGCTCTCCTTTTGACCACATGCCCTTCTACAGTACACGGACGACATTCCAGACTGTAAGCCCCTTTGCCTTGCTCTGCAGGCACTTCTGTCATTTGTCACTGTCATTGAGGGAGACCCATGAAATTCACAAGTTTCCACTCTGGACCTCAGCAAAGCTTGGGTTTCAGATTCCTTTTTATGAAGAGAGATGTGAGCACGCTTCCTAGTGTCACTGAATTTTTTTAAAAATTGAAGTTTAACATAAAGTAGACAAATCTTATATGTACAGATCGAAGCAGTTTTACAAATGGATCTACTGTGTAAACATCCCCCAGATCCAGCTGTAACCCCGTCTCTCTGTGCTCCTTCCTTGTCATTGTCCACCCAGCTGCCCCCATGGTTTTGAGTGTTCCTGTAATTCATGTAAATGGAATCGGCTAGCTTGCTCTTTTGGTCTGGGTTCCTTTTTCATCTTATGTTTGGGAGACTCACCCAAGTCTTGTCTTAGGTGAGTAGCAGTAGTTCATTCTTTTTCTTTTCTAACGAACTTTATTTTTTGGAGAAGTTTTAGGTTCATAGCAGCGTTGAGCAGGAGGTAGAGTTCCTGTGTGCCCCCTGGCCCCACACGCTCAGCCTCCCCCATTTTCTACATCCCCCATTAGAGTGAGACATTTGCCACAACCAGTGAACCCACAATGACATATCATTATCACTCTAAGTCCACAGTTTATATTAGAGTTCACTCCGGGTGTTGTATATTCTGTGGATTTAGACAACTGTATAAGGACACGTCTCCATCACTAATATATCATACAGAGTATTTTCACTCTTTTAAAAATCCTCTCAGCTCTGCCTATTCATTTGTCCCTCCCCCAGCTCACTCTTTTTAGTATTGTAAAACAGCTCAATATTCCACAATGGTTTTTTCTATTTGATCATCAATGGACATTTCCAGGAGTTGGCTTTCAAGCATGCAGCTGCTGTGAACGTGCCCGTGCATGTATGCTGGAGGACGTATGCACTAGTTTCTGCTGGATTTGCTCTAGTTTCTCGCTGGGATTTTATTTTGCAGTTCCCTGACAACTAAGGAAACTGAGCATCTTTTCACATGTTTCTTGGCCCTCTGACCTCTCATTTGCAAGGTCACTTTTTAAATGTAGGTATTAATTTTTCTTAGATATCAGACTTTACAAGAGCATCTATTATTTTAGATATGATTATAAAAGTTGTATTCTTTTTGTACCTAAAAGTTTAGTTTTTCATACAGCAACATTTTAAGAAGGTGCTAAGCCTCTTAAAGGAAAAAGAGGTGAAGATCTATACCTCATCCACACCAGAGTTCCCAGCCCAGACCCGGCAGCAGCTGGACGAGGAGGAGATGTGGACGGAAAGGGAAATTTGACAGGGGGTCGAGGGAAGGAATTCTTAATACACGGCTGCGTTTGAGTAAAATAGTTTCCAAGGCTAGATATAGGTGAAGTTTTTGACACAAATGGCAAAAACCCTTCCTCAGAGGTGACAGTTGGTTTATGTCCAGAAGGCCAGTCTGATATGGGTGTTATAAACTGGGTGGATTCCCATCGGCGTCCTATTTAGTATCTTTAGAACTTTCTATTTAATATCTTTAATTTTTTAAAGCCCAGAGGTAATAGAAGAATGAGCTCATTCAGGATAAGGACACCCACTGGCGGAAGACCAGACTGCTCAGGAGGAGGGGAAGCGCCACCTGAGCCGCAGGTCCTGGCCTTGCCGCATGGTTAAGGATGGGGCCGTTAGGGAACAGAGAGGCTGGAGACAGCTCTTGATGGGAGGTGGACAAGGGCAGGCAGAGCCCTGGAAAGCGGAAGCAAAGAGCAGCAGAGGAAGAATCACCGATTAGCTGGAGCCCTTGATTAGTGGAGCATGAGGGAAACTGAGTCCAGCACTGGCTGAATCTCTTGGACTGTACTGAAGGCCCATCTCGACATTCTTGGCCAGACAGGGAAAACGTGTTCCTGTCCCTCAGGACTGGGATATGACACGTGAGTGTGCAAAGTGAAGGGGTCAGGAATAGAGGGAAGCCGAAAGACGCCAAAAACCAGGCCCAGAGCCCAGAGCAGCTAAGGCCAAGTGCTTCACCCCTTCTGCTACAGGCTGAATGTTTGTATGTCCCCCCAAATTCACACGTTGATGTCTATGAGGGTGGAGCCCTCATGACTGGGATTAGTGTTCATTAGAGACCCCGGAGAGCTGCCTCCCCCTTGCACCACGTGAGGACACGGCGAGAAGCCGCTGGCTACGAACCGGGATGTGAGCCCTCTCTGGACACTCAATATGCCAGCATTTCGATCTCAGCCTTCCGGCCTCCTGTGAGCAATAAATTTCTGCTGTTTATAAGCTGCCCGGACTGTGGCATTTTGTGACAGCAGCCTGAACAGACTAGACACCTGCTAATTGGAGTGCCTTGACATGTTGGTCCCCTCAGCCCTGGGCGGCGCCTGGGCTGGCTGGAGCCCAGCCAGGTGCCTGCTGCTGCTCGCAGCCTCTTCAGGGTGACAGGAATGGGGTGGGGGCCCAAGGAGCAGATTCTGCGCACTCTGTGGGTGGCCCACAGTCCATGCTGGCTGCTTTCTGTTAACACGCAGAGCACAGCCGGAAGCAGACTCCATCCCTGATGCTGACCCGAGCCCGCCGCAGAGCCTGGCCGGTCCGTTGCAGACCAGGGCCCACGGGGCTGCCGGAGGAGGCGGTGCTCCCGGTGCCCAAGTGCCAGGGGTCCTGCAACGTGTGGCTGGTAGGGGGTGGGAGGGCAAGACTTTAGGTGAGGGCTGCTGGCAGGGTGGTGTTCTAGAGAGTGGCTCTGAAGATGTCATTACATTTTCTAGCTGCTTTTATCCGGTTGCAGCTGACATGTTTTTTAAGTGTCATCCCAGCCAGCAGATGGTGACTACTTTCAAATTAGAACTTTATCATCATTTTCAAATACACATCCAACAAGTCAGGGCGGCATTATTTTTGAATGTTTCATATGGATTCGAAAGCCATTCTCACTGTTATAAACTAGTTGAAAATTATATTTGTCAATGAAAGAAAAGGAAGCACTGTTAGATTCTTCATGCATAATTTTGATTGCTGCAAATTTTTGAGTGACTGAAAAAATGGTTTGATTTTCATCACTTTCTTTGTGAACGGGGTTTCTCATTGATGGTGACTATTAAAAATGTGAGGAACTCATCATTAAAATTATATCAGGAATGGTCTGTCACTGTTTGATGCATAAAAATGGATACAAAAAATACATATTCAGAGAAGTAATTTCAAAGGTCTTATTAAAATTTTTAAAGAATTTAATTGGAAGTTTTACTCCAGCTTCCAAAAATTTAATATTTATTATGCTTTCTAATTATGTTCCCAGTTTATCCTTAATGTTTTGACTTTTACATGCAGAAATGATTAGTTTCGTGTAGTCCATTTATTATTTTTAAAATGATGTCTGTGTCTTATTTTGGGCTGCTATAACAAAATGCCATAGACTGAGTGGCTTAAACAACAGACATTTATTTCTCACAGCTCTGGAGACTGGGAAGTCCAAGATCAAGGTGCTGGCAGATCTGGTGTCTGGTGAGGGCCGCTTCCTAGTTTGTACATGTCCGTCTTCTCACTGTGTCTTCAAGGGGCAGAGAGCAGAAAGAGGAAGTGAGCTCTCTCATGACTTTCATAAGGGCAGTAATGCCACTCATGAGGGCTCCGCCCTCATGACCTAATCACTTCCCGAAGACCCCACTTCCTAATATCATTGCTTTGGCGGTTAGGATTTCAATGTATGAATTTTGGGAGGAACACAAACATTCAGTCTACAGTAGTATTTGTGCTAATTTCAGGTAGATAGGTAATAAAATGCTTATCCCATGTTTTCTTCTAGTCCTGGATGGATTCCCCTTCTTATCTTTACAACTTTGGTCCATTTGAAGTGCATCCTACTATAATGCATGAGGTAAGGATCCATCCTTATAATATTCCCAGATGGCTCTCTAGTCTTCCTGATGCCATTTATTAAATAATACTTGATTAGATGCCCTTTTTATCATTTCTAAATGTTCATTTGTATTGGGTTCATATCTTGACTCCAGTGATTGGTCTAGTTATATGCCATTATCACACTGTTTTAATTATTGAGACTAAATAATAGATTTTAACATCCAGAAGATTGACTTGTCAGTTGTTCCTCACCTTCAGAATTTCCAATGAGAATCTTACTTTTAATGATTTTCGTATGAGCTTTAGAATTAGCTTGTTTGATTCTAAACTTTTCCACATTTTTGATGAGGTCACATTCAGTTTATAGGTTCATATTGAACCTTCTTATCTAAGAATATGGAGAATCTTTCCATTTGCTCAAGTCTTCCTTTTCATGTAGGTATTTCACATTCCTTGTTAAGTTTACTTCTATGTATTTTGTTTTTTGTTTGCTATTGTAAGTAGGGTCTTTTCTTTCACTGCATATTCTAGTTAGCTGTTTGTATTGGCGATCTTTATTTAAAACGATAACCATGTTGCTGGGTTGTTTTGAAGATTAGAAACACTATATAAGAAAACACTAAACAGGTACCTTGGAACATGTCTTTTCTGATATCTCGTCCAATAGAACCTAGGTATACACCTGACATGTGCCATTAATTCTTACTGTGAACTAATAGATTCAGATGTACTCAACATCTATTGAACTTATACGATATGCCAGACATTGTGTGAACCACATAAATTTATTCATGGCCTCTTGTGTGATTATTATTTTTCCATTCACAGACTAGTAACTGAAGTTAAGTGCTTTTCCTAATATCACTCAGCTAGTAAGTGACATATTGGACCTCCGCGCAGGGAAGATGGGTCCAAGTCCATAACATTTCAGCGCTCTCTGACATGGTTTTTTTTCCCCCCTCTCTTTGTTTTCCAAATTAGTTTCTATCCTTTTACGTACATTTTTAGGTACAATTAAAAACTTTAACTCCAATTCATACATTTTATCGACTTAGCTTTGCTAATGAGTTCCACTTCTTAAATAGTCGGAAATAGATTTGTTTTACAAAATCAGGTTAAATATGCTCCTTTCCCCGTCCCAGCCACCCCTCCCCCCAAAAAGCCAAACAAACAAACAAACAAAAACACACAATGTACAGTTTCATCTCTCTGGCTCCTACTGTGTGATGTAAGGTTTATTTATATCTAAGTTCACACTTTTCAAGTTTTCTGTCCTACTCTTCCAAAAGCTGGGAAAGTCACCTCCTATAAGTGGAAAAGTAGCGTGAGTGGTCTTCTTGGCCCTGGAAAGACTCACAGGATGGGAGAAGAGAGGAGAATTTCGCCACCTGCACAAACTGGAAAAACAGACGAGGTGCGCCCCTAGTGGTGAACGCAGAAATTCTAACTACCAGTCTCCAGCTCTAGGCGCTTTGGCTTTTCTTCTCACAGTGCCATTGTCACCCGCAGGCCGTTTCATTTAGTGCCCCCCTGTGACGAGAGCTAGACCCGAGAGCTTCCTGAGGCTCTTAGAAGCTTTTCCATGACTCGAGTCTCTTTTGCACTATCATTAGATTGCATTTAATTTTGGTCCAATTTCTTTCTAGCCCTACACAGGTTGGCATGTATTCATTTTCCAAAATAGGCAAGTTTGAAAAATATTTTTAAACTTTTAATTGTGGCGCATCATTTTGGCCATCTCCTTTCCCTAAATACAAGTGATGGGGAGCATGGAGCACTGGGTGGCCTCTCAGAAGACCTTGGCCTTCGCTGATTCCTGGTCTCCCTGGTAGTGACCTTGGGCAAGCCAGCCCTGCCTCCCCGCCCCCGGGCCTCAGTTTTCCAACTGTAGAGATGATTTCTAAGGGCTTTTCCAGATGCGAGCATCAGTGCGTGTTTTCAGATGAGGGAGGTGCCTTGGGCAGAAGGTCACTGCTTCACTGGCCACTGCCTCACTGGGTCAACGTCCCGCCTGCTCTGTGATTCCTCCCCCAATCCATGGTCAGGACAGTAATTGCTATGGTCCTTGGCTTGAATTCTTTCCCCCTCATAACTACTTGTTTTATTGATGATTAAATCGGCACATCGCTTTCTAATTTAAAAAAAAATTTTTTTTTCAACTACAGTTGTATTAGTTTCTGGTGTACAACATAGCGATTAGATATTTATATAACTTACGAAGTGATTACCCTGATAAATCTAGTACCTATCTGACACCATACACAGTTATTACAATATTATTGACTATATTCCTGATGCTATACTTTATATTCCCATGACTATTTTGTAATTGCTAATTTGTACTTCTTAATCCCTTCTCTTTTTTCACCCATCCCCCGAACCTCCTCTCATCTGGTAACCATCAAAATGTTGGTTATTTATCAGTTTTGTTTATTTTGATATTTAGATTTCGCATATTAGTAAAACCATATGGAATTTGTCTTTCTGTCTGACTTATTTCACTTAGCTTAATACCCTCTACATCCATCCAAGTTGTTGTAGATGGCAATATTTCATTTTTTAACTAATATTCCATCGTATATATGTACCACTTCTTCTCTATCCATTGATTTATTGATGGATACCCAGGTTGCCTCCATATTTTGGCTATTGTAAATAAGGCTGCAATGGACATATGGATGCATGCCTTTTCAAATCAGTGTTTTAGGTTTTTTCGGATAAATACCCAGAGGTGGAATTACTGGGTCCTTCTTTAAGACAAGGAAGAACTTATACCAGTCTGTTTTGTCTGGTATAAGTATTGCTAACCCAGCTTTTTTTGTTTGTTTCCATTTTTATAAAATATCTTTGCCATCCCTTTACCTTCAGCCTCTGTGTGTCTTTCCATCTGAACTGAGTCTCCTGTAGGCAGCATAAGTAAGGGTCTTGCTTTCTTATCTATTTAGCCACTTTATATCTTTAGCATTTCATCTATTTATATTTAAAGTAATCACTGCTAGAGATGTAGTTATTGCCATTTTATTATTTATATTTTTGAGATGTATATTTTTTCTTCTTTTTCTTAAAGAAGTCCCTCTAACATTCTTTGTAATACTGGTTTCATGGTGATGAACTCCTTTAATTTTTTCTTGACTGGGAAGCTCTTCATCTGTCCTTCGAGTCTACATGATAGCCTTGCTGGGTAGGGTAATCTTGGTTGTAGGTCCTTGCTTTTCATCACTTTGAATCTTTTATGTTTGGCTTGAATTTGTATGTGGGCTCTGACTCCCCCTTGCTATGTTGGTAAGACTACAGCTTTAATCTCTCTGTGCCTTTATTTCTGTAAACTGTCTTGTTCTGTAAACAGAAGTTACAGAGCGCTCTAGAGAGTGGATGTTATTGTGGAGAAACCACAGCACAGAGGGCGCTCTGCCGTTATCAATCTACCTTGCTTTTTATTGAACGCTGACTCTGTGTCCAGCATTGTGTTGATCACAAGGACTTAAAAGAAAAAGAAGTATCTATCTGATTGTCAAGCAGCAAACTGGGGCACAGTTTGCTGGTGCTCTCAGCAGCTACAGGGCTGCAGAGAGGGAGCAAAATGAACAGAGTCTGCCACCTGGAGGTAGGAACGAGTCTTACTCCATAAGGGATGCTTCATGCAACAGCTAAACTGCAAGGGAAACAGGCCGGAAAGGGGAAGAAAGGCTGGCCAACACTTTTAGTGTCTGACACACAGAATAGCAGGAACTGTTGGAAAAATGAAAGCTGTTTTTGTCTTAATATGACCTGATTTCTTTCAGCCCTGTAATCTATTTAAACTTATCTGTATGACAGACCATGTTTATTTATTTAACATTATGAGACAGCTATTTACTGTTTTAAAAGATGAATAATTTAATAGCATTTCGTGGCACTTATTTTTTTCCCTCCTCCCCTTTCATCTTCCCCAAGTAGAGCTCGAGTGTGTACATGTCACAATATGGTGTAGGGGGTGGTTAGAAAAAGCAGCGGGATGAAAGTCAGCAGACCCAAGTTCTTGTTTGGGCTCTATCATTAACTTAGTGACAGGCTTATGGCTCGGCTATGTCACTACAGCCACGGAAGCTTGATTTGAAAGCAGATTAAGATCATTTCATCAATGTAATGTATTAGAAATCCTACAAATCAATACCAAAATGACAAACAGTCCAATAAAAAAATGACAAATGATTTGAACAGGCACTTCAAAATTGAAGCTCACTGGATGGCCAATAAGTACGTAAAAAGGTACTCTCAACACTGTGCTTATCAGAGAAATTCAAATTACAGTAACAACGAGATACCACTACAAATCCATCCACCAGAATGGTGAAAATTTAAAAGACCCATAGTGCTAACTTGATTGACTGGCTTTTTGTTGAGTAACCTGCTCCAGTTTTAGAAAACAAAACTTCGAGACTTCTTTACATGCAGCCTTAGAAACCAGGATGAGGGACTTGGGTGAACATCCAGGTCTCATAGTCATCGCTTCCTATGTTCCCCACCTGTACTGAGTCCAGCCTGAGTTAAGAAGCCAGAACCCAGAGGCAACCCGAGGTCTCAAATAGTCAAGTCATTGTCACTTCATCATGTGGCCATTGGCATGACGTGTTGCAACCCTACACTCCAGAGCTGGCCCTGCTTGTGAAATATGCTGTAAATATGCAGCACTTGAAATTTTCTGGGGGGAGGGTGCAGTTAAGGAACTGTTACTGTCACCAACTTTGTGGTGGTGTGGTTGCTCTTGTCCCTCAGAAGACCAACCCTGGGCTCTGTCAGATGAACCGAGATAGTCCTTGATTTGAGAAAATAACTGCTCGCACACCCAAATCAAACCACAAGCATATGTAGAAGGCACTATTGTCTTAACAGGGTGATTCAAAGGTCATTCGTAGCTCACGGAGTCAGAACTTCTCTGTTGGTGGTTTGTGGAGAAGACCTGAGCAGCAGAGGTTGCTGCCTGGGTTTCGTGAATAGGATACCCCACCTGGATCGGGCAGGTGGGCTTCACTACTGCTTTGCGGTCACTCTAGAGGAGAAAAATGCAGGGCATACAGCCTCTGAATTGCTGCGGCTGACTGTACTCCTCAACAAGCCAGACTTGAACCCTGGTGTCTGTCTGTGGTCCCCCAGCCATGTGATGTGACACTCAGTTTTGTCTGCTGGGATGTCTGGGTGCGTGCCCAGCACGATGGGCCATCGTCATGGAGACTGAAGACATGCGATCCCTGCTAAAGGGGAAACTTACGAGGCTTCCGCACGTGTGCTGGAACTCTGACCACCCCAGGGTGGGAAGCGGCTAGCCTTGCTAATAGAATTCTTCTTTAATCAATGTCCGCACAATCCCAGTGATGGGAGACATAATAACAATCTTGGGGGGACAATAGGACCTGTTTCTACTGTGCAGAATTCTGGCTCCATGGCCCAGTTGCTCATCTCAGGCCCTATCCCCTCGTTCCCAGACTGTTGGCCAGAGGGATAAGGAATTGATTCTGAGAAGGACACCGCAGAGGCACTGCTTCATGCAAGAGTGTTCCCCACCTTTCGCCCTCTCTCACCCCCCCGGGCCTCGAATCCCACTAAGAACCATTTTTCCCAGTATGGTTTTTGGTGCCCTTGAGATGCAAATGAGAGTCGGGCAGTGAGAGAAAAGATGGGAAGACTGGGGATGGTTCAGTTAAGCTGGGAATGAGGGCCAAAGGGAGAGAAATTTCTGTTGGGGTGATGAGAGGAGTCTGAAGTTGGGGAATGAAGTTGGAGCATCTGGGGACAGTTGCTTTAGCTCAGGATCTGAACCCTTTTAATTCAAGAGACATAGGATTGGAATTTTTCTATCATTATTATTTGGCAGCTAATTGTACTTTTTTTTTTTTTTTTTTAATGTAGCTGCTGGAGAGACTGGCCCAAATGGGAGTGCAGAATTGATAAATGATGTAGTTTCTGCTTTCATTCCATCAGGGTGGCTGTCTTCCTGTAGACTATTTTTTTTTCTAATTTTCTGTTTGCTTTTATATAAAGCTCACCAAATTTCCAGTATACCCTACGGTTCATCTCCACCTTGGCTCCCAAGCTTTTTGTGTCAAAGATACTGTATTGTACACTTTAAATTTGTTAAGAGGGTAGATCTTAAGTGTTCTCATCTTACACACACACAAATGCACACACACACGCACACATGCACAGACATGGCCGCGCACGCGCACACTCACAGTGACTATATGAGGTAATAGACACATGAATTAGCTTGATCGTGGTTATTATTTCACCATGTGTAGTAAATAATCAAGTTGTACAACCTAAAATATATAGAATTTTAAATTGTCAATTATACTTCAGAAAAGCTGGGGACAAAACATCTCATGTCATAGGAAAGCCTGTAGATCACTTCATGGATTACTATAAGATCTGTTAGCTGGTGTTGTGATTATTTATGAGTTCATTTCTCTAAATAATCTCTGAGCATCTTGAGGCTAGAGACCACCTTATTCTTCTTTGCATACTCTCCAGGAGGAGTCTGGGGTATGTCCGGCCACAGGGAAAATATTGGTTTTCATAGTAAAAACTGATTCATTCGCAAACCTCCTGGACTCAGTTCTCCTCATGGTGTGTAAAAGGATGTGGGTAAGAAGGAACTCTGCCTCTTCAAAAGAAACTTCCAGCTCCTTACTTATAGGCTGTACTTGGTTGCTAGTGTTCCCCTCAATTCTATTCACTTGGAACTTCAGAATATGGCCTGATTTGGAAATAGGGTCGGCATAGAAGTAA
The DNA here is from genome assembly GCA_028627145.1 of Eidolon dupreanum. Taxonomy (NCBI): domain Eukaryota; kingdom Metazoa; phylum Chordata; class Mammalia; order Chiroptera; family Pteropodidae; genus Eidolon; species Eidolon dupreanum. Next base: position 21,307,714 of record CM053512.1, read on the forward strand.
TTAGTTAAGATGAAGTCATACCGTATAAGGGTCAGCCCTAAATCCAGTGACTGGTGTCCTTGTAAGAAGGCCAGGTGAAGCTACAGTGACAAACTCAGATGAGTGAGAAGAACAGATGAAGACAGATACAGAGATGAAAGTGAGGCAGCTTCAAGCCAAGGAATGCCAACGATTGCCAATAACCATGAGAGGCTAGAAAGAAACAAATGAGGATTTTCTCTAGAAACTTTAGAAGGAATATGGTCCAGCCAATATCTTAATCTTGGACTTCTCGCCTCTAGAACCGTGAGAGAATAAATCCCTGTAGTTTTAATCTACCTAGTATGTGGTAATTTGCTATGGCAGACCCAGGAACCAACACATAGCCAACACTTTAAACCTCTTTGTTCATTTCTGGAAAAAGAATTATACAGTAAGTTTGTGATATTGAGCGGTTGGGTCCGCTTCTGCCCCTGAGATCTGCTTTCCCTTTGCACGTGTGGATGCCCGTTCTGATTCCTGCTGTCGCCACCACACTGGCTTCATAGTGTATGTCAGTTAGCGGTCGGAGTGCTGCTCGTCTTCGATGTCTTTCTCCAAGGTCTGTACAAGCCTTCTTTTTATGTATTGAAACCTAGCTAACACAATATCAGAATATTTGAGCCAGATGACACAGTGCCCATCGTTTTTCCATACATAATTCCATGCACAACCCCATTTAATCCTAAAATGACCGTATGATGAAATATCAGAAAGAGTTCTCAGTATCATTCAGATTTCTTGGTTTCCAGTAACTGACATTAACTCTGGACATCTTTAAGCTGAAGGGGAATGTACTAGAAAGATATGTGTGCCTCATAGAACAGGTTTGGAATGCAGACATAAACAAAGGAGTCCTGAAGGGCCAGGCTGTGGGATCATGGCCCTGAATTAGTCTGCCATACAAGGGTAAATTGATTCTCCATCAGAACCAATGTAGCAACACCATTCACTCAAGTCCAGTTCTTGGGGACAGACTCATTTTGCTAATCCTAAATCATAGACTTCTCCGGCAGCCCAAGGCTGGCCCCTCTGCCTTCATCAGAGGGAGTGGTTATTACCTCAGAGGTTATACTCATGGAGCCACAAGGTGAATATACAATGACTTTTGTGTGTGACAATTTAGCACTCTTGTTTATTTCATGAAAGAGTGGGTTTCCAGCAAGAGTAACTTTGAACTTTCCAGTTTTATCTAAGTTGTGCTGAAGAAAATCAAAGGTTGTGTCATGTGTCTCGTGTTGCAACCCATCGTTAAAGTTAGAGCAATCCCTCCAGGCTGGGTAATCGTGCCCTTAGGAATCGCAAGCACATGGTAAGGATTTTTAGTGTTTTGGGGGTTGTGGACCCTTTTGAAATCTGGTAAAAGAATATTTGCTTTTTCCATTTCCTCATTTTTTAAAAATTTTCTGTTTTAACTTAATTTCATTGCATTTATATTACTTTGTGAGCTTTTGCATCATTTCTCCTTTTCTTTTGGTTAGGGAGTGGATTTAAATTAGCAAATACAGGTAGGTACCTGGCACCACAGTACCTCTCTAGACATAATCCACAATCAATGCCCTAGTGGGGGCTAGCCCTGTGGACAGGTGACAACTTCTGGTTTTCTTTTTTGTTAGAGTGCTCAAAATTAGAGGGTCTGGAGGGGTCTGAGCAGGCAGGTAATCTAGAGGAATGGAGCATTGCGTAGCATCCCCTCACAGGTATTCAGCGTTTCCTTCAGACACATCCTTGGAGAGGGAAAGCCCTGAAACTCAGGGGCAGTTCTTTTTTCTGAGGAGATAATAAGGGTCTTGATGAAGATCTATGACCTCTGCCTCTGGGCGGGGACACTGGAGGGGAGGAGGGGAAGTGCTGTTGGAACAACGCTGCAGACAGCTCTCCTTCTTGTGTGGGTCCGTGTGGCTCATTCCTTCCACTGCAGTTAGTTGGATCTTTGAATCCTCATTGGGCTTCAGTCTACAATCACTACAAACTGCAACCAATACTTCCAGCTAAATTTCTATGCTTAGTAATTGAGAGTGGGTCTAACTCAACCGTGAAGACACTGGATCAAGATTGTCTGTGTTCAAATCCAGTGCTAACTAACTCTTACTACTTGTGTGATCTTGGGAAAGTTTCTTCATCTGCAAAATGGGAGAAATAATAAATTTTGTTTGAGGATAAAGTGATTTAATATATGTAAACCACTTAAAAGTGTGACTGGAACATGGTAAGCTATTGCTATTAGGCTCAGGAGATGTGATATTCTCTAGCTTGCAGTCATGTATTAATCAACTAAATCTGAATTTGAAATAGAGATTAGTGATTGGAGATGGGAGAACAGGAGATTCATTTTGCTTCAGTGTCTCTTTACAAAATACTTCTGAAAATTTGCCAGTAAATTGGCCAGAATCTGGTCCCATCAGCTACCCAAGGCTTGTTAATAACATTTACACACAGGTGGGGAATTTTGTTTTTTTAGCCATTCACATATCCTTTTAATTGGACCCAGGAGATGAGGGTCATTGCTCATTCATCAGGTGAGGTTTGTGTTTCGCCACTTTGCAACAAGACATCACGTTGTGACAGAATGCAACCCATTCCCATCCGAATTTACAGCCAAGGAAACATCTGCCACCACGCATAGTGCAGGTAAGAATTTCTACTCCATCAGTTTTTAAAAAACCATTCCCTGAAAGAAAAAAAAAAGAAAAGAAAAATCATTCTTCAAGAAGCTGGGAGAAACTCTAGGTCTGCCCTCTCTCCCTAGTGGATAGTTTATTATTTTATGATTTACTTTTTGGTCTCTGTCCTTTTACCTCCTAACCACATTTCAGTGAGGACGGCAAAGTCTAAGGCTAATCAGAGGAGAAAGAGGGGAAATAGGAATTTGGAGAGCTCCACGGTGACATGGCTGTCTTGAAGCTGGCCCCCTCTCTCCAGCTGCAGCAGACTCTCAGGATAGAGCAACAGCTGAGCAGGGCTGGAGACCACTAACACACATCCCATCCCTAGCCTGCAGGTCCATCTGTTATTGGTGTCTCCCTGCTGGGCTTATGTCCATAGGGGTTTTTAAGTGCCTCAGTCCTTGGAAGAAAACCCCACTTTCATAATCAGACCTGTACCCACCCTCTTACCTGAAGGCAGTGAGATCATCAGGAGGAAGAGTAAGGCAGAGAGACAGAGCCTCATGGTTGAGGAAAGCACGGAGCTGGGACTTCCTGCGGGTGGCTGGCTGCCTGGGAGGCTCCTTTATAGAGCTGGGTGGGGCTGGGCAGGGCTTGCCTCCTTCTACCTGGAAGGGCACCCAGGGGAGAAAGACTTCTTCAAGGTTAGAAAAAAGAGTCCCTGGGCCATTCCATGTTACTTCCTCTTCTCCAAATCGTGGGAGAAAAAGGGACTCAGTCAAGGCAGAGCAGGATCAGAGACCAGGTGTCATGTCTTTCTCTATAACTTCAGATGTAAACTGATAGAAAAATGGCAGAGAAAGTGTCAATGTTGTTTCTCCTTTTTTTTCTGAGTCCCACTGAGAACATAGGAGCCCAGAGTAGCGATGTCATAAAACATAGGTGTCATTTAAGGCCAGAAAGGATGTGAGCAAGAACTTGCAGCGCTGCAAGAAACGAAGGGTCTCAAGGTGTCGACTGTTGGTTGCCCTGACCAGGAGTTCTGGTGGCTCCTCAGGCAGCAGAGAAGACTTCTCTCTGGCTGTCAGATTTAGTTGCCTGGCCGGAGGCTCGTGCTATGGGGACCCTCTCCCCAGGAAAAGTTCACCAAGGGGCTTTGCTTTCCAAAAGGCTGGTATGAAAGAGTGGCTAGAATTTGGGAACTTTAAGGGTTATGGAAAAGGTTGTCTGTTCAGAGTGGGTGGTTTGGGACTCCCTCCCGGTCTGTCACAGGAAGAGCCAGTTCGGCGCCGTGTTCAGGGTTGGATGCCCTGTGTCGGGAGTGGAGCAAGGCCACGCTTCCCTGGAGCTATGGGGATGCAGCCCTGGGGAAGGGTCATTAGGTCTGTCCCCTCTAAAGTGGTGGGGGACTGAGAGTTGAGAAGATACTAATACTGGTTTTATTCTTGTGCCTTGAGGCAGCCTTGTTCCCAAGAGGCCCACGACTGTAGGATTCTGAGTCTGTAAAGTGGCAGTAGAGCATGGTTTTATGGGTTACGCTCTGTTTTGCAGTCACATGCCCTTGAATAAATTATTTAGCATCTCTGAGATCCAGTTTCCTCTTCTCAAAACGTGCATTGTAAGAGAATTTTTTTGAGGATGAAATGAGATACAGCTTACGAAACTCAACGCACCCATCTGGTATAGATTATGCTCCTCCTCTTTCATTACTGTTATTAAATCTCACCACTACAGCTGTGTTGCTTTCTCTTTTATAGAACCTTTCCAAGAGACTTCTTAGCGAATGCCAAACATGGCTGGGTGAGTTTTATTCTGGGTTCCAACAATGCGTAGACAGCTGAGAGCACTGCCGTGGGTTAGGATGGGAATCGGGGAGGGATGATGGGCTAGTGGACTAGAAGTAGGTAGATTGGTGACAGATCAGGGCTAAGGATTCCCTTGCATGACCCCAGAAATCTCCCAGGATACCGTGCACTGGGCATGGGATTCGTGCCTGGAGAGCGCAGGCTGTTTCTTGACCATCCGCTACCACAGACATAGCACAGGCTCAGTGGTACAGCCTCATCCTTTTAGAGATGGAGAAAACACGGCTCAGATTGGTGAATGGGCTTGCACAAAGGGAAGAAGCCGTGGGCTGTGCCGCCATCAAATATTCAGCTCTCTTGATTCTAGATTCAGAGGCTGTCCTCCTTTTTTTTTTTCAAGTTATTCAGTCATGCATTAGGGTGTACGGAAGGCACGAACCCAACATTTTCTAAATACTTCTGAACCCCTTCCATGCACAATTCTAGAAAAGCAGATCTAAAATGCATTTTGTGACCAGCACGTGATCAGGATGGGCTCTTTCCTTTCCACCCACGCGTGTCTAGATTAAATCACTGTTCCAACTCTTGGGCAGGAGCCTCTCCAACTGTGCTACACGTTCCCATCTCCTGCTTGAGGCCTTGTTGAGCCAAACTGTCAGGGAAGCACAAATAGCTTCATTCTCTTCCCTTTAGTGGTGCTCTGTTGGTGCTTTCTTCCTTTGTTACCTAGAATTCTCATTCCCTCTTTATCATGTCAACTGCAGGGGTTCAGAACAAGTCACCCCAAACCACAGGGCAGGGCTCAAGAGAAATGTCTGCCCCTCCCTTAACTACCTAGAAGAACTCGAATTAGGGGCCTTGCTCATAATAAGAGATTATCAGAACCTCTTTTGATCTATTTATAGGGTGGGACAAATTTTTATATACTAAACACCTGCTCTTTTTACCCTTCTGCAATGTCCCTTTGAAGCTCCCCTACTCCCCAAGCAACTTACCGTATCCTTAGCTCAGGATGTCTTATATATCTTAATCCCCTCTTTCTATCTCCGAACTTCTTCTGCATGTGGGGTCTCTGACTCTCATGTAAGCAGGGTTCCCATACCCATGTGGGTATTAAATCTGGTTATTTTCTCTTACTAATCTGTCTCATGTCTATTTGATTATTAGACCAGCAGAAAGAACCTTGAGGGCAGAGGAAAGTTTCTTCCTCCCCCACACTACCTTTGAGAAAAAAACATCCGCTACACACCTTACACTGCCCTGCTGAATTATGCTGTTGCAGGAGAGAGCCCCCCTTACAGCATTCACTAGTCAGATAGTTCCTGACTTCACTGATTGTTTTTCTCCATGTGTAAGTTTATTTCTTCCATGGATCTTATTTTTAATTTCTAAAATAAATCATTGACAAAAGAGGAAATTTAATACGCATAAAGAAAAATAAGCAAATCATATCCATAGCTTGAGGACTGAACGTGTAGCAATCACTGGGTAACCACCACTCAGAAAAAAAATTTTTTTTCCAGCACTACAGAAAGTCCTAATACACCATTAAGTGACCAGAGCCTCCTTCCCTTCCCTGTGAGAGAACCACTGCTCTGAGCTGGTTAATTCTCACTTTCTGGCTTCACTTTATGGTTTTCCCTTTAATGGGTATCACTAAACTGGGCAGTTTAAGTTGCTTGGTTTTGACCTATCTATAAATGGCAGCACAAATGTATTATTTGTGTCTGGCTTCCTTCTTTATTATGTTTTTAAAATTTATCTGTGTTTCTGTGGGCAACACTAATCAGTGTTTATCTCAGTATATTGACTGCTTTATATATTTATGACTGTTGACAAGCATTTGGGTTGGTCCCAGAGATCACTGAGAATGTGATTGTGGACAGTCGTGTACTTATATTCTGCACACACAGGCTTGCTTTCTGGAGGGTAGACAAGTTGGAGTGAAATTTCAAGTCACAGGGCATGCACAGCTTTAATTTGTCTAAATGCTAAACTCTTTACCAGTGTACTTTGTACTAATTTATATATCCACCAGCAGCATATACTCATTTTGGGTCCTCCACATCCTTAGCACTGCTTGGTATCATCAGGCCTTTACACTTTAGACAACTTGATAGTTATCTGGTGGCACTTCATTGCAGATGGATTTCATTTTCCTGATTACAAATAAAATAAAGTAACTTTTCTTGTTTATTGATCATTTGAATTTCCTCTTTTGATAAGTGTCTATTCAAGTCTTTTGCCCATCGTTTTCTATTGGTTTGTTCATTAAAAATAATGAAAATTGGTGCAACCACTATGGAAAACAGTATGGAGGTTCCTCAAAGAATTAAGAATAGAATAACATATCACCCAGCAATCCCTCTCCTGGATATCTATCCTCAAAATTTGAAAACATTTAACTGTAAAGATATATGCACCCTAATGTTCACTCCAGTATTATTCATGGTGGCCGAGATATAGATAATTGGATAAAGAAGATGTTGTACATATATACTATGGAATATTACTCAGACATAAGAAGAGATGAAATACAGCCATTTGTGGCAACATGGATGGACCTTGAGATAGATAATCATGCTAAGTGAAATAAGTCAGAATGGAATGTGTTGAGAACCATATGATTTCACGCATGTGTAAGATATAAAACTGAAAGCAACAAATGAGCAAGACAAACAAACAAAAACTCATAGACACAGATAACTGTTTAGTGGTTACCAGAGGGAAATGGGGGAGGAGAAAGGTAGATAAGGGTAAAGGGGGTCAAATATATGGTGATGAAAGGAGATTTGACTTTGGGTGGTGAGTACACAATGTGATATACAAATGATGTGTTATTGAATTGTACACTTGATACCTACGTGATTTTATTAATCAATGTCACCCCAATAAATTTAACTAAAAAAAAAAGACTACGGGCTCTTGGTAATTGTTAGTTTTTTTCCTCTTCTTCCTATTTTTATCAGGAAAATAGAAAAAAAAGTGTGAAAAGTGAGTTGACTTTATTTGCATAATCTTAAAATCAAAAGAATTATGAAGAGAGAGATAGGAAAAGAACAGGAGAGACTTTGGCAAGCTGATGCTTCCATAAGGCCATTATGGTTCTTCAATAAGACTTGGAGAACTTGGGTCTCTCTGTCAATTGTTCTCCTTCCCTAAAACCCCCTTGGCCCCCAATTCCCAGACCCTGATGGAATAATGGCAATCTGGTTGATCTAGCTTTTTCTTTGGAAAACGTTTAGATAAGAGTCAGGTGTGGATACTCAAGAAATATCTTTCCCAGGTATGTCTTCTGGGGGTACGGCTTTGCCAAAGTTCCCCAAGAGAGTCTGTCCCTCTTCCAAAAATAGAATCACTACATTGTTACAATCTTGATTATTCTCTTTTGTGATGTATAATCTGCTGTACACCCATCTTCATGGATGGCATAATGCTTAGTATAGTCATGTTATAATAAACATTTTACCTAAAGTAACATTGGAAGAGATTTTGCTTCCTAGAGTACAGTGAAAATCCCTGGGACCTGTCATCCATCTCACTAATCCCAGAAGACACCAATGGGCACACAGAGCTTTCATCCATTAATTAATTTCCCTGGCTTATCTCTGGGGCATAGGAACCTGGGAGTGGAGAGTTCCGAAGTTTTGACCAGGAGCCCAATGTTTTGCAACAATGCACAGGACCACAAGGTTTAAAGATGACTCAGTGCATTTACCTAAATCAACTTATAGGAGTTTTGTCCCCACATCCAGCTTATCTCTAGAGAATCCTTGGAGATGTCAGCCCTGGGGAAGAGGAGGAACACATTCCTATGGTCCAGCTTATCTTACATGTATCCCCTTAGCTGGAAGCACATATATCAAAAGGAAGTTCACAGTCAATGTAAGGAAGTAGGTCCATGTCTGATGAACAGATTCCACAGCCTAGAACTCCCCGAAGGAGATGAGGACACCCCTTCTTTAAGCTGAGGTGGATGGTTGGGGCTGCAGTATGGCCCCATTCTGCCCTATAGAGCCGATGAGAGAACCCATGGACGTGAGAGGGTGAGAATACACTGCTGCCCGCTCCTTAACAAGTGAGTGTACTTCAGACCAGAGGAATGAAGGGCTTGAGCACAACACTTTCTCTGATGACTGTCAAAACCTGACTTAAATCCTGACTCTCCTGGGTTATGGTCCAGAACCCTCCATGCTTTCACCGTGTTTCTCTAACTGTATATTGAGGTAGGGCTTGAAGTGATGGTTAAGATCACAACTTCAGTCTCTCTGAAACCCTACAGGCTCTGAGAGATGACTTCAGACCCAAATCTAAGCAGGAAGACTCCAGCTGGTTACACATAACACCTATTTTGACATGAGGATAATAAAGAAATCACTCTCTGTACCTGGAGAAGTTCAAAGAGGAAAGTGAGATCTAGTTGTCCCAAGTGATCAAGAGATACGTCTGCCTGGAAGGGGCTGCATAATTAGGTGAATCAATTTGTTATGTCTAGTAAGATTTGATTATGTGTGGAGTCTTAGGACATTCTGTGAGTATTGGTTTGGAACTGGTTCCTGGACACACACAGGGAAGAAAGGCTTTGATGCTTGCTTTCAAGATTGGATGCCCTCATAACATTGGGACCAGTGCCCAGAAGTCCTCAGGACTGGTTTACATTCTTTCTCTGCTTCTGCCAGATTGTATACAGAATATGAATTTTTCCTTTGGGCATTTAAATCTCTTCCCCCTCCTCAAATTTCTTAGCACAATTGTAGCAAACCGGGCTATCCTTATCTCCATGAATTTCTATAGAGAAAGGAGGTCTGCAACACTGGCCATGACTCTGGCATGTGACAAATATTCAGCCTTACTTACAGTTGTGAGTAGATCATCATCCTACCTTTCCCTTGCTCAGGCACATATCTGTAAGAAGTGAGGCACAGACTGAATGTGGGAAAAGATCCAAGGGCCAGGATCACTATGGCTGTGGAGGAGAAATCAAACAGGGATCATGGAAATAGAGAGTGCTGGAGAGCAGAAAGAGCAGGGAGATTCAGTTCAGTTCAACATGACCAACATTTGTGGCACTCTGTGCCAGGCTCTGTGCTGGGTTCCAGGGATGTAGAGAATAGAAAAGACTCTTGCCTTCACAGTTGCAGGGTTCCTGAGATTATAACTTTAATATAATGAGGTGAGAGATACAATAGTTTTATGTACAGGATGCTGTGGAAACTTGGGGCAGGAAATTGAGCCTTGGGGGAAGCAAAGAAGGGTTCCTGGAGGAGAAGTTACCCTGCAGCAGAATCTTTAAGGGTAAGTAGGAGTCATCCAAGAAGTACAGGAAAGATGGGTTCAGGAAATTCAGTAGATCCATGGTATCAGGCACAGAGGTGCAGGAGACTATAGTATGTGCAAGTATGAATGTGTATTTATGTATCACTAGAATGTGGGGTGTGGTTATAGATGAGGCTGGAGAGGGAGGTAGAACCAAGTTACAAGTGGCCAGGAGCAAAATTTTGACAACTGTAGACTGGATGTGTTATAGAGGCACTACTGTTTGGAGTGCAAGGAAGGGATAAGGTCTGATTTGACTTTTTGATAGATCCATTGAGCATTTCTGTGCAGGATGAATTTAGGGGACAAGATTAGAGTTCAGGAAGTTAGAAGGCTTTTCCAACAGTTCGTTCAGCTCTTTAAGCATCACCTTTGTTCACTTATCCTTTACACCACCACATTGCTCAAGCAGGGAGTATCCACTATGGAATAGTTAATAAGAAAGAGATATTGTACAAGCAAAGACTATGCAGAAGTTGAGGAAACAGATAACATCAATATCTGAAGAAGAGTGGTCTGAGTCTGAGGTATTCATTATGCTGTGCATTTACCATAAGGCAGTATTTGTCTCTTGATTTTCTGCTCCCCCAAAGCACATTCATTCCCCAGTGCAGATTCACATAAACCAGGCTCATAAGATTGATCTACAAAACAGATATCACAATTTATTAACTTATGATGGGAAACAATCATCATGGGATTGGAATGTTCTTATGTCAGCTGGGTCTTAGCAAGGCTACTTTCTTTGTATGAGTCCTTATGCCTTGCTGGAGGATAGACACAGTTGGATTATTTTAGGTTCATGATTACATTGATGGAGGTTTGGCCAGAGGAGAATGTTTTTTATTGATATGGGTTCAAAGTCCACCCTTCTTACATTGATTTTCCTTGGTTTGTGTCCTAATACACACTTTTCAGTGTTAAAATAATATTAACTCTAGTGGATGGAGTACATTTCCATACCTTAGATGTTATCCTCCTCAAAGAAAGGAAGGCTCTTCACTGTGTTCAACAATTTGTTGATCATAGGGTGCTGTGAGATGCAGATAGTCTCCCAGCCTGAGCTGAGCATTATGCTGATGGTGTCACAGATATAAGGTTTTTCTACGTAGTGCTTTTCAGCTACTCAATATGGGAGCCATTTCAACTTCCTTTCTTCTAGGTCTCTTTTATATGATAGAGAAATAAAATTCTATATTATTTAAGTCATTCTTATTTAGGGGTTTCCCATTATATACAGTATACCAGATTCTAGCTATCACCACAGGCACATTATATTCAATAGAAAGTAGGTGAAGCAAAAGGAGGATTTGAGATAAAAATAACAATGTTTATGGGTAAAAAGGCAAGGAGGATTACTACACAATGATAAGAAATGGGAAGATATAACAATTCTAAACTTACTGAAGATACCTACTTTTACGGCATTAAAATACAAAGCTTAAGGACATAGCCAAATAACATTAGAGTTCTCGTCCCTGTAAGGCAGGAGGGTATTTGATGTTTCTGCCTGGCAATGCAAATCTAGTTTATGGACTTTAGTATTTATATTTGCTAGGAGATATGAAATTATAAAGCTCATGAGTGAATGGACTGCTGAACTGCATCTAAAGAATGAAAGTCTCTAGTGGCCCTGAGCTCTGGCTGATTTCTAAAGAAAAACAGGAGAAAGTATGCTGGAGTATACAATTAATGATCTTTGCTAGACTTGACATATTTTTCCCCATCTTTTATATTCCACCTTTTTTTGTCCTTAGGTTTTGGTGTCACTCTTATCAATAGGTTATTGTGAGGTTAAAAAAATTCAATTTGAGAACTTCTATCTTTTAACTGGTAATTATAGTCTATTTATATTTGCTGTAATAACTGATCATTTATTTCTATATTTTTTGTGCTTTCTATTTGCCATGTCATTGATTGATTGAATGATTGCTTCTTGGATTGATTGAGGTTTAGCATTCCTTTGGTTTGGAAGTTACACATTCTATTTTCATTCTTATAGAAATTGTCTTTCTATTTTTAACAAGGAAACTCGACTACACAATGTCTTAATTATTGTCTTTACCTTCTTCCAAATAATACAAAAACCTTAGAATGTTTTATGGAAATATTTTTCTTCTCACCTTACATGTTATGTTTAATATTTTAATTTAACCTTATTTTTATACCTCTAAACTACTTATTTATACATTTTATTAATTTATTAATCGTTATTGCTTATTTATATTTTCTAATGTGAGTAATTTGTTTGCTCATTGATACTTTTTCATTTCAATTCTCTCTGGGCTTAATTTATGACTTTATGAAGTACATCTTTTAGCAATTGTTTCAGCGACCATTTGTTAATGGTAAACTAACATCTTATCATACACAGCTTAAGTTGGTATAGAAATTTAGATTAGTAGTTATTAATAGTTATTTTCTCTCAACATTTTGTAGATATAAAACCTACATAGCATCCTACCAGGGCTTAGAACAGGGCTATTGACACAGTGTGTTTTCAGTTGCCAGCACGTAAGTGACACACAAGAAATGCATTTTAATGGTGAGACATCATGTTCAAAGTCAGACGTTTAGTTTATTGGACTGCTCAGTGGAGCAAACAGATGTTCTTGTTCCTCAAAGGTTCACTAGCCAGGCAACCCCGCATCTCTAGAGAGCTACATATAGAGTGACTGTCCCTTAACTCTCAGCTGTCTCTTTGCTGATTGATTCAGCTATGAGGAGCTTACTCTTGGTTTTTGTGGTCCTTGTCTTGCTCTCCTATGTTCCACCAGGTAAAATGGAATCCCCCCTCCCTTGGAATTATGAATGGTGATGGGACAGAGGTTGTGAGGTTCTACGAGAGTGAGAAGAAAGCAGGACTTGGATGACAAAAGGCTGAAATAGGGAGGGATGTGAGCAGAGACAGACACTCTGGCCTGTTCTGGGGAATGGAGAGAAGATGTAAGGACACATAATAGAAGGTGGGTCTCTTTGGAGAAGAAACTAGTTCTGGGTTTTGGTTTGAGGAGTTTGTAAAGATTGAGGAGAAAGTTGAACTGATGGTGTTGGCAGAGGTGGAGCAGAGCAAAAGCATGAGACCTTTAGAGGACAGGTAGGACTTGGGGGATGGGAAGGAGGCCGTTTCTTTAGGACTCTTAGAATTTGCACTCCCAAGTCAGTTACCTATGTTACTTTTCACGCATTTAGAAACTAAGGCAAATTTGATACTGAGCAGAGTCAGCAAACAGAGTTGGTTGTTCAAACGTATTTATAGCGTGATGGGATCCTATGGAACATCAGTTCGAGGGTCAGAATTTATGTTCTCTGCACAGAAGCCATCACCCTGATAATACAGAGAAGGCTCCACTTAAATTACTAAAGTGAAGGCTCTCAAAAACTGTTTTGCTTGTGGTTTGCTGGGATCTGCAGAAAGCTTTTACCCTTGGTCCTAAACCTTCATATTCAAAAGGCACTACTTAAAGGCCATGTGTGAAGTATTCCAAAGACAGGCACAGATGAGGGTTGTGTTGAGACTGCTGCTGCTGTCCTGAATGGCAGGACCTCTGGACACTTTGCACTGTGTTGCCACTGGACTCCTTTGTCCTCTAAGAGGTGTCCCACGGCTAACGGGCACACAGCAGACACATTTGCTTGCCATTGTCCTTTGGTCAGACCACATTGATTATTCTCACACCACAAAGCTCCAATGGATGGTTCTGTGGACCAGCTGGGTGGAGAGACTGACAAGGCTTAGCGCACAAGAGTGGATAATTCAGTAGGGTGACTCTGAGCCAGCCTTACCTTCTTAAACTGCCATCCGACCCCTCCTCCCCTACCCCTCAGCTTCCAGAGGCACCCAGGTCTTAAGGTTAGGAAAAATACTAGCAATAGATTTAGTGTTTCAGGTATTTCAAACCATTTCACATTCACTATCCCATGGAATGCTTTCACATATCCTATATTTAATCCAGGGAAGGTAGTAAGGCACTTGGCAAAAAGTCACACAGACGTTATTGGGAATGCAGGACCAGAAACATGGGCTTCTATAATGCTAGGTCAGTGATTGTTCCTTCAGGCTGATACTGTGATGATTTCAAACTGCCTTGGTACTATCCCAGACCCTGCAGGCCTCCTGGAACAGGGCCTCTGCAGACTCCTGGGACTACTCCCAGGTCTAAGTGCTCCTTCCATTGCAAATTGTCTCAAGCTGAATCTACTGGGCCCAGTTACTTGTGCATAGTTAATTAGTGATTCATGTTAGTGGGGACCATGGGAACTAAAGACTTATACCAGGGACTCTGGAAAACAACTTCAGAGCAACTGAAAAGGGAGATTCAGCTATAATATGACTGAAATGTTTGGATCCTGTCCAATTGACCATTAGAAAGTTCTGAAGTGTAGCCTTCAGTCTAATTTATCCGTGATACTGTGACACGACAGGATACTGCATTTACCTTTGTTTCTGTTGGCAGTTAGAAGTGGACTGGGTGCATACCTAAGAAAAGTCCTTGTTACGTGCTGGCTAACGAAAGGTCTTTGCAAGAGATCGTGTGGAGTAAGAGAAGAATATCATATTTTCTGTGATCATGCACGCCTGTGCTGCATAAACAAAAAAGATTTACCTTTACAGGTTGGATCATAATTGTGAGGATCTGAAGCTCCTGCTGATATTCTCGGAGGACCCAGATCCTTCTCAGTTGCACCATCCCATTAAAATGATGGTTTTAGCTCATCCATGTTTCTGTGTTTGTTGTGTTTCTCTTTATTAAAAAGCATTCATTGTGTCTCCTATGGGACTAATCTCTTGGTTAAATTTCTCATCTTCAGTATTTTTCTTTTTGTTAATTTATTTCTTATTAAACATTTCCTAAAACCTTTTTTGAAGTATGCCATACAATCAGAAAAGTGTACACGTCATAAATGAATATGTTAATAAATTTCACAAATTTAATACACCCATGAAACCTGCAACCAGATGAAGAAAAGAATATCACTACATCCAGTCAGGACCAAAAAGGCTAATTCGCTCACTTGATTTCTAATACCATAAATCCTGGCACCAGTTTTGAATTTTATATACATGGAATTACATAGTAGATACACCTTTGTATCTGGCTTCTTCTAATCTACATTATCTTTTATAACATTTATTCATTTTTCGTATAACTGTAGTTTATTCATTCTCAGTGTTGCACAGTGTAACATTGGGGAGTATGCCACAATTTATTTGAATATTCCCATGTAGATGATCATTGTTGGAATTTCCCATTTTGAGCTCTTATGAATAATGCTGAGATGGACATTCTGGTACGTATGTTTTTTGAGGCTTATATGCAAACATTTTTGTGGATGTAAACCCAGGAGTGGAATTGCTAACAACAGGTCATGCAGATACTTAGTTTAATAGATATTGACAAACTGTTTTCAAAACTGGCTGTTTCAATTTGTACTCCCACTCACAGTACCTGAGAATTCTTGTTCTTTATACCCTTTTTCACAATTAGTCTTTTCTGCCTCTTTTTCCATCCTGGTGGGTATACAGTAATGGCATATGGTAGTTAATTCTGATGACTAATAAAGCTGAACACTTTTTCACATGTTTATTGGACATTTAGATGCCTTATTTTTGATGTGCTTATTCAAGACTTTCATCCATTTTTTTTCTACTGGGTTGTCTAATATTTTTCTAATTGGGAAGCTTTGAAGGAAGACTCGTTATTTGACATTGGAAATAATCAAGTAAAATTCATATTGAAAATATTTAAGTTTAAATATGGTGTATGTTATAGTTTACAATGCATGATTAGAGAAATTTTGTACTGTTGAGTGTGACCAGGCCATAAAAATGGTTCAGTTCTTATATGTTATTAAATTTCATCTTCGTAAACTAGATAAATCATTCAAGTTAATAATGATTCAGCCCCTTTCTTAAAGAAGTGCTTCCAGTGAGACAGGGAGAGAAAGAATAAATTTGTTCCTGATGGCAAATTCCTGGAAGGGAACAATATCAAAGCTTTAAACAAACACTGGCTGCTGTGATGGCTGAAGCACCCATCCTGTGCAGATTACATTCTCAGATTGAACTAGACTCTTTTGGCAATTCCAAGAAGAAGACAAAGGTGATTATATACATAGCCAAGTCCTGTTTCAGTGTCATGAACATCACTCCTGCCATCAGCTACGTCCATCCTGAGAGTGTCCTGCTTAAGTGGGGAGAATAGGTACTACAGGTGGTTCTTTCCTTATCTACTGCAACCAGTAAACAGGGCACTTTTTTTCCTTTTTAATGTTTGCTGTTGCGAGCTCATTTGGTCCATAAGTGTTTGTGGAATAGAGTAGGTTAAAATAGGCTAGACTTAATTTTTCTAACTTAATAGTTTTCTGTGATATATGAGTTTTATCAGGCTTTTGAATAGCAATGAAGTTATAATTATACTGGGTTGTGTTTTCTCATTTTGTCTACCTCAAATCACTTATTTACTGCTGAGATACCTTGAATGTGTCTTTTGTGATCTCCTTAAAAACTCTTTTGGGCTTTTCTTGTTTAGGTCCCTGTATTGGTGTCTACTACTGAAATATAACTGGAAAGTGGGATCTTCCCTATATAGATGCCACTGTAGTTGGTGCTGTCCTATTTATACCCATGTCTCCATATTCGAGGGTTGCCACTTTCCTTGTAGTCTTCCCTGAAGACTACAGCCTTATGCTGATGCATACTGAGATAGGGTAAACACCCTTGTTCTTTGTTTCCTTTTCATTACCTAAACATTGAATCAGTGCTGCTCTGGTCTGAGGTCTTACAGAGTCCCTTTTGAAAAACAGCATTTCCTGCTACTTCCTGTAATTTCTTTCTGCACAGGACCCAGGCAGATGCTTACCATTCTATTGACTCCATATTCCTCTCCTCTTCCAGGAATCTTTGCAGAAATTGTCCCTCTTGCATTTGTCTCTTTCTCTGCATATAATTGAACTTATGCCGATAGATAAAAGCCAGTATCAGCCCTCCAACTCCACACAAAGAACTCACTTTATAGATGTGAAAAATAGATGCACCAATCCATCTAACTTTTTGGATGCATTTCAAAATAATTTACAAACATCAATATACTTGTCCCTAAATACTTCAGAATGATATTAATTAGAGCTTAATAGTTCTTTTTAAAAGTCAAATTTACATACAATGAAACGTGAAGATCTTAAGTGTACCATCCTAAGAGCTTTGACAAATGCATACACCTATGTAATTCTAAACCTTATCAAGATCTCAAACATTTACATCACTCCAGAAAGCTTTGTGTCAAAAGAATAAAGCATTTTGCAGCTACCATTGTAAATGACAAGTTCACTTCCTGACAGGGTACATGAGTGTCAAGGTTTGGTTTGTGGAATAGTAAGGTAGATGAAGCGTAGTGTTGGTTTATCCACCTTACTTGGTTTCTTGGAATGGTGGGCAGTTCTGTCCATTCAAGACTTAAGCGGATTCCAGACAGTTTCTGATTCTTCCAGCAGAGGGAACCCAGGTTCTCTTCCCTGCTTTGGGGTTCACCTCTCTGACAGTGTCCCCTCATCCAGTTGGAAAGAGAAGCTCTTCAGATAATCCATAGGCTGGGTTATTTTCAAGTTTAGTTTATCTGTGTGTATCGAGAGCATACATCTAAAGTGAAATACTAAAATAAGAAGCAAGCCTACAGCTACCTGGGATGTCATGAGGCCATAGTTCCAGAAGATTCAGTCAGTGCTCTTCAGATAAGGATTCTCTACCCCCTTCAGAATATGATTGTTTTCCTGGTCTTTGTCTTGATACATTCTGTACTTTGGATACTTAGTAACCAAGGTCACCATTCCAGGTCATCTCTAATCTCATTTTATTTTAACCTTTCTACCCTAATGACTCCATAGTTTGGGCTCTGAGAGGAGGACACACTACTGCATTCTTAGTAACTTCCTCCCTAAAGACACCAATGCCAAATTTTATCAAAGACTGAACAGTGTTTGGAAGGGTAGTGAAATTAAGCAACTTTTTATATGTCTGTTGGATATTTGTATGTCTTCTTGGAAGAAGTGTCTGTTCAGGCCTTCTGTCCATTTTTTTTAGTAAAGTTTATTGGGGTAACATTGGTTAATACAATTATATAATTTTCAGGTGTACATTATAATATAACATCTGTATATTCAATTGTGTATTTACCACCCAAAGTCCAGTTTTCTTCAGCTACCATATATTTGATCCCCTTTACCCACTTCACCCTCCCCTTACCCCTTATATTTGACTTTCTTTACCCCGTCTACCTCCTCCCTCTTCCCCTACCTCACTACTGTAGTCCTCTGGTAACCGCTAGTCTATAGTCCATGTCCATGAGTCTCTGTTTGTCCTGTTCATTTGTTGCTTTTAGGTTTATATTCCACATATAAATGATAACATGTGATTTTCAACTTTTTCTGTCTGGCTTATTTCGCTTAACATGATTATCTCGAGGTCCATCCATGTTGTTGCAAATGACAGTATTTCATCTCTTCTTATGGCTGAGTAATATTCCATTGTATATATGTACCACAGCGTCTTTAGCCAATCATCTATCTAAGACACTTTGGTTGCTTCCATGTCCTGGCCACTGTGAATAATGCTGCTATGAACATTGGTGTGCAAATATGTTTTTGGATACGGGTTTTCAAGTCTTTGGGATAAATACCCAGTATAGGGATTGCTGGATCATATGGTAGATCAATTTTTAGTTTTTTGAGAAACCTCCATCTCTGTCCAGTTTTTAATTGAATTTTTATTTTTATTGTTGAGTTGTGTGAGGTCTTTGTATATTTTGGATATTAGGCAAATACCGTCTCCTGTTCAGATGGTTGCTGCTTTGTTTTGTCGATGATTTCTTTTGCTGTACAGAAGCTTTTTAGTTTGATATAGTCTCATCCATTTATTTTTACTTTTACTTCCCTTGCCTTTGAAGTCAAATTAATAAAATCCTCTCTAAATCTAAGTACTTATGTTTCCTTTATGCTATTTATTGTTTCAGGTGTTATATTCAGGTCATTGATCCATTTTGAGTTAATTTTAATAGCAGTCTAGTTTCATTTTTTCACATGTGACTTTCCAATTTTCCCATCACCATTTATTGAAGAGGCTTTCCTTTCTCCATTGCATGTTTTTGGCTCCTTTGTTGAAAATTATTTGCACATATATACGGGGGTTTATTTCTGCGCTCTCAATTCTGTCTCATTGGTCTGTGTGTCCATTGTTTTCTTGAGAAGCTTAGCTGTTCTTAGGAAGGCTGCAGTTCAGCTCTTAAAATAAAAAAAAATTATAAGAATCTGAAAGCTTATAAAAAATGCTAAGAACCCACAGTTGTGAGCATATCACAGTGTCACAGTTTAATCTAAATTCTTTCTCTGTGTGAAGGATGGAGGGTGGTCATGGACCTTTAAGTTAATTGGCACTCACTGGCTTCTCAGGTCAGGGATCAGGGTTTCCTTTGACACAGCACTCCAGCTTAAACATGCAGTAGCCAACTAACATTTCACTTACATAGCACTCAAGTCTGCAGATACCATTTCCATAGCACTTCTTGTGCATTTCTGATGATATTGGATTTAAGCCTGAGAAGAAAATGAATGGAAGGATAATTCACTTATAGGCCTTTTTGAACTACAAAATGATGAGTTCTTTCATTTTTACCACACTGGATTCCAAGGATACTAGGTCATAATGATTAATTCTGTTCGAATCAATTGATTCTGATTGAATTGATTGACTCAATTGATTCTGACTGAAAAAAAATTAACTAGTGCTATGGATTGAGTTGTGTTGTTCCCCCTCTCCTCTCAATTCATATGCTGAAATCCTAATCTTCAGTGTCACTGTATTTGGAAACAGGGACTTTAGGAGGTAAATAAAGTTAAATAAGGTCATAAGAGAGAGGCCTCAATGCATTAGAACTGGGGGCCTAAATTAATAGGATTGATGGCCTTATTGGTGGAAGACAGAAAAAGAAGATGGCTGTCTATAAGCCATGAAGATAGCTCATTGGAAATTGAATCGATCTGCAGTTGATCTTGGACTGTCCAGCCTTCAGAACTATAAGAAAACAAATTTTATTTAAACAGTTTCTGATAGTTTGTTACAGCAGTCTCAGCTGACTAAGACAATTGGTAACTTGGAAGCTGCCCAAATTGGTTAGTTAATAAACTTTAAACAACCAAGTTACCTACGTATGTAGTCATTAACTCATTATTTAATTATTATTCATTCTGAACTCTTGGGGTACAGATTGGAGTATGATATAAACCTTGATCGTAAAGAATTTTCAGTATAGACAAAAGCAGAATATAAAATATCTGTGAGAGAGGGGAAACCATGACAAATCCAGTGAAACATTTGCAACATGGAATGGTGTTGTGAGTATGGAGGAGAAGGAAATTAATTTTTAAGATTTGGGATGTCTTATTGGAGCCAAGGCATCTGAGCTGGGCTTACAATTTTGTAGACATGCTACTCCACAGAATCATCAAAATATAAATGTTTCTTTATGTTTAAATGTAAGAGGGTGTTAAAGAAACAAGAGTGCCAATATTTGTCCATCTGTGGGTATTCTGAGTCAACACATACCCTATCCAAGTCATCATGCTCTGGAGGATAATTGTCCTATAGGAAAAAAGAAGGGATCAGGGGTGCTTAGCTCACAAGATGGAAGCCAAAGAAGATGAAGTATAATAGTCTGCATACGAGATAAGAAATTCCTATGGAATTGATAAGCTATGGGAATGTATAAGTCACTAGAAGGAAAATTGTAGACTGTGTGTAGTTGTTTGTTGACTGTCTAGAGACCATGAATCCATTGCCATAAACCATAGTGGAACTGGTCCCATCAACAATTTCAAGAGGCCCGGATCCTATGAATTCTTAAATCCAGCTTGTTGAGTCACGTGATCTGAAAATCTGATTCATTTGCCTAGAGAATACTTCAGGGAGGATAAGAAATTAAATAGGTCCTTAGAACATATGGATTTGGATTGATTCAAGATGAGATATCTAAAGTCGGTAATGGATATAGTCAAGCTAGAACATGAGGCCAGTCAGTGTTCTTCCTCATGTCTCACTAGCTATTATTTCATCTAATCAGACATTTCTTGTATCACATAAAGCTCATTAATTCTCTTGGAATAAGCAGTTCCAAATCTGTTTCACCATGTACCTAAGGAATGTACAGATAGTAATTTTACTATAAGCAATTTCAGTATATTAGCAATCTTAACAAAGAGTTATCACTTTGCTGGTTTTGACTATTATGCCTAGATATGTCCCTGAATTAGAGACAAAATAGTGGCAAAACAAGATGGGGTATTACTAATAAAAATATAATGATAGCACTCATAAGCCAAGTGCTGTACGTGTTTTATGTACAGATTTATTCTATACATAGTTCATTTAATCCTTGCAGGACTCCGAGGTTAGTATTATTATTTCCCTTTTTAAAGTCAAGAAAATAAGGTTCAGAGAAGCTCAGACTTTTGGCTAAAGCTACACAGCTAACAAGTTGGAGAGGTTCAAGATCAGGCCTTGCCGACTTTGAAGCGGTCGATGCTTTTTCCACTTGGAAAATTAAAAGGTCCATAGTGGGAGGACATTTAAAGGTTTGCTTAGCTAAATTTCTCTTCTAGACAAAGGAACCTCCCCACCCCACTTCCCCAGGAAGATTGCCATTTTACCTGCCAGTGCTGGGTCCCAAAAGATGAGAAAGACAAACACAATGAGAAGAGGCTTCATGGCGAGGTAAGGTGGCTTGGTGGCAGGGCTGGACACTGACTGTCAGAGAGCAGAAAGGGAAGGCTGGGCACCAGTCCCGTACAGAGCTGTCAGGTCTGGGTTATGCCCTGCTCCACGCAGATATGCTACACTGCTCTCCCCTGAGGCAGCTCAGTTGGCACTGCTTATGTGAGGGAAAAACTGACAGCCATTTCCTGTTCGACAGCTTCTGCTTTTGACAAAGACGCTGCTCCCCCACACCTAGGTTTTCCAAAAGTACTAATGGAGACCTGAGGACCATATGTATTTTCAATTTTAAATAAATAAATTTTTGTTTGGTTTTTATGTTACAACAAAAATTGAATGCCAATTTTAGAAAATTTGTAAAATATTAAAAATTACAGGGAAAAAAAGTTATAGTTGAGCCCCATCTCACAGAAATAACTTGCACATTTCTTAAGCAAGTTTTATTTATCTGAGTTTATTGTTTAAAATTTTGTTTTGCATAGTATCAACTTAATATACTTGTAATTAGGTATCCTGTTTTTATAACTTGCTAGATATCATAAGTATTTTCTATGTCATAAACTCTTTAAGTAGTACTTTTAAAAGCTATACAATACTCTATCAAGGACATTTTTTAAAATAATTGTAATATTTTAAAAATGTCTTTATTGAAATATAAATGATATAAAACTACAAATGTGAAAGTGTACAATTTGATAAGTTTTGACACACATACTTTCATGAAACCATCATCACATTCAAGAAAATGAACATATCAGCCCCCCACAACCATTCTTCATGACTTTTTCCTTCCCAGATTTATTGAGGTATAATTAACAAATAAAAATTGTATATGTTCAAGGAATAACATGTGATGATTTGAAGTATGTATGCATTGTAAAATGATTACCACCATCAAGTTAATTAATGCATTCATTACCTAAAATAGTCATCATTTTCTGTATGTGTGTGGTGAGAGTAAGATGTACCATCCTAGCAAACTTCAGGTGTATAACACAGCAGTGTTAACTAGGGTCACCATGCTGTACATTAGATCCTCAGAACTTACTGATCTTCTAACTGAAAGTTTGTTCGCTTTGATCAGCATCTCCCCATTTCCCCCAACCCCTAAACCCCTGACAACCATGACTTTACTTTCTGATTCTATCAGTTTGACTTTTTGAGATTTCATGTGTAAGTGAGATACTACAGTATTTGTCTGTGTCTGGCTTTATTCACTTGGTATAATGTCCTCCAGGTTCATCCATGTTGTCATAAATGGCAGGATTTCTCTTTTTTATGGCTGCATAGTATTCCATTGTATATATGGCCCACACTTTATCCACTTAGTGTTGATGTTTTCATATCTTGGCTACTGTCAATAATGCTGCAGTGAACACGAGTATACAGTAACTCTCTGAGATACTGATTTAGTTTCCTTTGGATATATACCTATAAATGGGATTGCTGGATCACAAGGTATTTCTAATTTTAATTTTTGAGGAACCTCTATACTGTTTCCCATAATGGCTATACCAATTTACATTTCCACCAACAGTGCTCAAGGGTTCCCTTATCTCTGCATTTTTGCCAACATTTGCTATCTCTTGTCTTTTAAAAATATATATGAGTTTCAGGTGTACAACATTATAATTCAACGTGTTCGTGCACTACAAAGTGATCCCCCCCAAAGTCTAGTTACTATCTATAACCATGCAATTGACCTCCTCATTCCTTTTGTCCACCCCGACTCCCTTTCCCTCTAGTAACCACCAATCTGTTCTCTGTACCAAGAGTTTTGTCTTGTTTTATTTGTATATTTATTTATTTATTTATTTATTTTTTAAAGATTCCACATATGACTAAAATCATATGGTATTTGTCTTTCTCTGACTTATTTCACTTAGCATAATATTCTCAAGGTCCATCCATGTTGATGCAAATGGCAAGATTTCATTCTTTTTTATGACTGAGTAGTATTTCATGATATATATCACATCTTCTTTATCCATTCATCCATTGATGGACACTTAGGTTGTTCCTATATTTTGACTATCGTAAATAATGCTGCAATAAACATAAAGATACATATATTTTTTGAATTAATGTTTTTATGTTTTTCAGTTAAATAACCAGCAGTGGAATAGCTGGATCATATGGTAGTTCTATTTCTATTTTTTTTTTTTTGAGGAATCTCCATACTGTTTTCCATAATGGCTATACAAATTTAGATTCCTGCTAATAGTGTACCAAGGCTTTCTTCTTCTCCAACACTTGTTGTTTATTGTATTTTTGATAATAACCATTCTAACAGGTGTGAGGTGATATCACACTGTAGTTTTGATCTGCATTTCCCTAGTAGTTAGGCTGAACATTGTTTCATGTACCTGTTGGACATCCATATATCTTCTTTGGATAAATACCCATTCAGAGCCTTTGCTAATTTTTTAATAAGGTTTTTTTTTTTTTTGTATGAATTCTTTCTATAGTTTAGATATTAACCCTTTGTTGGATGTATGATTTGCAAACATCTTCTCCCATTCAGCAGGCTCCCTTTTGTTTTGATGATGGTTTCCCTTTGCTGTGCAGAAGCTTTTTGGTTTGATGTAGTCCCATTTGTTTATTTTTGCTTTTGTTTCCCTGGCTTTTGGAGTCAGATCCATGAATATCAATGTCAAGGAACTTATCATCTATATGTTCTTCTAGAATTCTATGGTTTCAGATCTTACATTCAAAGTTTTAATACATTTTGAGTTAATTTTTTGTGTGGTATAAGATAGTGATCTAGTTTTGTTCTTTCGCGTGTAGCTGTCCAGTTTTCCCAATACCACTTATTAAAGAGATCATCCTTTCTCCGTTGTATGTTCTTGGCTTCTTTGTCATAAATTAATTGTTCATATATATATATAGGTTTACTTCTGAGTTCTCAAGTTTTTTCCATTGATATATGTGGCTGTTTTTGTACCAATACCACACAGTTTTGATTACTGTAGCTTTGTAGCATACTTCAAAATCAAGGAATCTTACTTCTTTCTCAAGATTGCTTTGGCCGTCTGGGATATTTTATGATTCCATACAAATTTTAGCATTATTTGTTCTAGTTCTGTGAAATATGCCATTGGAATTTTGATAGAGATTGAATTGAATCTGCAGATTATTTTGGGTAGTATAGACATTTTGACAATATTAATTATTCCAATACATGGCCATGGTATATTTTTCCATTTATTTGTCTTTTTCAATTTCTTTCATCACCGTCTTACAGTTTTTAGTATACAGGTCTTTAACCTCCTTTGCTAAATTTATTCCTAGGTATTTTATTCTTTTTGATATAATTGTAAATGAGATTGTTTTTAAAATTTCTCTTTCTGATAGTTTGTTGGTAATGTATAGAAATGCCACAAGTTTCTGTATACTGATTTTATATCCTGTGATGTCACTGAATTCATTTATTAGTTCTAACATGTTTTTGATAGTCTTTTAGGTTTTCCATATATAGTATCATGTCATCTGTAAGTAACAACAGTTTTACTTCTTCATTTTGATGCCTTTTATTTGTTTTTCTAGCCTAATTGCTCTGGCAAGAATTTCCAGTACTATGTTAATAAGAGTAGTGAGAGTGTGCATCCTTGTCTTCTTCCTGATCTTAAAAGAAAGTTTCATCCTTTCACTATTGACCATTATACTAGTCTTGGGATTGTGATATGTGGCTTTTATTCTCTTGAAGTATATTCTTCTTATAACCATTATGTTGAGAATTTTTCATGAAAGGATGTTATATTGTTTCAAATGCTTTTTCTACATCTATTGAGCTGATTATATTTTACTATTTATTCTATTAATGTGGTGTATCACATTTATTTATTTGCATGTGATGAACCATCCTTGTATCCTAGGGAGTTCTCACTGAGTCATATTATATGATCCTGATAATGGGCTGCTATAACAAAAATGCCATAGATCAGGTGGCTTATAAACAACAGAAATTTATTTATTTTGCACAATTCTGGGGACTGGGTAGTCCAAGATCAAGGCATGAGCAGATTTGTGTCTGGTGAGAGTCTGCTTCCTGGTTCATAGCCATCTCTCTGTGTATCTTCGCACAGAGGAAGGGAGATAAGGAGCTCTTTGGAGTCTCTCTTATAAAGGGAATAATCACATTCATTAAGGCTCCACCTATGTGACTTAATCACTTTATGAAGGTCCCCCCTCAAAATACCATACCCTGGGGGGTAAGCTTAAACATATCTCTTCTTATATAATTATTCTGTTTTGTTGTTGTTGTTGTTTGTTGTTATTGTTGTTGCATTGCGTTGCTAAAGTTTCTTACATGAACTCTAGAGCTCTCCCACCAGAGTTGTTTTTCTTCATAGATAGCTATCAACTTGTTCATCATTATGAAGGATGGAGTCTGGAGTCCTTATGTTGCCTTTTTGGTTGCCAAAAACAGATTTTATAATCCTGTAATAAGCTCATCTAGATATTTTTTATATATTGCTGAATTACTTTATTGTTTTGTTTGAGGTTTTTGCTTGTGTATTTATGAATGTAATGATCTGAAATTTCTTTTCTTATATTGTTTTTCAGTTTTTGGTGTCAAGTTTATGCTAACTTTAGGCATGAGAAAGCACATCTTCCCTCTTTTCCTTTTCTCTTGGAGAATTGTGTACAATTGGTATTTTTTTCTTTATATATCTTACTTGTCAAGAAGTTAACATAAGCTTGGAATTTACTTGTGAAAGTGTTTTTAAGTAAAAGATTCAAATTTTAAGGTTTTCCATTTCTTATTGTGCCAGTTTGAGTAAATTGTATTTTCTACAGATTTGTCATTATTTTATTTAAAATTTCAATTTTATTTATATGTTTTTCCTTATTATTTTCTTCTTTGAAATTTCTATTTCTTTGAGAAAGAAAGGGAGAAGAACTGTTTTCTGATTAGTCTTCTAATTTTAGGCTATAATTGTTATCTGAATAGCATTTTAGCTATACCCCACAGTTTTTGAAATACTTTTGTTTGAAATCTCAGGATCACTTTTCATACTTTCTTCTCATGATATCATATAACCACTAAAAATCTGTCAATCCTACTTCTAAATTCCATCCTGACCTTCTTCTTTTTACTCAGCCTTCACTACCAGTGTGCCAGCACTAGATAACTGAAATATAATAATGTTGCATCAATATTTTGTGTTTATATAATATTATATTATCTCAGAAACAGAAAATATGCTTTGTTTTCAAAACCACAGAAATTTTAACAAATATCAATTTTTTCTTAGACTACAAAGAGTGATTCAATAAATTCCCCAAAAGCTATAGGACAGATCACATTCTCTAGTCCATGAAATTATAATGAACGCAAATAGAGCTTACATTGGGGTCAGGTGGTGCTTAGGAATTTATGTATAGTAACTCATAATTCTCATAACACCATGATGTAGGACTATTGTTATCCAACTTTATAGATAAGGAAACTAAAGTAGAGAAAGGCTAAATAACTTGCCCAAGGTTAAAGAGTCACTAAGTGGTGGGACTAGAATATATGAAATGAAACAAAAATGTGATTGTGGATGTAAACGGAGAAAATTAATGTAAAAGTGCACACATGAAGATAGCGTGTAAGCCTTTATAAAATTTATATTTACTTTAACCTAACCATCTAAACATGATTCTCATGAATTTTTATTAGCTATAATATTATTATTCTTATACAGATAAGGGAATCTTAAACATTTTTAGTTTCTTTTCTTGGAGTCTGAACCAGACGATGTTAGACTTTTTACCACTTCTTTTTTTTCTTAAGTTCAACTTTCTTCACTCTGCAGCAGACGCTCCTGTCAGCACAGTATCTAACTGCATGCTCATCAGGATTGCACTTCATTCTGCATTTATAACATCCTGAAGAACATCCTTCATTAAAAAAATAAGCTTCTGGCTTTGAAAAAAGAAAGCGTTGTATCGTATTATGTGACTTACTTGTCTATTTCAATGCCTGAAGTGTTTCATAATAAACCAAAACAACAATAGAGAAGTTGCCCAGAAAAAATAACAAAAAAGATTGTATTAGAGAAAAGCAGAGATATCTAATTTCTTTTATAAGAGAGTAGATAAATGAGGCAATAGCTGAGAAGTGGCAGAGTTTTTGATGAGAATCATTACAACATATTTCTATCTCAAATGAATGATCCATTTAGGGGTGAGGATTCATGATGCAAGAAAGGATGCTTAATCTTAGAAGTGAAATCCTTACAAAGTGAGTGGGGATGAAACCCAGTGTAGAAGTGGAAGTGTTAGCTTTAAGTGAGAGAATGAAGAGAAGGCAAGGTAAGCTAAAATTAGAAGCTATATGGTGGTGGAAAATAGGGAAGTTATTTCTTGTTGTTTTTACTTTCTTGGTTTAATTTTAAAAAATTATCTGTTGAGGATGAGGAAGGGAGAGGGAAAGTTGGGTCTTGGTTCCAAATTTCCAGTGCATGTTTCCTTTACTGAGAAAGTTTTCAAGATCTGTACAGAATCCCATTAGCCATAATCTCTCACTTTGGTTCCCAGGTTTCAGTGCCCCCACCCCCTCTCCGCTCTCCTCCACACTCTGCTCTTCTCTCTCTCTCTCTCTCTCTCTCTCTCTCTCGGCATTTCTTCTATCCTTTGCCCCCAAAGAAACCTGTTCTAAGTTTTATAGTAATCATTTCCTTACTTTTAAAAATTTGTTTTATAAGCTGAGTTTTATTCTCAGACACTACAGTTTAGTTTTATTCTCATCGCGAGTTTTTGATATTCCCTTTAAACTTACAGGTGCTTCCCTAATTCTTTTCTTACAATTTTTTATGTTGAAGAACTTGAGATGTTTAACCTGTAGTGTTTCCTACAGTTGATCATTTCTGATTGCAAACTCTTGGAGAATTCGGCATGTTCCAGTGTCCTCTGTATTTTCAGCAAATTGGCAGCTGGATTCAGAGGCTTGATCAGACTCATGTTTGGTTCCTTTAGTTAGCTGTACTGTATTGATGTACTGTGTGTGTGTGTGCGTGCGTGCGTGCGTGTGTGAGTACATGTGTGTGTGTGTTTATAAGGAGACCCATAATGTCTGGTTGTCTCTCTTTTAGAAATGATGCTCAATGGCTAGATTTATTCATACAATGGGGTTGCACATTGGTGATACTATAATTATATAATGTCTTTTTCATTGTTCAGTTGTAGTACTTTAATCAAGAAACATTTTAAAATCAATTTTTGTTTTTAACCACTTTGTTATGATATGACCGACATAAAAAACTGTACATATTTAATGTGTACAACTTGATAACTATGGCGACAAGTGTACACCTGTGAAACCATCACCACCATCAAGGCCATCACCTACCAAAATTTCCTCCCACCTTTTTATTATTAATTATTATTATTATTATTCGTAGTAAAAATACTTATTAGCATAGATCTATATTTTTAAATATATAATACAGTGTTGTTAGTCAGACACTATGTGTAAACTAGAACTTTAGAATTTGTTTATCTTGCATAACTAAATCTTTGACCAACAGCTCCCCATTTCCTCCACCCCTCATCCTCACGTAACTACCAATCTATTTTCTGTTACTATGAATATGACTTTTTTAGATTCCATATATAAGTAAGATCATACAGTATTTGTCTTTATGTGTCTGGCTTATTTCACTTAGTGTAGTGCTCTTCAGGTCCACCCATATCGTCACAGATGGCAAGATACTCTTCTTTTTTAAGGCTGAATGGTGATCTAGTCTATGTATAGATCACATGTTCTAGTGTGTGTTTTGTCACACCTTTATTGAGGAATAATTGACTAATTGCATATGTTTAAGGTGACAATGTGATGTTTTGATGTAATAATATACATTGCACATTTATTACCATCACCAGATAACAGATTCACTACCTCACACAGTTATCTTCTTTCGTTATGAGGTAAGATGGCTTGAGATCTACTGTCTTAGCAAATGTCAAATATACAATACATTATTATTAACTATAATCATCATGCTGTACATTAAGTCTCCAGAACTTGCTCATTTTATAACTGAAAATTTGTAACCTTTGACCAACATCTCTGTTTCTCTTCCTCCATCCCCTGGCAACCACCATTATGCTATCTACTTCTTTGAGTTGGACTTTTTTACATTTCACATATAAATGAGATCTTTTATTATTGGTCTTTCTGTGTCTTGCTTATTTGACTTAGCATAATGTCCCTCAGGTTTGTCCATGTTGCTGTAAATGGTATTGTTCCCTTCTTTTTAAGGCTGAATAATATTCCGTTGTGTGTGTGTGTATGTGTGTGTGTGTATTTACATGTTCATCAACTGACAGACACTTAGGTTGTTTTCACATCTTGACTAATGTGAATAATGTTGCAACGAATATGGGAGTGCAGATATCTCTTCAACATTCTAATTTTGTCCCTTTAGATATGAACTCAAAAGTAGGATTGCTGAATCATATGGTTGTTCTAATTTTAATATTTTTGAGGAAACTTCATACTGCTTTTCATAATGGCTGTACCAATTTAAATTTTCACTAAAAGTGTACAAATGTTCCCTTACTCCATGTATTTGTGAACATTTTTTTTTTTGATAATAGCCATTGTAACAGGTGTGAGATGATACCTCACTGTGGTTTTACATTTCCTTGATGATAAGTGATATTGAATGCCCTTTAGTATTCCTGCTGCCTGTTTGTGTATATCTTCTTTGAAAAAATATCCATCCAGATACTTTGTCCATTTTTAAATTAGATAATTATTATTATCTTGTTATTCAATTGTATGAGGTCCTTATATATTTGATATTTTAGATATTAACTTTTTATTTTAGGTATTAACTTTAGATATTGACTTCTTATCAGATATTTTTTATGATTTGAAAATATTTTCTCTCATTTGTAGGTTGTCTTTTCATTCTTTTGATTATTTCATTTGCTGCTCAGAGCTTTTATGTTTAGTGTAGTCCCATTTGCCTAATTTTCTTTTGTTTCTTGTGCTTTTGGTGTCATATCCAAGAAATGACTGCCAAGACCAGTGTCAAGAAGTTTCTCCCTATGTTTTCTTTTAGGATTTTTACAGTTTCAGTCTTAAGTATAAATATTTAATCCATTTGGAGTTTATTTTTATGTATAGTGTAGGATAAGCATTGAATTTCATTCTTTTACATTTGGTTATTCAGCGTTCCCAGCACCATTTTTTGAAGAGAGTGTCCTTTCCCTACGGTATATTATTGTCACTCTTGTCAAAAATCAGTTGACATATATGCAGTCAGTTTATTTGTGAACTCTCTAGTCTGTTTCTTTGGTCTATCTGTCTGTTTTTATGCCAGCTGTTTTAAGAAATAAAAGGTATCCAAACAAGAAAGGAAGAGATAGTATTATCAAAACATATATCTGATAAGAAGTTAATTATTCCAGTTTTTTGGTCACATTATTTTACACGTGGAAACTCTGAAGATTCAACCAAAAAACTGTTAGAACTAATAAATGAATTTAGTAAAGTTGTAGGATATAAAATCAATATAAAATATCAGTTGTATGTCTATGAATTGGAAGACTTTACATTTTTTAAATGTCCACATTACCAAAAGTGATCTACTGATTCAATGCAGTTCTTATCAAAACCCAATGTTTTTTCTTTTTTTTAATAGAAATTAAAAATACAATCTTAAGATTCATATGGACCACAAAAGACCTTAAATAGCCAAAGCAATTTTGAAAAATAACAAAGTTTGGGGCTTTCCACTTCTTGATTTAAAAAAATTATAAAGCTGCAGACTCAATATTGTAAAGTTGTCAGCTCTCTCCAAATTGATCTCTAGATTCACTGAAATCTTAATGAAAATCCTCATCAAATGTGTGTATCTGTGTATTTGAGTAGCTGATTCTAAAATTTATATGGAAATTCAAAGGGACAAAAATATTTGAGATACTCTTTTTAAAAAGAGAAAATATAGATAATTTTCTCTCCCAGATATGGAAACATTATAAATTGTTATTAATAAGGATAGTGTATTATTTGTGCTAAGAGAGACAAATAGAACAATGGAATAGAATAGATAGTGTAGAGATTCAGAATGAGACACCCCAAAGATGTGCCTCAGTGGTACTCAGCTAAAGGGAACTTTAGCTGAAGACTCAAGAGAAACTTCTGACGCTTCCATTAACTACACAGAAGAATTTTCAATTAGAGGCCTTGCCCATCAGAGATATCTTCTTTTGACCAATCTAAAGGGCAGGGCAAACTTCAATTTACTAACTGTCTGTTCTTATCCTCCTGCAAAGACCTTTTGAAGTTCCCAAGGTGCATTACCTCATCCCTAGCTCAGGATGTCTTTACATACCTTAATTCTAATTCCCCTTTCTATCTCTGAACCTCTCCTGTATGTGTGGTCTCTGACTCTCTCATGTATGCAAGGTTCCCATGCATATATGAGTATTAAATTTGGTTATTTTCTCTTGCTAATATGTTTCATGTCTATTTGATTATTAGATCAGCTGAAAGAGCCTTGAAGGTAGACGAAAGTTTATTTTCCCCCCACCATAGCCTAGAACAGACATCAGATTTATGACAAAAAGAACACTGTCAGTCATTGAGACAAAGATTTTTTTTTTTTAAAGAAAGGATTCTGGGTCAATTAGCTACCCATATGGTAAAAGCAAATAACAAATTTTGACCCCTATTTCACAAAAATCAATATCTGGCAGAGATTTACAATCTAAATGTGATAGGCAAAATAAAGCTTTTGGAAATTAAAGAAAAGTTTTTTGGACATATGCAGAGAATATCTGTCAGGTTTAGGTAGAAAAAGGGACACAAAAGCACAAAATTAAAAATGAGCCTAACAAACAAACGAAACTCATAGACACAGACAACAGTTTGGTGGTTACCAGAAGGAAAAGGGGCTAGGGGAGAAAAAAGGGTAAAGGAGACCAAATACATGTTAACATAAGATTTTACTTTGGGTGGTGAACACCCATGAAATATAAAGATGATGTATTATAGAATTGTAAACTTGAAACTTATATAATTGTATTAACCAATGTTACCCCAATAAATTTAATAAAATTAAAAAAAGAAGTTTGATAGATTATTATACTACATTAATATTAAGAACGTCTGTTAATAAAATGATGGGATGAAGGTGGTGAAAAGGCAAGCCATAGAGCAGGAGATATTTGAGACATATAAGAAAGCACTTGCATCCAGAATTTGTAATGAAACCCTACAGATCACTGAGAAAATAAATAACAAATAATTCAATGGGATAGTGGGCAAAATACTTGAAAATCAATTTTAGAATTGATATTAACATGGCCATTAAACAAATGCAAATATTCTCAATCTTGTTGATAATATATACATTTAAATGTAAACTATACTCATATACTACCGTACAAATATTTGAATGGCTATAATTTAACAGTCTGATCATATAAATTGTTAGTGAGGACGTGGACTGTTGAGAGTTGTTCAATACTGCTGAAGAGAGGGTAAATTTGCTCAGCTACTTGGGAAACTATGGCATTAGTCCCAAAGTTGAAGATACACATGCTCTATGACAAACATTGTCATTCCATTATACCCAATAAATATGTGTTCATATACACAATGAGAATCATTAATGAAAATTTATAGCAGTAATAGTGTTTATAGCAGCCAAAACCTGGAAACAACCTAAATGTTCATCAACTGTAAAATGATAAATAAACTGTGGTATTTACTGTGATGGAACCTATAAGAACAAAAATTAATGAACTATAGCTGCACCCAGCAACTTAGCTGAATTTCATAAATACAATGGAGAATGAAGTAAGCCAGACACAAGAAGTACATACCGTATAGTTTCATTTATATAAATTTTAAAGCAATGTGACCAAACTAAACACTAGAGGTGCCAGAGTCTTAATGTTGTTTAATTGTCTACTACTCTTCTAGATATCCTAGGCATAAATCTGTATAGTCTAGGCAAATAATAGTGTTCTCCACGTCTTTGCCAGTAATCAGTTTGGGGGTGGTTATGTAACTTATTTCTGGGGAACTTCTGGGAAAGTATTCCTTGCTGATATAAAGAGAAGTGCTCTCCTTTTACTCTAGTGTAATTTGGTGGATCTGGATATCATGTCTACAAAAATGACAGCTCTCTTTGGATGCTGAGAAGAGTTAGTTAAGAATAAACATGACACTTCTCTGATGCTTGATGGGATGGACGATTTGATGCATTAACCAATTTTAGAATTGTTTAATCTTTGGACTTCTCATAATGTGTAATAATATCTTTTCGTTATCGTTTAAGATCATTGAATCTGAGTTGTTTGTAATTTGAACCTGAAAATATAATGCTGTAGCAAGTATGTTCAGTAAAAGCATTAAAAAAAAACAACAACCCACAGAATGGAAAAGAATATTTATAAATTTATATCTGACAAAGTTTCAGTGTCTAGAATATGTAAAGAATTGACAACTCGATAATAAAAGACAATCTAATTAAAAAGTGAGTGAAGAACTAGAATAAACATTTCTATAAAGAAGATATATGAAAAAACAGACACATTGATCAATGGAACAGAACAAAGAGCCCAGAAATAAATCCATGCCTACATGCTCACTTAATATATGACAAAGGAGGTAAGAATATACAATGAGGTAAAGACAGTCTCTTCAATAAATAGTGTTAGGAAAATTGGACAGATACATGCAACAAAAAGAAGCTGGACCTCCTTCTTACACTGTATACAAGAATAGACTCAAAATGGATTAAAATCTTAAATGTAAGACCCGAAACCATAAAACTTCTAGAAGAAAACATAGACAGTGAACTCTCTGATATTACTAAGAGTAACTTCTTTTCAGATATATCTCCTTGGGCAAGGGAAACAAAAGAAAAAATAAACAGATGGGACTACATCAAACTAAAATTTTTTGTATAGAAAAGGAAACCATCAATAAAGCATCAATAAATCAAAAAACTACTAGTGTTTGTGAGGATGTGGAGAAAAGGGAGCCCTCATACATTGTTGGTGGGATTGCAAATTAGCACAGCTGCTATGGAAAACAGTCTGGAGTTTTCTCAAAAAATTAAAAATAGATATACCTTTTGACCCAGTGGTTGCACTTCTAGTATTTATCCAAAGAAAACCAAAACAATAATTTGTAAAGATCTATGCACCTGAATATTTATGGCAGCACAATTTACAATAGCCAAAATATGGAAGCAACCTAAATGACCATCAATAGACAACTGGATAAAGAAGTTATAGTTTATATATACAATGGAATATTACTCAGCCATTAAAAAAATGAAATCCTACCATTTGCAGTGACATGGATGGACCTAGAGGTTATTATGCTGAGTGAAATAAATCAGACAGAGAAAGATGAATACCGTATGGTTTCACTTATATGTGGAATCTAAGGAACAAAAAGAACAAACTAATCAAAAACAGACTCACAAATATAGTGGACAGTTTGGTGATAGACAGAGGGGAGAGGGTTTGGGAGGTTGGGAGAATGGGGTGAAGCGTTAAAGAAGTACAAATTAGTAGTTCGTGGGGATGGGGAACACGGCATGGGGAATGCAGTCAGCATTACTATATTGGCTAGGTGGAGGGCCAGGGGAGGGAGGGAACAACTAGGGGGAATATTTTATAAATTATATAAATGTCTGACCAATGTACTGTATACTTTAATTAAGATAAATTAATTTAAAAAAAAGAAAAAAGGAAAAGTATGTATGGATAGCTAATAAACACATGAAAAGATGCTCAACATTATTAATATTGCAAATTAAATGCAAGGTAAAATGCAAATTAAAACTATAAGGAGATATCATTTCATACCAACTAGGATAACTATAATAAAAAAGACAGACAATAGCAAGTGTTGGTGAATATGTGGAGAAATTGGAACCTTCATGCTTTGCTGGTGGGATTGTAAAATGAAGCATGCAGTTGTGGAACATTGTTTGGCAATTCCTCAGAAAGTTAAACATAGAATCATTGTATAACACAGCAATTCTATTCCCAGGTATATACCCAAGAGAATTGGAAACATGTCCACACAAGAACTTGGATATAATGTTCATGGCAGCATCATTCTAATAGTCCCAAAGTAGAAACAATCCAAGTGTCTATCAATGATGAATGGATAAATAAAAAGTAGTGTATCCATTTAATAGAATACTATTCATCAGTTGAAAAGAATTAAATATTAAAGTATGCTACAACATGGGTGAACTTTGAAAAACATTATGCTGAGTGAAAGAAAACAGACACAAAGGGTCACATATTGTATGATTATATTAAATGTCCAGAATAAGTACATTGATAGAGACAGAAAGCAGATTAGTGGTTGCCAATATCTGAGGGGAGGGGAGAATGGGGAATAACTGCTAACAAATATAGTGCCTTTTTGGGGTGATGAAATATTCTGGAATTAGATAGTGGTGATGGTTGTACAACTTTATGAATATACAGAAAACCATGAAAATGACACATTTTGAAAAAGTCAATTTTGTGTTGAATTGCATCTCAATAAAAAATATAAAAAAACAAGAATACTCAGGAAAATTTGAAATTGCCACGTATTGAAATGTGCTCTAAGGTAGTATATGCTTCAGAAAAGATAAGTCAATAGATAATATAAATCCCAGTTGTAAGTTCAAAGATGGACATTTATTTATTATATAGTAATGATGAATTTTAAAATTAATCTGGGAAAGTCAGATTGATTATTCAGTAAATGAGTTTATATAATTGGTTATTTGGTTAAGGGTTGAGGTGGAATCTTTGCTCCCACCATATACAAAATAATTTGCACCCAGCTCCTCACTCAGATTAGTGATCAGAGTGTTCTGTGAATCATAGATTATGAAAGAGCAGCTTCCTCTTCACCCTTGGCCCTTTTACTAATCACCACTCACTTTCCATTTTTTTAATTCCTCCCATTTTGTGTATTTGTGTGTGTGTGTGTGTGTGTGTGTGTGTGTGTGTGTGTGTGTTCTGTGAACATCCTTCCACCATCTTTGGATCAAACACAATCACAAGTTCAAGTTCCTGATAGGTTAAATCACTGAAGGGCACTATGTTATGGGTATTGGAGCATCAATTCCCCCTTCTTTTAAGCAGCCAATGCATTTCTCTCACTTTCCTCATTGTATGTTACAATCTGCTCTTTCTAATTTATTTTCAGTCTCTTAGAACACTTTGTATTCTCTTTTATTTCTATTTTTATAACTCTGGAATAAAAGGTTTCCATCTTATCTGGTGGAACTATGGGCAAGGCAAGTCCACGAAGATACAAAGCAAGACCCTCATGGTTGAATAAGTCAGTTAGGATCAGTAGCTGGGATGAAGAGAACTTTATATATTTAGTACGTGAGAGGTGAGTTGCTGTCTGATTTTTGAAACGTTCATTAGCAAGAACGTTTCTGCATTCCAGTGAGCATTTGTATCAGGAGACAGCATGAAATGGACATGACTAGCAGTTATTCAAAATAAGTACATTTGTTAAATGTTGACAAATGTGGGCAAAGATAGTAGGTAGGGTGCACAGCGCTTACAGAGAAGGAGCAGTCGTGGTGAAGGCAGGAGATATTCTGTTGCAAAATCACTGTCTGTGGTTCTTGGAGGAACAGTAAATATTAAGGCAACATTCTAGAGTAAAAGTATCCATTTTATTTCACCAATAATAGGAAGAGAAGCACTGGATATAACAGGATGCCTATTTATCAGTATTTTGGGGAATGTACATTAGCAGGCTTAAGCAATGAATTATATATGAAACCATACACAGAGTAGGCAACCACAGAAAGGCTTTTGTTTAATTGTGTCTCTGTTCAACAACTTGCATAAAATCAATTAATTTTTCTATCTAAAGTCTTAGTAAACACAAATATTTACACGTAATAGCTATCTGTAATGTGAGACGAACAAAAAGGAAAAAGAGAAGCATGGACCTTAGATGAACTTAGGAAAACACATAAAATAGAAAAAGCAATGGCGATGCCACATGAGCATATACCTAACAAAGTGGCACAAATTATCTCGTAGACACTAAGGAAATGAACGTAAAGGAACATTGGAGTAGTTTGGGTAGCCTACGGAATCCTTAAAGAAGGCCGGAGTAAAAACACCAATTTCAGAAGCTGCCTAGTATATTCACATTCATAATCTTATTCGATTTTCTTAACTTCTTAGATGGTCTTACTCCAGGTTAGGTAACTTTTCAGAACGAAGCTCCTTTCTGCCATGACTCCCTCTGAGAGGTGATCCTTTTACTGAGTGTAGCATGCAGTTACATTATTTGAGCAGATCCTCTTTGGCCGAGACCTTGAAAATGATATCTTGAGTTGAAACAGGAGTAGGGGATTAGTGGGGACTTGTGGTACGATTATCACAGGTCCTGGAGGAGGCAAACCTCACAAACCCCTAAGGAGGGACAATGAGGGGGCTGAACGCTCTGGGGATGATTTCTTAAGCCTGAGTTCAGGTGTTTTTCTTCTCTGAATTTGCAGGGATAAGTGGCAGCTGGCAACAAGCCTCTCCCAGCACCCTAAAAACTTACAGAGTATCTTAGGGTCATTGGGTGTGTGCTGGTTATTGAGAACTGCTCCATTTACTTAAAACCTCACTGGTCTGGGATCTTAAGCATCTCTGATCGTGAATCCAGACTACTAATTTTTCTCATATGTCTTGAAGTTCTTGCCTTTCCCGATCATGAGAAAAAGCTTTGGAAGTATAGTTTATATTGCAAAGCAATCAAATTTATGAACACAAATCCCTACGGAACACTAAAGGCAGTGATGCTTTGACATTTTTTATAAAGATTTGTTTTCCATCCAGACATATTTAAAGCCAGAACATGGGCTTGGGAGGCTGCCAGAAAGCCAAGAACATTGCATGATCCATGGGCTGGCAGTTGGGGACATCAAAGGAAGGGTCAGAGGAAGGTTCATTGCATTCTGGGGGTGGGTTGGTGGGTACCAGGTGAATGTTGAAAGGTATCTCATCTTCAGATAGCTTAGAGCCTCAGTAAAGAAAGATAAGGCATTTTGACAAATGGCTTTCCTTAAAAGAACACAGAGAAGAGAATCAGATAGCTATCAAGCTATCAAAGTACAAATTGTCACAGCAGAAGGAGAAAGGAGTTAATTTACCATGAGATAGTAAATTAAACCTAGAAATTATTGGGTTTTGTTAAATGTAGCTCTCCAGGAAGGCACTAGATTCTCAGCAAATAATTTATAATCAAGTGTTCATTATCTCTCTACCTTCCTTCCCTGTAATTGTTAGTATTGAAAGCTTTGGAGTCTTTACTACTTCAATCATTTATTTTTTTCCTTTTATTGTTTCAATCTTTCCAAATACACTATTTCTTTACCTTTGGCCTATAAACATCCTCCAGTTTCTGCGCTTTAAAAACAGAACACAAGATTACCTTCCTTGTCTTTAGTTTACTTTTTATGTAAAACCCTAACTTTACCCCTGTCTTCTCAGAAAAATAATAGTATATGTTTTGTCTCTAGCTCTTTCCATTCACTTCTTATCCTACATCTTCCCTTGTCTTTCTACTGAATATACTTTTGTCAAATCACTGATAACTTTTTCTTTGTATAAAACAAATATATATACATTTATACACACACATACATGAACATAGATGCCTATATACTGTATGTATATTTTATCTTTTATTCTGATTCCTAAATGTATTTTTATTTTAAAATTGAAAAACTTGTAAAATTATTAAGATAATAAATATACTGCCTTATTCTACTACTTGAAAGATATTATTATTTTGGCTTATTTCCTTTCCGTTAAAATAACAGGTAGAGGAGAGTTTAAAAATTATAATAAAATACTTTAACTCTATGCTAAATAGTTGAATGAAATGGACACTTTTAGGAAAATACGTTAATAAATTTGGCCAATATAATAAAATTGCAAGTAGTCAAAGCTTTATCGTTTCACATTCAAAAGGTGCTACAGCAAGCCCATTTATGCATAACCTTCAAGGAACAGATAATTTCTATTTTATGAGAATAATTCAGATGATAGAATAAGCTACATAGCCACTTAAGACATTTTATAAAATAGA
The DNA here is from genome assembly GCA_028627145.1 of Eidolon dupreanum. NCBI lineage: Eukaryota > Metazoa > Chordata > Mammalia > Chiroptera > Pteropodidae > Eidolon > Eidolon dupreanum. The sequence goes on from CM053512.1 coordinate 21,347,308, forward strand.
ATAACCACAATATAAAAATGTTACAAGGGCAACATATTAGTTATATATCATTATATAACAAAACCCCCCAAAATGTAGTGGCTTAAACAAACAAACATGTATTACCTCCAAGTTTCTGTGGGTCAGGAACTGGGGTATGGCTTAACTGAGTACCTTTGGCTCAAGATCTCTTATGAGATTGTAGATGAAGCTGTCAGCTGGGGCTGCACTCTCATCTGAAGCCTGGGGGAAGTCTTCCAAACTTATTCATGTGGTTGTTGGCAGGCCTCCGTCCCTTGCTACATGTGCCTCTCTCTAGAACTACATCATGACATGGCTGCTGGCTTGCCAAGGGCAAGCACTCTGAGAAAGAGTGAGAGCATTCCCAAAATAAAAGCCGTGGTCTTTTTATAATCTAATTTTGAAAATGACATCCCATCTCATGCAATATACTCTATTCATTATATCCAAGTCAGTAAGTCCGGCCCACTCTCAAGGGGACAGGTTTGCACATAAATGTAAACCTAGGGGCAGGGATAATTAAGGATTACTATAGAAATTACTTTCCACAGACAGCAAAAGATAAAAATAGCCCATCTAATGTATGAATATATATATATATATATATTTATATATATATTTATATATATATAAATGCTACATAAACATGATCAAATTGAACTTACTTTCAAATTAAAAGATGACTTCATCATGACCAAGTACTTTTTATCTGAAAATAAAAGGATGGACCAACATTTAATACACTAAATTATTCATTTTTTTGAGCACTTAATATGTGCTAGGTACTGTCATAAGTCCTAGGAATAAGGTAGGGGACTAGAAAGACAAAACCTGCCTCTGTGAGATATATATTGTAATGATAGGGAATACTTCACACACACGCACACACACACACACACGATCGTTTGAGAAAAAATATCTGTGTGACAAACGCAAAATAGGGGAGTTTTCATAAATTGGAAATAAAAGTGGTTTAATTAATATTGTTTTAGTTTTTTCTTTGATGCAAACTCTGAGACAAGAATTTTAATGCTAGTCACTTTTTTTGGGAGGTGATCCTAATATACATCAGAAGAGTGGGGAAATGAGACAAGAAAGAGAAAAACTGAAAAAAGGTGACTATGAAGACAGTTATCATTTTGTTCTCCTGTCTATCATTCCCGTGGTGAACTCGAGAATGAAGTGTAGAAGATCCTTCAAAGTTATGCCAGTCGAAGGATGAGGACATTGGAATATTTATCTACACAACTCCTTATACATTATTGATTGAGTGTTGCTTCCAGGGGTCTAACTACTTCTGGCATGTGATGATTCCCCAAAAACCTGGAGGAAGAGAGTCCCCGGTCTTCAGAATAAGCATCCCTCTCTGTGTAGAGAAGAATGCCAAGAGACAAGAGCAGGGCAACAACAGTGTGTGAGGATGTCCATCATTTGTGCCACTCAGATTATCTCATGCCCCGAGTTAAACTTTTTTCATCTTGTCCCTCATATTTTAAGATTGGGGTTAGTTATAATTCAAAAGATAGTTGAAACACTAGGGTGAGGAACATTACAAGCTTGCTACTTGCAGTTGGTCTTGAGGCTGTAACTGATATGCGTAATTTTTCTTTATTATTCTAAATGAACACCATGACACAGCACTTCTGTTGATTTATTGATTCGTTATTGCTTTTTTATTGATTTATTATACCTGCGGTATAAGCCAGACCTCCATCCCTGTGATGTTTGCGTCCCTGGTTTCTGTGTCCTAGTCAGGCTGTGATTATTGAAATTGCTAATTCATGGGCATGGAATAACAAGGAGACACTCCAGTGAAACCCCTAAGGTTTTATTTGTCCTCTTTTTATAGTAAGAACTCTACCTTCCCATGATAATTAGGACCGATTAACACTGCCAATCTAGTAATTTCTTTTCTATATTGCTGTCTAGTCTTCTGATTTCAGAGTTTCAAAATAACCAGATGGCACTCACAGCCCTATGCTTGGTAGACTCCTTATTGTGTCTGCTGGTGGAAGCAGCCCCACACAGAAAAAAATTTGGTCCAGTGGAGCCTAAAGATGGAGGATAGGAAGCACAAATTCTCCAAGTGTGTCCCTAGGAGTGACCAAAGGAGCTGTTCCTACATTCATACCTTGTTCTTTCAGACACATATCTCCCAGTTGTTGGGAATTCAGAATCACATACTGGCCATTTGTTTAAAATATGTATTACATCCTAAAAGACGGTGCTGCAATACTGTGATGTCGCACCTTCCAGAGACTACCTTCATCCTTTGGAAACTTATTTGATATTTTATTCTTCCTTAAGACTAGTCATTCTTAATTTCATCTACTATTTTTGAATTTTTCATAACTTTGAAAATAGCTTCAGAGTCTCAAAGGACTATTACTTCCATGTACTGACCATTATAATTCTTCCATTTAACAATGAAGCTAAAGTTGTAATAAATGAAGTGAACTGACCAATTATTGAGCAACACAGCTGGATTAAACCAATTTCCAGTGCTTTTCCCGTGAAAATATCTATAGTTGTTGGTTAGAAGTTTAGTAGGGGATAAGTAATGTGTTAAATTTGAGCTCAGATTTACAGATTTTTATATTTATAGAATACCATTAAAAAAATCTTTTGAAAACAATTTTATATCTGTTTTCCCATTTTCTTCTTAAAAATGTCCAAGGAGGCAAGAGGTAAAATGACTTTCATTTATAGATGAAAGGGACACAAAGAGGTAAGTGGCTGACTGAAATGCTAGTCTTGAGTTCCAGTGGTAATGCTTTTTGTCTTAAAATGTTGTCTAGTTAATGAAATAACAATAGTTGATTAAGCTACTAATATGCAAAGGACTATGATGAAATTAGTACAGTTAAGAGTAGAATAATTATGTTATCCAATGAGTTGGGGTTTGTTTAGGGGGCTGTCATAGATCTACCACATTTGTGGGGATTCCTCTGTCTAAAAAGGACAAGGTCAAGAATGAAGTAGCAGAATTACAAAATTATGAAAGCCATGACTAAAAAAAAAATCTGGACCAAAGCAGCACTCTTCAAAAATTTGAGCATGGTAGTACTTTGTGTAGTATGTAACAAATTTATAGAACTTAGTATTCGAGAATGGTATTTGGTTTTTGAATATCAGAGACACGCATAGCTATTACTAGAGTTAGAATATATCTAATCTTCAAAATGAATGTTAAGGAGGCCACCGTGACATTCCATAATGATGAAATCCTAGAATAGATGGAGCATAGGTGTGACCATCAATTCCATATCCCTAAGATCAAGGCAAAATTTTAAACTTTTATCTAATAAAAAAAATATATTTTACCTATAGTTACTTGGGTAACTATACCTGTCTTAATAGCCTACTTCAATTACTTTAGTTGGAGTTGATTCTACCTTACAGAAAATAACCATTAAAATTTCTTTCTCCTCTCCTAAGATTTAATAAATAGTCAAGAATTATATACAAATACAGACAGGCCTACTCCAAGTAACAAATAAAAAATGTAACTCGAATCATGCATGCACGCTGATAATAAGCGCATTGGTATACTCTGTACAGTATGAGACTAGAGTTTTCAGTTGTTGATGTCACTGGTTTTGAAGGAACTTACTTAATTAGACCTTTAGAGGGCACTAGAAACCTTCGTTTAGAATAAGGGCCTCAGATGATTAAGGTTTTAAGACTGTGGCTTGTGGAAGCACACTTAACCTTCACTGTGTGTCAGGTTACATAAACAATAAAATTGAATCATAAGTCATGTAATTGAATAAAAATAATTTCCTTATATTAACTATTAATAGATACCTAAGTACATATGGTTTTTAAGATGAAATCATGTGTATATAGTTGTGTTTATAAAGATAAGTACATTAATCAAAGCTATATGACAATGAGAAATGTTAGCAGCAAATACAAATAGAAATGAAGATAGTCCTTTGAATTCCATGTTTCATTAGCATCAAAAACCCTCAATCTTTTAGTCTTTTTCCTGTGTATTATTTGGTATCCACGTTCTCTGTGTCTGATTGGATCCCTGGATTTTATTTCACTTTCTGAGGACATTTTGCACAGATATATATCATTGACTGCTGCTTTCCAGGGTTCAACATCCTTCCGGGCGTCCATTGTTAGTCCCCATGTGACATGGAGAAATTTCTCACTCAAGGCTGCTAAACAGATTCTGGCTCATTGCTGTGTTGCCAAGATATTTTGTTTTTATCATTATTGTAAATTTATCTCCCTATCACATTTTCCATATAAATACAATTCCAGATATTTTCATCATGACCTTTCTCATAGTCATGCATCCAAACAATAAAAAGCATAAAGAAAATCAAGTATTTCAATACAATATTAAAAATCTGGCAAAATTTCCAGTTTTGTTTTGGTTTCTTAGAAGCTTGTGCTAAAAAATGAATACAAAAAGATTTGTATTTAAGTGACTTTTACAAGTTGATAAAACCACATGACTCTTGGACATTGAGGTAATGAAAATAACTCTCCCTTGCAACTTCTCTGTATGGAGTTTATAATAAGCATATTGTATAGCATCCCATAGCTCAGAGCAGACAGAAAAATCCTTTTCTTTTATATGTCAATTGGTTAGTTGCTAAGAAAACTGGCTTAACACCATTAATTTATTTTTTCCCTTTATCTTGCTGATTTCGATGTGCTACAGTGCATTATCACTGTCAATTCTTCATGTTTTCTGCCAAGCCTTCTATGTATTCAAAATATTAGTCAACTCAGATCAGTGATTTGTGCATTTGGTTTTAGTATATTTAAGTTGGAATAAACATTTGCAGTGTAACAATTTCTGTTTTTTCTCTTGATGTTGAAAAATTTTGACTGCTTTTAAAGGGCACACAGCTCTAGCTGTCTTTATTTCTGCTGTGTCAAAATCATCGCTGTCAGGGTTAGACAGGTCACCAGGGCATTTTATATGTCTGAATGGTTTGTTTTGAAGACTTGGTAGTATGTGGAACACAGACTTGGAGTTCTAATTCTGTTAAAAACAACGTGCTGTAAATCTCCAAACACAAAAAGACAAAACTTGATTTGGAGTCTGTCAACATGCTGAAACCACAGTATTTGCATATTTATATCCAATATCAAACACTGAGAAGATAGACTTGGATGTAAAATTTTAAATAATTAAAATTAAAAATGTGATGTTTAATATTATAACATAATAGTTAATATTATCAAATGATTAATATCTTCTTTAAACTCAAGGTGGTGGCCTTTAGCTAAGATGATACTTTTAATGGTTGAAATTGCCATTTGTCACATGTCACATTTATATAATCGAATCTTTTTTCACAGAAAATAGAATATTAAGCAAGAGTTTTAGGCTTCAGAGGAAATTTCACTGTGATAACTTATATCCCTAAGAATAATGTGATATGAGACTAAGAAGTCAAGAATAGCTTGATGATTTTGAATTATAAAAATATGACAAAGAAAATGAATGTAAAAATAAACTTTATATATTTTTAAATGTATTGATATATTATTATCTGAAAAAAAATTCATGTAATGAGGTCAACTAAACTCATCAGAGGCAAAATTTGCCTCCTCTTTGCATCTACATGTAGAATTTAATTGGCTCCATAGCCAGCCTTACGTTAGTTAAAGTTAAAGATGGCCTTGTTTCCCTGATAGGCATAAAAACTCCTACATGATAAATTACTTGTGTGATTTATAGCTTTTAAAAATAAAATAATTCTAAATACACTTATTCTAAAAATATTGAACTCAATTTACGAAGGGTAAAATGTCACCTACCTAATAATAGAGGGAAGTCCATTCAACTCATACCTGAAGAAGATGCTGACTGTTGGATTTGAGGTTCTTGATCAAAGTTTATATGATGCTGTGTTTTTTGGAAAGTGGGGGCTGTAGAAAGATTTGCTAATTGTTTATACCAGTATTGTATTTCAGAAATTCTTGGAATCACAGTAGGTGCTATTTTGCTGTATATTTTTTCTTCTTTTTTTTGTGTGCAAGGAAGAATGACCTTAAATGTGAGTCCCATTTCATATCTACCTTTAAAAACTACAATTATGTTTTCTTTATAAAGAATTTTTTTATTAAAAAATACGTCACCAAATTATATAAGAGGTTACAGAAGCTGATAATGCTAATATATATAAATCAAATGCTACTTAGTATATAATGGCACAGAAATGTAATTAAAAAGGAGCTAAGGATAAGTCAGTCATTCTTAATAGCAGATTCACTAAGGTTACCCAAATGATTATAAAGGTAATCTCATCATCGAAGTATATGTGAATGCAAGGAAGTTAGATTTCTTAGGAAAACAAAAGTAGACAATTATCAGTTCCAATGAGTAAAAGAGGAACCTCATTGCAAGTGAACTTTACAAAAATGAGGATGTAACTTTGTCATCCAGTCAACAAGATTTAATTTGTATTTACTACATGTATTATTATTCTCCAAACAGAACCAATAGGATGTGTTTAAGTATCCTTTGTTTATTATAAGGAATTGGCTCACACAATCATGGAAAAGAGCAAGTCCCAAGAGCTACAATGTGAGCTGGCAAGCTGGAGGCCCAGGAGGGCTGGGGTGTAATTCCAGTCTAAGTCCAAGGTCCTGAGAACCAGGAGAGCCAATGGTGTGCTTCCTGTTCACAGGCCAGCAGTACTGGGACCCAGGAAGAGCCATTGTTTCAATTTGAGCTCTAAAGCAGTAAAAAAGCTGATTCAAATTGCTTCCAGTTTAAAAGCTGTCAAACAGAAAGAATTCTCTTTACTTGGGAGCAAGTCATCCTATTTGTTCTATTTAGGCTTTCAACTGATTGGATGAGGCCTACCTACAGTAGGAAAGGCAATCTGCATAACTCAGTCTACTGATTTAAATGTTAATCTCATCCAGAAACACTCTCACATAAATACCCAGAGTAACGTTTGACTAAATACTTCAGCAACCTGTGGCCCAGGCAGGTTGCCACATGGAATTAACCATCATACTGTACAATGAACTTTCATTATTTATATAATAAAAAGGGATAATATGTGCAAGAGGAAAATATTTGTCCAATGCAATTTTGATATCTCACTTCTGTGAAAGCCAATTGCATACTAATAGTGCCTAATATTTGCTAGACATTTAATTATAAGAGGTATTCATGGCCCAGTGCAGTGCAACTAAACACCAGGCTTTACACTATGAGGCCTGATAGGTAAAGCCTTGGTATTGCCGGCATTCAGGCTTGAGAAATCACACATAGTTCTTTTGGCCAGGAGCTGGGTTCTTCACTAAAAAGTTATATAAAAAGGATGAAGAACAGTCTACATGCTAGAATTTCTGACAAAAAATAAAAAAGCCATGTATTGTGAATAGTTATTTCAGAGTATAAACATGACAGTTAATTAGGTCAGATTAGGTCAAATGGTCGAAGGATAGGTCAGAGTCAGATGTGATTTCCTAACTGCAATTAAAAGAATCTGAGGATTAGTCATGAAAGCTTATTTCTAAGTCTCCTCCACAGAGACCTAGATTCAGTAGTTCTGAGATGGGCACCTGGATACCCACTTAAAGCAAACATCCAGGTGATTCTGCTACCAATAGTATATAAAAGCAGTTTTAGAAAAACTGTAGGTCCTAAGTATAGGCGGCTAAAATGGAGTGAAAGCGAATATTGTCAAATATGAGATCATCACATATATGAGAGGTATAAACTTACAAACAGAAACCGAAGAAAATGAAAGAAGCCTCTCACCATCTCACTAACAAAGAGGGAAAAATGAGGAGAGGGGCTTATCTACTGATGATATTAATAAGTGTAAGTAACATGTGTTGGCTCTTTTTTACTTTCTAATTTGATCCTAATAACAATGCTAGCGGCGGCCCCTGGATGGCTAGTTTTACACCCAATTTACAAAGTAGGCCATTGAGGCTCTGAGAGTTTTAGCAACTTGTCCAAGATTGCCATAGCCTGTAGGTAGAAATTAGATTATAGTTAAAAGCCCTCAACTTTGCCTGATGCTCTTAGTAGTAGTACATTCAGCCTTGTCTCTGGGCCACCAGTAAGTGCATTCAGCTTCCTTCTCTACCTACTTCTGAGAGGATGGTTCTCACAGGGCAGAAACCTAGATGTTTAATTTGAATTATTCTCAGTAATTTTGCCTTGCTTTTCTTCTTTCTCTTCTTCTTGCCTTCCTTTGTGGCTTTATGCAACTGTGAACATTTTTTAAAAAGAGAATCATTACTTTTTGAAACAGGAACAGAACACAAAGAAGTCACATTCAAGTTAATGATGTGGGAAGAACTAGAGCAGTCACGGCCCTGAACGGCAGGCAGGAGGAACAGCTCAGAACATCAACCCTATTCTCTCCTCAGAAAAATTTCAGTTTCAGTCCTGGCTTTTTGCTTCCAGCTGTGTGGCAAGTGATCTAACCTCCCTAAAGCCAGTCTCTTTATCTGTAAAACAGGTATAGAAATGAACATTGTGTTAGTGCCATTTTTGTAGATTGAGTTGTTAAACATCAGGGTTTTGAGAACTGTTTGTTAAGCTACTGGGGGGTTGAAATTGGCCACGTTGGAGATTTTATGCACTCTGAAATTTGGAGAATGATACAAATAAGACTTTTTCCCTCCTTTTTCAGAGAGCTGGTTTATGAACACACTGGATATAACACATGCCACTTGAGGCTGTGCTTATGCGTATAGAGTAACTGGCACACGGTGAACACGTCATCACTATTGGCACTGCAGGATTCTTCTGAAGGGCAGTGAAAGGGGGTTGTCCAGGGTGGAGTGAACCAGGTACTTTTATGTGATGTGGATGCAAGGTGATGTGTGCATATGGATTTGGCAATATTGACAGCTTAAGAACCTTTATAAATGGTGACCTAGTAATTGTATGTCTTGCAGTTTGTCCTAAGGAAATGGTCAGGATTTCAGAAATGTATAAGGTAATTTATAATAGCTCCGCACCATACATTAAAAAAAAATCATACACACACACACAAATAGTTAAATTATAAGCTCCTTGAAAGTAAAGACTCTGTCATATTTCTACTGTATGTAGCAATTAAATGATGAATATTTAATAGTTTTGAATGAAAGAATAAAGGAGAAAATTATTAAATATTATACCTATAATATATGTTTATTAACAATTATGTTTTCAATCATAGTTAATTATATAAGAAAATAGTCATGATTAAGTATTAATTAAAAAAGACAACATGGTTAACTCTGGGGACCCTATAATCTCAAGTTGGGACAAAAATACAAAATAAATTCAACCAAATAATTACTCTCTCACTTTGTTTCTCTTACAAATATGTACATGAGTGAGAGTGCATGCACGCACATGCACACGCCATATATACTGAGCAAGAAAGAAAAAAGAGACTAAAATCAATTAAGAAGAAATAACATAACAGCTTTTAAAATTACTTTAAGTGAGGATAGTTTTAAATTGATTTTATTTTCTTCACTTCATGGTACTACATAGTTTTTTCAAAATCTCCATAATGATTATGTGTTTCTTTGAAAGAAGAAATGATATACATTACAAAACTTAAATTTTAAGAAATATGATTAACTCATAAAAAGTATCCAATGAAAAGAAAGTATATTAGACATTGAAATATAAGTATATTGCTTACCAAAATAAAAATAAAATTAATTAATAATGAGTAGGCACACATAGACGTGACTGAGAGTAGTCTGAAAACTTGAGTCAGAAGACAAGAAATGCCTGCCTTAACTACCCTTGTCTGTTTCTTTCTCCCTTCCCTATTTCCCTTCTTCTTGCAAGTGTAGCATTAAAAAAAAAATCTCATCCAACATTTTTGAAATGACATTGATCTTGAAGTTGAAATTTTAGAGACATAATTTTCATAACATAATCTTTATCCTCAAAGTAATGGGGAAATATTGCCTGGTTTGCAGCTACTTAAGAAAATGTGCCATTTTCATCAATCTTCTCTATTTTATCTAACTCTAAGAATTTACCTTTCTAAAAATCTGATAATTTTTATTAACACCAATAGTACCAGAAAAAAGTACACCAAATTTATGATTATAGATGATATTCAATCATGAAAAAAGTGAACATTGAATGTTAGCTTATTATCACAACTTACATTTTGAATTAGCTGATCAAATTTGATGGTCAAATTTAATATGGCTTTCCCCTCCTTCACCTGTTGTAATTCTTTATTCATGATTATTTCATAGCCGAATACTCTATTCCTGCCTTCTGTATACCCATGCCCTTCATTTTTCTCCTACTTCCCTCAATAATTGTTTACTCATATTTGTCAACAGAGAGCCAGTGCTCTTCACTCTTCAGAGAACCATACATTCCTCACTCTAAATAAGTGGTGAAGAAGGACATGGTGTAGGCATTAGCACTGCCAAAGGTTGTGGAAATTGCGGGTATTCTCTGTGTTTATACTTTCCAGTAGGTAAGAGAGGCATGCTTGCTTGACTGTAAGTCATTTGAAAAGATAATTTCCTTTTCTTGTGTGTTTTATGATACAAAACAATATGAAGACTGAATTACAAAAGTACATTTTATCGAATGTACTTCATATGAGATGTAAAGCATAGCTTTGTTTGATGGGATGATACTGATCATATTGGAAAGTAAGCAGGTTCAAGCATGGGCACAGATGATAGGATGCATTTGTAACTTGATAGAACAAAGAGAAATAATGTTTTAGAAGCTCACATAATGATTTTACACATGACTACACTTCAGGGTAAATAACAGATAGTTTAGGAAAAACAATCTTTTGTCTGATCGAATGCTGTACTATTATAAATATTGTACTATTACCAGTGGTCTGGGTTTAGGTAATCCAACATGGATTTTATTCCATACATAATCTTCCATAAAATATTATTCCCTGATTTAATATTTCTCTCCTAGTTTTACTCAAAGTGATTTCTAATGCAAAATTACAGCATCTGGATAGAGTTAATTGGCTGGCTGGCTTAGTCTCATTTTGCTAATTTTGTGTTATTATGTAAACAATATTTAAAAGACCATAGCTAAATCTAGGCATGATTAACTATCTGGAAATTCCGCAAACACAACAGATTTGGCTTATCTCAGTGGAAATTCTTTGTTTTCCAAAAAGATAACTTGGTCAGTTTTTAGCATTGTAAAAATTTAGCAGTGAAGTTTCTATTAGTTTGAATGAACTGAAATCTTTATGTTCCAGATTGCATCTGAACTTAATCTTCAGTGAAGGTGACCACTTTTTATATTCCAACGCCTTTTCTTTTGCTTTTTTCTTACCTCCTGTTCCAACAGGGTACCTGTTAGAGAAATTCTTCCAGGATATACTAATTCTACAGGCAAGACCTTGTATCATTCAGTCGTAACAGTCGGGAGGAGGGAACTTGATTACAGCATGGGAGAGGCTGTGACAGAAAGAAATCAAAATAGTGAGAAGCTCCTTAGGGATCCTGTCAGTCTGCCTTTAAATGGAGACTTTGATTGAGGAATGGTCTCAGTTCTCTGAAATGCCCAAGGTAGGCTTCTTCCAAGGTCATAAATGTTGCGATTGCTTTGAGTATCTTTGTAAAATATTTTATCTACTCTTATTGAGGCTCTGAGACTTTAGGATATGTTCAGTACATGAAAAATAAGAGATGATGAATGAAAATGTTTAAATGGAGTAATGTTAATAACAATTGTTTGTTCACTATATTTGGCCAAATGTAATCTCAGAGAACTCTATTTTTCAGTATTTAAATATGAAAACTAATTAGAATTAACTCATGCAGGAATGTTACATGTCAAATCTCTGGCCGTGTCTGTTATGATGTAGCATAAAAAATGATGAACTGCCAATTAGTTAGGTAAAAGATGTGTTCAAACATCTCAGTCTAATAAGTCTGTCTTATAAAACTTTGTCACTAAGACTGAACAGATACTTCTCCTAAGAAGACATATAAATGGCCAACAGATATATGAAAAGATGCTTAACTTCACTATTAGGGAAATACAAATTGAAACCACAATGAGATTGTCATCTCACACCTGTTAGAATGGCTATTATTAACAAGACAAGAAATAACAAGTGTTGGAGAAGTTGTGGGGCAAAAGGAACACTTATATATACTGCTGGTAGAAATGTAAATTGGTAGTCACTATGGAAAACAGTATGGAGGTTCCTCCAAAAAATTAAGAATAGAATTATCATATGACCCAGCAATTCCCCTTCTGGGTATCTACCCCCCAAATTTAAAAACATTTATCCATAAAGATATATGTATCTCATGTTCAGCATTATTCACAGTGGCCAAGACATGGAAACAACTGAAGTGTCCTTTGATAGATGATTAGATAAAGAAGCTGTGGTACATACATACAATGGAATACTACTCAGCCATAAGAAAAGATGAAATATTGCCATTTGTGACAACATAGATGGATCTTGAGATAATCATGCTAAGTGAAATAAGTCAGGTGGAAAAAGTCAAGAACCACATAATTTCACTCATATGTGGTATATAAAACTAAAATCAACAAATGACCAAACAAGACAAACAAACAAAAACTCATAGACACAACAACATGGTAGTTACCATATGGAATGGTGGGAAGAGAGGTAATGAAGGATAAAGGGAGTCAAATATATGGTGATGAAAGGAGATTTGACTGTGAGTGGTGGATACACACTGCAATATACCAATGATGTAGTTTAGGATTATACACTTGAAACATATCATTTTATTAACTAATATCACCCCAATAAATTGAATAAAATTTAAAAAATAAGTAAATTCTAATTCTAAAAAAGCAAAGAAAACTTTGTCACTAAGAAAGACAACTTAGTCAATAACCACTTATTTAGGCATAAAAAGTCAGTAGGTAATTGGGAGGTGAATATTCTTATACTTTAAGGAATTCTTACACTAACAAAAGAGGATGATTATAATTACTGTAAAATATTAGAACTGAATTAAGGTCAGCATCTACAATGTTCTGACTAAATGGGCATGTCTTGGGGAATTATAGTATCTGGAAAATATTAGTGTCAGGTAAAAGACAAGGGAGAACTTGTGAAACAGAGACAAAGGGGTCAGTGATGAACATATCTAAGCATTTAAGACACATAATTTGGAAGATTTATCTAGGAGAAGGTGGGGTGGTGGGTGGAAAACTCATTCAGAAGTGTAGATTTTCTAAGCCATTCTTGTGTGAAAGATAAGATTCCATGGGATTCCTGTGGTGTACGGTTAGTATTTAAAGAGTCCTTTGCATCTTAAAGATGTTTCCTTACCTTTTTATCACTTCTCATTTTTCTATAGATTTTGTAATTTAGGGGAGACCTCCTTGTCGATGAATGGTCACACAATTTTCTGTAACAGTGAAGGTCCTAAAAACAAGCTCAATCATCTCCGAGGCCCTATGCTCTTTTCACCACACTATACTAAACAGAGTATTTTCCATGTTCTGTCCTTTTCTAGATAGAAATGGAATGTTTCCCTGGCCCCCAGTTCCATATACACTGCAATTTCCTATTCATGCATCAAAGCATTGAGAGCTGATAGCTCATCCCCAATGGAGAGAGTGCAGAAGAGGCTTTGCTTATTTCCAAATTTAGTTTAAGCATATTCCTAGCAATCGAAAAACAATAGCAGATGCTATTTCTACTTGACAAAATGCAGAGGTGGCAAAAAGGCCAGCTAATGTGCTGCTTCCTATGATGCTCTCGTGAAACATTTGCCTAATGTGCTGAGAAGGGACAAGTGTTCATGCAAATAATTTCCCTCCTCTATTTAGAAATGACAGTGTTCACTATAATTAAAAAAAAAGGCCTAATACTAAAAAGAAAAACAGTGATCATGGAGATGTTTGGGTAAATATTTTTGTAGTTACTGTAAACACTTAAAAAATAGATAAGATAACTTACAGAACTGATATTTTGGTTTATTGAAAAGTATCACATGAATTATCAACTTCCAAAAAATAGACCTTGCAACTTCCTAAGACATGCTTGTCATTACTTTTTAATCAGCTCAATTTGATCTTTGGTGTACCCCAAGAAAGGATTCTGTAGTGTACTGACACCCTTATCAATACTGTCATTAAACATTGTTAAGATACAACTTCTGACTCTCTGTTTTATCTATTTATTTAGATTCTGGATTAACTGTAACTTTTTATAACACAATTTTTACTTGTGCATTCATTAAGTTTATATTTACTGCATTATTTTCAAGCTAGAGCATTTTATTACTCTGGAGAATAAATAATCTATTCTAGGTATATTCTCTTGACTTTAGGGTACATTTCAAATAATAGGGTACACAGGGAATGCTTTCCTTGTGTAGACCACCAGCTCAGATAGTTCTCTTAAAATGCTTTTAATAAATACAGTTACTAATTTTTATCTTTTGAATAATATGACATTGACTATTAAAAAAGGCATGAGTTCACTGGAGCTGTACCAAAATCATTAGCATTCATAAGACAGAAATGAAATTATGATAAAAGAAATCATGATAAAAGTGGATGCTCTACCAATGTTTTCAGCAAAAAAAAAAGTTCATTTTTATTTTTCAAGTACTTGATACCATCAATTTAAAGTAACCTTGCCTTAGATCTTTGTTTAAATATTCAATTAATCATTCTAACTAATAAACGTAAGTCACTAAATAAATGATTTGTGAGCTGTACTTGATCCTAACACTGTATGAGCACTACCCTCTCCCTGACGTTAGCCTAAGTCCTGGTGCTTCTTAAATGTCTCAATTACTAAGTTTAAAAATATACTAAGTGCTAAAACAGACAAAAAATTCACCTAGCATAATTAAACATTTTTTTGGCATGAACCGTATATTTGAGAAGTCAGACTACATTATTTCTTCATAAACCAAAATAAGGCAAAGAGTTAAAGCAATCAAGCCTGGTTGGGCAATACTCAGGAAATGCTTTTAGAAGGACTTGTTTTGAAAACTTACATTTTTACACTATCCAAACATTTTGTACTTTATTTAAAAACATTTTTACATAAGTATAACATGCATATTTTGTGTGCCCTCCAAAAATAATCCCTATCTTAAGTTTTAATAACATGGATTAGTTTCACCAGTTTTGTGCTTCGTGTAAATGGAATTATCCTATATGACCTCTACTGCGTCTTATTTATGTCACTCAGTATTTTGTTTGTAAATTCATTCATGTTGTGACATGTATTTGTAGAGCATTCCTTCTCATTCCTGTGCTGTACTCCAGTGTGTCAATTTACCTCGTTATTTAACCAGACAACCATTGATGGACACTTGTTGGTTTTTAGTTTTGAGGCATAATAATTAATATTTTTTATGAAACTTTTAGTACATGTCATTCAGTGAAAACTTGAAGACATTTCCATCAGGTTTTTAACTCAGATTGTACTTACTTAGAGTATATGATATGCTTAGGCACAGGAAATAGTATCAACAGTTTTCCAGCGGGTTTCCAGCAGTTTACACATCCAACATCAATGTATTAGAGTTTTAATTATCCATAACCTTATTTATAATATGTTCAAACAAAACTTTCATTTTAATCATTCTGGTGTTATAAAATATTATAAAATTGCAGTTTTAATATGTTTTTGATAACTAAAAATTTGATCACCTTTTCATATGTTTACTGGCTGTCCTCTTATGAGAAGTGACTGAGTATTTTGGCCAATTTACTATTGAACTATCTTTCTTTAATATCACAGTGTTGAAGGAGTCATATATTTTTTGTGTATAAGTTCCTTTTAATACATACATTTTGCAAACATATTCTTCAAATATTCAAGTAGCATTTATTTTAATTTTTAATGATTTTTTTGAAGAGTAGACACACATTTAATGGTCTAACAACTAATGTTTTCACTTTTAGATTTTATTTTCATTCAGATAAACTTGCCTACTCCATGGTTATAAATTAACTTTTTCTGCTTTAATTTGATAGTTTATTAATATACTGTTGACACTGAAAACTAAAATGAATCTGGAATTGGTCTCAGTGTGCAGTTTAAGGTAGAGCAAAAGATACATCATTTTCACATGTATATTAATCGACAAACGCAAGCTACTGAAAAGTTTATTCAGCTCTCTATTCTATTTTACTGGTCATTTTCTACTATCTCAATTTCTATAGCTTTGTAACAGGACTGAATATCTGGTAGTATTTTTTTTTCTTCAAAGTGTCAGGTGAGTGGTAGTTCTGGAGTGATTGTGTGAAGAGCTAGGCAGATTTTCTCCTTAGAAACAACCCTTTAATTCATAAAAATTTTTTAAAAATTAATGTCTCTTGTGTTCCTATGCACTAACAAATTTCAGAAAAAGAAATAAAAAAACCAATTCATTTTGTAATTGCAAAAAATGAATAAAATACTTATGAATAAACTTAACAATGCATGTGAAGAACCTATAATTGAAAAATATACAGTATTATTAAAAGAAATAGAAGAAAAACAAAGAAATGGAAAGATATTCCATGTTCATGGATTGGAAGAATCAACATAGTTAAAGTGGCCATATGACCTAAAGCGATGTACAGATTTAATGCAATCCCCATCAAAATCTCAATGGTATTTTTAAAAGAAACAGAACAAAAAATAATCAGATTTGTATGGAATTACAAAAGACCTGAAAAAGCCAAAGCAATCCTGTGAAAAAAGAATGAGATTGGTAGTATCACACTGCCAGACTTCAAACTGTACTACAGAGTGACAGTAATCAAAACCGCATAGTACTGACAGAAAAACAGAGCTCAGAAATAAATGCACATATATCAGGGCAAATAATTTTTGACCAAGGAGCCAAAAATATGCAATGGAGAAAAGAAAGCCTCTTCAGTAAATGGTGCTGGAAAATTGGAAAGCCACATGCAAAAGAATGAAACGACTGGTATCTGTCACCATACACAAAAATTAACTCTAAATGGATCAAAGACTTAAATATAAGACCTGAAACAATAAATTGCACAGAAGAAAACGTAGGTACTAAACTCATGAACCTTAGATTTAGAGAGGATTTTATAAATTTGACTTCAAAGGCAATGGAAGTAAAAGTGAAAATAAATAAATAGGATTATATCAAATTTAAAAAAGCTTCTGCACAGCAAAAGAAATCATCAACAAGACAAAGAGGCAACCAACTGAATGGGAGAAGATATTTGCAAACAATGCTTCTGATAAGGGGCCAATATCCAAAATATGCAAAGAACACATACAATTCAATAACAACAACAACAAAAATCAAACAATTCAATTAAAAAATGGGCAGAGAACCTGAATAGACACTTCTCCCAAGAAGACATGCAAATGGCCAACAGACATATGAAAAGATGCTCAACTTTACTAGCTATTAGGGAAATGCAAATCAAAACCATAATGAGATACCACCTCATACCTGTTAGAATGGCTATCATGAACAGCAGGGGTCCCCAACCCCTGGGTCATGGACCAGTACCCATCTATGGCCTGTTAGGTGAATGGTGCGTCAGCAAGAGAAGCTTCATCTGTATTTGCTGCTGCTTCCCAGTGCTAGCATCACTGCCTCAGCTCTGCCTTGGATCATCAGGTATTAGATTCTCTCAGGAGCATTGGTCCCTGGTGCCAAAAAGGTTGAGGACCACTGATCAACAGGACAAGGAATAACATGTGTTGGCAAGATTGTGAGGAAAAAGAATTCTTATGCACTGCTGGTGAGAATGTAAATCGGTAGAGCCACGATGGAAAACAGTATGGAGGTTCTTCAAAAAACTATTTCCTTCATAGATGATTGAATAAAGAATATGTGGTACATATATACAATGGAATACTACCCAGCCATAAGAAAAGATGAAATACTGTCATTTGTGACAATATGAATGAATCTTGACATAATCATGCTAAGCAAAATAAGTCAGACAGAAAAAGTTAAGAACCATATGATTTCACTCATATATGAGATATAAACCTGAAAGCAACAAACAAACAAGGCAGACAAACAAAAACTTACAGACATGGACAACACTTTAGTGGTTACCAGAGGGAAAAGGGGGAGGAAGGGCAGAAGATAAGGGTAAAACAGGTCAAATATATGGTGACAGAAGGAAATTTAACTTTGGGTGGTGAACACGTAATGCAATATACATATGACATATTGAACTTTACACTTGAATCTTATATAATTTTATTAACCAATGTCACCCCAATAAATTTAATAAAAAAATTAATGTATCTGGAAATTGATCTAAGGTCAAGTAATTGAATATTGTCCAAATATATTTTTAAAATCTCGGTAAAAGCAGAAAGAAGCTGTGGCATTTGACTTATAATGTAATCCCATTTTCCAAGTCAATGTTGCTCTCTGTATTCTGAACTGAGGTGGTCAAGACAAAAGGGGTTTTATTCAACCCTAAGTTCCTAGCCTTGTGCTGTGGTTTCATCCAAACAAGTGTAGACCTCACCCTTGCCTATTTCTTCTCTAAATTCTGTATTAAAAATTATATATTACATGGACATAAACAAATTCAATCACCCAGCTATCACTCAAAGGGTGAGAGTTAGGCCTCAGGCACAATGTATTTAGAATACTGAGTCCCCAGTTTTGCTTGTCCCACCTTGTTTGTAGAGCAACTGTTCTATGCTAAGAAGGGTGACCTAAGAAGACTGTGGTATATCATTTTCCTCTCACATTGACCTGTACAGTGGGCATGTCACTTTGATAAAAATATATACTGTCTACACCTACTACTCCTATGTCGTGGCACAGATGTTCTGCCAGGGAAGATTCTGGTCATAGGAAGAGCTCTGCCTGAGGAGACTGGCTTTATTTGGTACACAGAATGGAGAAATTCATAAATAAGGGTATTATTGAAAATAATGAAGATTTTGGCACCAAGCATTTTATAGTGGGTTGTCAACTCCAAGAACCTCATAGCAACAAGCAAAATGGTAGTCCATCAGAAGTTTAACAGAGATTAGAAAAAGAGACAGCTGACAAGATCTCTCCTGCATCCCACTCATCACTGTGTGTATAGACGTCTACACACATTTGCTGAAATGCACTCATTCAAGAGCAATGTGTGCATCGTATTTGGCTAGCTTGAAATATTCCCAGACCACAGTCACATTTATCAACAAAGGATAGAAACCTCACTGGTTCAAAAGGATATAGCACATTTTCTGACCAAATACGAGCTGTATGGAAAGCCACTATGAATATCAATAAAGACATAAAATCTTAAATCCATCCATCCACTCATCCAACCATCCAGCCATCCATCTATCCATCTATCCATTCTTACATACATACATACATACATACATACATACACCCAATTGAAAAGTCTTGAGTTGAATATTATAATAACCAAAGTAAAACATTTACTAGAAGAGATCACTGGAAGAATTCAGCAGGCAGAAAAAAGAATCAGCCAATTTGACAGATTGTTAAGGGTATCACAGTCAGAACAAAAGAAACAAAACAAATAAAATTTGTCCATGCCTCTGAGAAATATGTGACCTGATCTGAAGCAATGAGTTGACATCTCTCCTCCCTTAAAAAAAATTGCCAACAAACATCTGTTGAATATTATTTCTATTCACTTCTATCTTTTCACTTTCTCTAATTCTCTACTAATAGAAGTGTTAGAACATTTAATATGTTACATATATTAGTAAAGCTCAATTTTAATGTTTTTTTTTTTTCGGTGTACATCAGAGTAAGGATTTTTCCATAAACTGCCTCCCAGATAATAATTTTGTATTTTCACACGCTTAAATTACTATGCAAACCATCCACCAAATTTGTATTATAATTTTCATATTTTAGTTCTAAAATATCATTTATACTTTTGTATATTCCAACCCATTTGAGGATATTCTATATTCTTTCTTGAATTTTATATTTTTTTCTTCTATTTTAAATTGTATTAATCATAGCTATGATTTTTTCAAAATGTACTCTTGCTCCACTATCTGGATCACCTTGACATTACTTTTAATTTCTCCTTTTCTTTTCTTTTTTTTTCTTCTTTTAGTAATAGGTCATAAATTTTAGCGCTTAGCATGTATAGTAATGATTTATTATGTGCAGGAAATTGTATATAAACAACCAAAGAAGCTTCAGGTGACTCTTCTAGAGAGTTTTCTCTGTTTGGTCTGTTAGGAGGGCAACCTGAAAAACTCATTTCCTAAATTCATTCATGGATGGGCTAGGTCATAGGTGCTTGAGTTTTTAGTAAATCTTGGGCAAATTTTCTTTTCTTTGTGTTGTTCAGGCATGAGCCTGCTAGACTTTCAATTGTGAGTTTATGTGACTATATTTTCTCAGCTCTGAAAGATTATGGGGGATTCATCTCTAGAGGATCACATCATCATCTGGAGGATCACAACCCAGCTCTCCAACCAATTGCCACATGCACCATCAAAAGCACATAAGTGTATTATGGGGAGAGGGTAGAGATGCTTGAGATAAGCCTTCTTTTACCATTTCTTGTGTCTGAAACATACCATGATTTTAGGGAACTATGCTTTTGAGAAATTTCAGACTAGCTCACCAGCATCCCACAAAGCTCTGAAAATAAGTAAATGTGACCTGGGGTAAAAATATTGTGAATCGTAGGCCTCTCAATGTCTAATTTATGAATTTACCTAAACTTGTGTAGTAACTAAGAGCATTTGGGATATCTCTTTCCCTTAAGAGAAAGTCCTCTAACTGGACCAAGTTTAGGCTCAGTTCACATCCAGTGACATCAGGTACTCTGAGGAAAAAATGGCTGACATGATTCAATGCTTTTCAGAATGATTTCTCTGTCTGGATTTTAGGTCATTTACTCCACATTGCTTCCTTAGCACTCTAATGTCCTTAAAAATAGTTCTTAGAATATAACTGGGATTTTCTAGTTTTTTACCTCTGAAAGGGAATACTTATCCTACATAGAATTGTAAAAATCTTTTTTACCCTATTTTATAAGTAAAGTTATGAAGGAGTTGAGTGGCAAGTATTATTTCTTGTCTTTTCAGATTTTGAAGTAATTCTAAGTATAAATCATGCCCATAAGGTGGTAAAGGGCAGTGGTGTGAAAAATTCCAAAGCTTCTGATGTCAGATTCCTTCCTGTGTTTTCCATTATACTAAGATAATACTGTATCATCTGAGATCTGTCATAATAGGAAACCACACCATTGAGATAACCATGAGTTATTAACAAGAAGATGTAGCTATTGTTCCTAGGACTGGAAATCAAAGGGAAGAAGTGGTATTATTGGAATTTCTGCCTTAGGAGTAAGTCCTGTGGATCTGACGACTTCGACCTCTGTGGAAGTGGTTAGCTAATCTAGTTCTGGAAGCTCAGGGATTGGTGAAGGACTCAAAGACCGGGCATTCTAAAACCCGAGAGTAAGATATTGGTAATGTGCCAGTGTCTCTGAGGCTGACAATACTGTTGGGCCTGATAGTTACTTAAAAATATGTATCTATAATTATTATATATAATATGAAATTTTACATATAAGATATTATGTATAGTAACATTGTGCAGAGTGAGTTACTGTCTTTGCAAAAGTGAGAGCTATTAATGAGGCAACACTGACATGAACAGTAATAAAAAAATTTCCCATTTCCAGTCTCCTCTAGTTTTCTCCTATTGCAGAAACTAATAGAGGACAGGCAAAGAAGAAATTTGATTTTTTTTTGTTAGCATTCTCTGTGTGACAAAGCAGAGTACAAAGAAGGGTGGTTGGAATTGAGACAGCAAATTAAAAACACAAACATACACATTATCCATGAGCTGTGCCTTTGCTCAGGAAACACAAATAGATTAATTCCATGAAAAATTAAACACTAAAATTATTTAAAATAATAGAAAATAGAATTTTCTAGAAATTAGCACATTTTTTTCTAATTGTTTAATGGCCAATGTTTACGATCTCAAGTAATGAAAAATCTCAGGATTCCGTCAATGATTTGTGACACATTCTGTAACATTTCTACAGCCAGTGGACTAAAACTTCATACACGGGAAATTGGGGTCCTTTTTAAAACTGTAAATTTTGACTCTTCTTTCTAAGATACTTTTGGGACATTTTGCTGTTCTTCCTTAGATGAAATAAAAACATTTTACTCTTCTTCCTTAGGTGGAGTTTTGATATTTTGTTCTTCTGAGCTTAAGCTGGAAGTTTTATTTACTTCTTGAGATGAAGTAACACTCTCCGTTTGACTCTTATCTGTTATTTCTCGTGTCGTAAAAAACAAAACTAACAAGCGTAATAATAAGACAAGGAAAAGAACCACCCATAGTAGCAGATAGCTGTTCCATTGCCCCACTTCATTCTTTTTCCCGGGGGGTGGTCCACTGTCAATACTGCCTCCATAGCCCTTTTCCAGGCAGTGGGGAGGGTCCCACTCAGAGTTGCAGTGGCAGTGATGTCTGTTGTTACAGACTCCGTTCATATTGCAAGTCTCAGACGAACAACCACTTACTAGAAGTGACATATGGACACACTTCCTTTGGATGCAGATATGTTCCTTACCACATGCTGTACCATCTTTCACTTCACCGATGTCAGGTATGGTCATCCCCAAATGGTAGTCGGTACCCCAGCAGGTGATGTTATTGAAGTTTATCCAGTGCACAGTAGAATGATCTCTCAGAAGGGGAAGTTCTGTCACGTTCTCACACTGCACTCTCCCACACATGATATCTGGGACGGCACATCGTACATACGTAGAGCCACTAATACCACAGTGACCAAAACGGTCACCTCGGATGTTCATTTTTACGTAGCAACTCTGATTTGCACTCTTGGCCTCTTTGCCAAAAATTTTCTTACATTGTTCTTCACGGTTATTGCATCTCTTTTCATAGCAGTAGCCGCCGCCCATGCATGGGGCTCCATCCTGTACATATACATCTTCTGGACAATGATAGGATGTTCCATTGCACCACTCTGGAAGATCACATGCATTTTCCTCTTTTCTACACAAACTACCTGATGGCATGATCTGGCAGTCTCTGCAACAAAGCCCAAAAGCACAAGCAGCCCCAGGTCCCAGAGTGCAGTCTAATTGACAACATGGATCATGAATACACAAATGGAAAGCACCACAGTCACACTCTTCTCCTTCTTCAACCACGCTGTTCCCACACTCTTTTAATGTAAAGACGTCCTTTATGTTTGATGTAAGGTATAAACAATTTCTTTTTATAATGGTGTCCATGAACTGAACATAACTGCAGTTGCTGAATCTAGTTGCCTGTGTTTTTACTGGATACATAATGCACACTTTATCTCCACACTGACAAGTCTTATCATCATGTATCATACCCAAATTATGACCGATTTCATGTGACACAATAACTGAAAGTTCATACAAATTATCAGTCAGGAAACTATCAACTCCACAATTAGAATGAAGCATACATACTGTTCCAACATAGGCTAAGCCAAGATAAATACCATAGCTATAGTTTACAAAAATATGTGCAATATCATGGGGCAAACGGTTATTTAATTCATTTTTCTTCCACTCGCAAAATTCTGAAAGGAGACCACTTATAGTATCTATTGGAAGGAGGTTTCTTGTAGTCCAGATCTCAATTCCCATTAAAAGCACATCAACATCCAGTGAATTTAACAAGTTATCTATTTCATTGACAATAAGGCATACTTCCTTCTGCACATTTGAGATGTTACTTTGGCGATGAAGGTACCGATTATGGTCTACCACCACTGCCAGTTCAAGAAACCGCTTGTGGGTCCACCAGCCTTCATACCCAATTTCCATCAAAGTGTAATTAATGTTCTCTTGAAACTTCAGTTGCCGTGCTATTTCTTCATCTGTTAATCCACATCTCATGGGTGTCTTCTCACTGCTCATCTGATATATGAGATGTTCAAATGTGGTAGAAAGACTTTTGGGCTCGATTTCATAAACCATGCCATTTGTTTTTAATATTCCTTGAAAGCCCCCAAAACAAGTACTGAGTGCAACCAGGGATTCTGGGTCCCCCTCCACATAACCATGATAGTAGCAGTCATTCTGGACAAAAGGCTGGTCCTCAATGAGAACACCCTGGTCTGTGTAAGTGAACACTGGGAGGTGTCTGGGCAGCAAATACTTCTTGACCCTCATGAGGACAACATGTCTCTGGCCTCCAAAACGCATGCTGTAAGAGAACCAACCTTGAGACTTCATGCCGACACTAGTGACTTTTACCTTTAAGGGAATCACCACTTCTGGGGGACCATGGTGTTGGGAGTGCACAGCATGGGAACATCCAGACAGAAACAGAAACACCTCCAGCCAGAATGGCAGGAGAGTGCTCCTCATGTGCACCAGAGCCTCACCCACAGCCATCATGGAGTTACTGTATGCAGCTACTGATGACAGCAAAATAGGACATGCAGGAAGCATTGCTGTTCTGTCTCCTCTCTCTGAGCTGACTGTATCCAGACCCGACTTTCAATCTGCTACTCTCTGTCAGAGTCACACTATCAGAGCAGCATACTAAAAGAGAAAATAGAAAGAATGATAGAGAGAGGGGTGGGGGTTATAAGAAGGCCAACGTGGAGAAGGAAGAGAAAAGCACAGATTAAAATTGGTTAGTGCTTGGCTGAAGACATGATTCAGTTTATTGCACACATTTGCTCTTAAGGAATGATAAAGTCATGTGAGACTGCGGATGTACAAAAGATTGGTGATTGGCCATAGGCTGAATCTAGGTGAAGGGTACATAGTGATTAATGATACTGTTTTTAAATATGTGAACATGTGTGAACATTTTCATAATAAATATATAAAATGAAAGGATCTTAATGGAAAGGTGAACGTATGTTTTGAGAGGAAGTCTCATTGTATACATACATTGATTTGGATTAATATTAATGTTTTTTTCTTTCAATTTCAAATAATAAATTATTTAGTCACATTATGC
This sequence comes from Eidolon dupreanum, assembly GCA_028627145.1. Lineage (NCBI taxonomy): Eukaryota > Metazoa > Chordata > Mammalia > Chiroptera > Pteropodidae > Eidolon > Eidolon dupreanum. The sequence goes on from CM053512.1 coordinate 21,372,223, forward strand.
AAGAGAGATAGATAAAATAGTCATTTTATTTTTTCTTATTATCCCCAATATGTAAATCCATGCAACAAATTTTATCACTTGTCCTATTTTCTTTCTGTTCCTGTTTTCATCTGATTCTGCCAAACTGCAAGTGGCAAAGTATCAGTTGGGCTTCACATTGTTGAGAGGTAGGTTTAGTAGAATTAAGTAGGGATAAAGGGCTTTCTGTGAAAAAGTGTGAATATAGAGGAGATTGCTGTTGCTTTTAATTAAAGGAAGATTCCATAAGAAACTGGAAAATGTTTCCAGAGAAAAGATGTCAGGGTACATAGAATCAAGATTAAAAAAAAATTAAGCAGAAATGAGTAAACGATCCAGGAGATGACAGGTCCTTAATTGGGCGTTTTTCATTTTAATATTCTCTACTGTGGGAAGTAGATTTGGTCAGTGCATTTCAGATCTCTCATAGTGGACTTCACTTTCCTGTGTCTTTTCAACTTTTATAGGGGTTCTTGATGTCATTAAAGAACGCTCAGTACTTTAACAATCTGATGATGACTGTGGATGGTCACACTAGATAGATAAAAATTGGCATGTATATATAAAATATTGAATGCAATTTTACAAATTTCTAATTATATCTTTGCCCCAACCACTCTGGCTAAATTTGTGCTCAACACCATTAACTTATTCAGGCTCGTATTATTCATTTATGTTTCCCAAATGTATAGCCCAGTGTATGCACATTATGTAGTTTGATTAATTTTTTATTCAAGGAAGAAAGTAACTAATTGTTATTGTCAGACAGGCAATATGATATGTGATATGTGCTCATACCAGATTTCTCATTTTCACACATATGTGACATGTTTTTACTATCGAGGCAAATATTTTTGTATTTGTATTTTACATACAAGACATGTATATATATTTTTGTTTATGAGATAAATATATCTGTCTAAAGACTGAACTTGGGAGTTGATCACCTTGCAATCCTAAAACTGAAAAGTTTATGTTTTTGTCTCATGAGATAATACTACCTCCCCCAAAGCTTTCTTTCATCCTTTTGGGATTATTGATTTCTCTTGCTTTTCAGAAGGTGCTTTATTTTGCTCTCAGTACACTTTCATCTCCAAATGTTATCCTTCGGTTTGATTTTATTCCATCTTATATGCTGTTGAAAAATATTCTTCTTATTAAGAACATAATCAAATGTAAACATATTTAAGTAATATCCATATGGCCTATTGTACTTCCTCCTCCAATGCTACCATTGCCTATTGTTGATTGAACATTATGGTACATACTAATATATGTATAAGACAATTAATAAATTATTTTTTATATAATTTGATGAATCTCTGTACCTTAATTACCACCTCCCTTCTCACTCTGATTTCTAGAGTAATTGACTGTTTTCCAAAGTGTTAGTAGCGATCCATTAAAATGCAAATCTGTAGTTCTCACCCAAGTAAAATGTACTGGAATAGAAAATCATAGAAATAATAGAGTCCTCTCAAGATCAGAATACATGTTAAAGACTCATGTTTTATTTGTGTGTGTGTTTGTATTCATTCATACACAAATACTAGCATATCTCTCCTTATGTAAAATTCTTGAATGACTTACCAGCAGTAGAATTAAAGATTTTCATGGTCCTTTCTAGCTATTACCATATTCATAGATAGTTTGTACTACCCATCTCTATGAACAAAGATTTTCATTTGAGACCTCACATGAGAAAGAGGAATATAAATCCCCTTATTTTTGGTCTCTGAATTGATTAAGTTCTAGATCTAGCTACTTAGCAACAAGACTCTCCCAGTTCTACAGACCATGGCAACTGGCTTAAGTCCCTCCCCACTGTGGCTTCCCCCAAGCTTACTTCTAATTTCTCTTTAATATGAATAAATCCAAATAACTTCCTTACCCTCATCATGAGTGCTCCCTACATAGTTTAAATACTTAAGTTTCAGCACTTTCATTCACACTGCTCTTCTGTTTCCAGATTATTTTAACACTGAATCATATTATAGAACACTTGAAGGTCCAGAAAAAAGGTCACCTCCATTATTAAACCTTCTCTAAAGAAACCAGATATTATAATCATCTAGAAATCTCTCTTAAATATCAAAGACTATCTCAGAGACATTGAGTATCTGCACACAAATCTGTTCCATCTCTGATGGAGAACAGTACAGAACTGTCAGCAGGAAAAAACAAAAAAAAATTTAGAAGAAGAGGTGAACAAAAAAATAGTGTGGGAACAAATTTAATAGGTAAATTGACTAGCTAGCAGTTAAAAATGCTAATTCGGGGAGTCTCCATTTAGCATTTTGTCTGGGATAAACCATGGAAACAAGTTTAGTTATTTAGTATCCTTGAGAGTTTAGCTGTGGAACAGAAAGAAGGTTTTCTCTGGTTTTGTCTGCCAGTTTTATCTGCCAGTGTCTTTCCATTACTCTTCCATTTTAGTAAGTACAAACCTGCACTATTTCTCTCATTAGACTTTCTCATTTCCCCACAGTTTTGGTCACAACTATTTCCTAAAGAATGAAATTTGACTACGAGGGTTTGAATCTCTGGCTTAATTGAATGGTTCTGCGGTCACATTCATTTACCTAGATAATGGTGGGTAGGAGGAATAAAGGTATGAAAATATCAATATGCATTATGAGAAAAATTGGCCCTATCCAATTTTCTATATGCTGTAGCCTAATTAGAAGAATATGACTAAGGATTACTTTGACTAACTTTATTTATTTCATAGTTTACTGTTCATCTTGTTACAAGTCTTCACTTATGCATGAAAGATATACTAGTTATTGTATGATTTTGTCTTGGTGACCAATGAATACATAAAAACCGTTCATTTATTTAAGACTGTGTTAGCCATTGATTTGCTGAGTCTCTAAGGTTTAAGTTGTTTCATTTATTTAGGACAGTCACAGAAATTGTGTATCGCATATTTTAGTTTAGCAACTTTGGGCCAGAATAAAACGCCAATATGTAGAGGTAACATCTAGTGTCTCAACTCGCCCCTGTTAAGTAACTACATTAGACTCTTAATAAAATGTGAGCAATGGGGTGGTGGTGGGGGGGTTATTTAAGTACTTAAAAAGACCACCTGTCTATATAGAAAACACATTTTTGTATGATAAACACAAAAAGTCTATTCGATTAGTTAAGGAGTGTATTGGAGGTTTACACTGAGGAAATAATGTTTGCTTATGGTTATTGTAAGAATCTATTATCTATATTTAATTAGTCTAATTATGGATGAAAAATGTAATCTGGGAGAAGTTAAAGAAACCATGTAATGGTTTGGTATGGTTTCCTGAGAAAATAGTTGAGCTCTGATCTATAATTAGTCCCTTGTCTCTTTATTTTCTAATATCTTTTGGGTTTATTGGAAGATCTGGAAAATATTATCCTGCAGATAATTGTTAGGAGTTTATTGCCTGGATAGCTGACAAATTATCATCGCTATGGCAAGATACAGGCAGGGGACCTCTCATTTTACCATCTGACTGACCTATAATAACTTCCGAAGCATGGGTAAGATTTCAAAAGATGTAAAAATCATTTTAAGTGAACAAAATATTGCACAAAAAGTTAGGATTTTAGGAAACATACTGTTCAAGCAGGAATAGAGTGAAGAGCTGTTCAAATATATTGTAGTATTTCCAAATAAGAGAGCTGAGTGGTATGAACAAATGCAGGCAGAGGATTATTAAGAATATTACTGTCATACAAAAAATAAGATTTTATTCTGTTGGCCATGGGCCCAACAAATGTGAGCTAGATAATGTTCATAGAGTAGATAGTAGGCTGAGGATTTCTCCCCCTGAAGGCAAGATGTATAAGTCATAGGTCTCAACTGAAAGGAGAATTATACAAGACTTGGTGAATTTTGCATTTCCCTCATTACTAATACTTTTGAACACCCTTTTATAAGTTTATTGGCCATCAGATAGCATCTTTTCAGAAATGACTGTTCAAGTTCTTTCATCTTCTGTTGAGTTGTATGTCTATTTCACACTGATTTGAAGGAGCTCTATCTTATAAAGTTGTATTCCTATGTTTGCCTCCAACAGCTTTATTGATTAACCTTTGACACTTAGATCTGAAGTCAACCAGTATGATGTAGAAATAAAGATGTATCTTTTACAAATCGATATCCTATTGACACAGTGCAAGTTATTGAAAAGACCATTTGACTTCTTGTGAAAGGGAGACTGTTCCGTGATGTGACCGCTGTCTGACCCACAGCTGGACCTGGGCCAGAATGGAGGTTGCTTTCTGAAAATACCCCTTAGAGACTGTCTGATAATAGTTGATGTTATTCTGACATAAATCAGCACCGCTCCCTCACCTCCTGCTATATGATGGTTCCTAGAACAGGTTGCTGGCCTCACCTGATACACATGTAACGTAATTTCCATACCTGGTAGTAAAGCTCACATACTAGTGCCCATGACCATTTCCCCTCACCCTTTACTTTATATAAACCTGCCAGTTGGCACAAGGATCCATTTATCTTGCAGCTGCACCAGACATGCTTCCCAGGTAAGTTTCCCTTAAACTCCATCAACAACCAGACTGGAGTGGCTAGCCTCTTTCTTCGGTCTTTTCTTGCCTTCTGCTTACAAAGGTAGATTTTTGGTCTTAGAGTTTCCTCCTCTTGGTCTGCGTGTACAAACACTTATCTAATTTTATTTTATTGGTCAGTATCACATTATCTTAATTTCTATATTTTCATAATAGATTTGGCTATCTGGTAGTGCAACTCTACTTGCTATGCTATTTTTCTTCAAGATATCTGATTCTTTTTCATATTCAGAGTTTTCACATTAGTTTAGCTTCTCAAAAGTAAAAAATCATAAAATAACCCCTTATGGTTAAGATTATATTAAGATTGTATTTAATTTATGCATTAATCTAGATATAATTGACACTTTTATAAAATGTGTTCTTTAATTCACTGACTATAGTAATAATACCTTATTTAGTTGTGCCTTGTTTAACTTCTCTTAGCAATATCTTGTACTGGTCAGTGAAGAAATCTTGCACATTTTTATTCATTTTATTCCTAGGTTTTTGATACGTTTATTTTTTTCCAAGCAGAGACATGATGGGAGCTACTGAAGGGCTTTAAGCAGGGGAGTGGCATGATCATAATTGTATATGAAGACAGTCATCCAATTTGGCACGAGGTAATGAAAGTGGCATGTGGATATATAGGCAAACCTGGAAAAATTACATAGTTACATCAGTCACCCTTTACTCCATTATCCTTTACAGCTAAACATCCGTCAAGTACTATGCTTTCTACCTCCTAAATAGCTCTTGTATGTTTGTCTGTAACTCCCCATCTTACTGCCACATCTCAAGCTCTGTCCAATATTCTCTTATGTCTTGGTTACTGCAATAGTCTCTTCCTGACTCCATCTTCTGTCCCTCCAATCTATGCTACATATTGTAGCCATAGTGACTTTTTACAGAGACAAATCTGTTTATGTTACCCAGGATGTAATTTTGTTTCCCGTTTCTCTCAGCTTAATAGTCTCTCTCAAGGCCATCTCTATGGGTATTGCTCATTTCTCTGACCTCCCCTCTCACTATTCTTTCCTAACCCTAAATAATTCATTGCAGTTTCTGAAACCACTTGTGTGGGCCTTTAAACACGTTGTCCATTCTGCCTGGAACAATCTCCCTTGCTCGCTGACCACCCCTGCCTAATTCCTATTCATTTTTCACACCTCATCTCCTTTAACTTTGGTTTTCAACAGTTTGAACATACTACATATGAGTATGATTTTCTTTGCATTTATCTTGCTTGAAGCTTGCTGAGCTTCTTAGGTCTGTGAGTTCTCTCTACTTACCCAGAGTATTTTCTCTGCTACCGACTTCTTAGCAATCTTAGGGGTGGCATGTAGGCCTAAGTCACTTATTTTTGTGACTGGAGTCCTTGCAGATCCAAGTCTATCCACCAACTTATACTGTTGGCAAAGTCTCAGCTGGTTTCTTTCTTTTTTTTTTGAGACATAATTGATATACAACATTATGTTAGTTTGAGGTATTCAACATAATGATTTGATCTACATATATATTGAGATGTTACGTTTGACACTAACATTAATGAAATTAATTTTTAATTTTATTTCTATTTGCTTGTTGATGATGGTAGAAATTGAGCATAGAATACTCACCTAATAATCAGAAACCTTGCTCCATTAACTGAATAATTCTAATAATTTGTATTTTCTAGGTATAATATGCCACCTGTGAAAACCAACAACTTTATTTCTTCCATTCTCAACCATATCCTATTTTACTTCTTTTATTTTTAATTTTATTCTAACACATGTAGTAATGTGTGCAGAAGAAGTGGTGAGGGAGTGCCATCTCCATCTCTTCATCAATGTCTTAGGAAAAAAATGTCATATGATTCGCCATTTTACCTACTCTCAGAAAATTGGTTTGCAGATTTTTTTATATGTAATGCCCTTGTTGGGTTTGAGAATTAGGTACCCCAGGACTCATAGAATGTAGAGCTATTTCCTCTTTTCTCCCCTCAGCTAAAGTATTTGAAGAATTAAGGGTATAAATTTCTTATATTTCTGGAAGATTTTACTGAAAAAGTAATCTGGGACTGGCCAATTCTTTTTGACACTGATTCAGTTTATTTAATATTATTTGTAACATTGGCTTGATAATTTGCATTGTTCAATACACTTGTTTATTCAAATTGTCAAATTTATTGGTAAAAAGCTTTTCGCATTTCTTCATTATAAATGCTCTTTTGTGATGTCTCCTTTCCATTTCTGTTTGTGGTAACCTGTGTTCTTTCTTGTATATTCTTCATGAGTTGTGTTAGGGTTTTTTAATATTTTAAAAGTTCATTTGACGAATCAAATTTTCTCTTTGCTCATTTCCGCCATTGTGCATTTATTTTAATTTCATCGACTCGTCCTTGTTATTATGACTCTGACTTCAATCTAATGTGTTATTCTTCTAATTTCTTGATATGAAAAATTAAATCAATGCATCTTTAATCCTTTGCTTTTTTTTAAAAAAAGAGAAAAACATAGGTACATATGTCTATACGTGTCCCTTAAAGCAGTTTTAGTTGAATACTATATTTTACATGTATTGTATAGTTACCTGTATTTCGGTTTAAAAATTTTCCTAATTTCTGTTTTGATTTCTCTTTGGCATAAATAGAATATTTAGAAATATATTCTTTTATTTCCAGGTATAATACTATGATATTAGGACTTATAATAAGAAGTATATACTCGATCTTCATCCTAGTTTCTGGCACAGAGCTTCTACCCTCTTAGAGTATTCTTAACTGATGAGAGAAATAAAGTTGTCTTTTGTTATGTGAATGTGGTGACTTTTGGAAACCAACCAGAGATGGGGGCTGGCTTCCAGTGAAGCCAACCATGTGATTAGAGAGTTGAAACTTTCCTTCTCACCCTGCCTCTTACCTCCATGGAGGGGAAAAGGGCTGGAGATTGAGTTCAATCACCAATGCCAATGATTTAGTCAGTTATGCCCAGGTTAATAAAGCCTTTATAAAACTCCAAAAGGATGAGGTTTGGAGAGTTTCTTGGTTGATGAACATGTGGAAATGAAGGGAGAGTGATATGCCTGGAAAGGGCATGGAAGCTCTGTGCCTCTGCCCACAAACCTTGCCCTATGTATCTCTTCCGTCTGGCTGTTCCAGAGTTATATCCTTTTATACGCAACTGGGTATCTAGTAAGTGAAATATTTCTCTAAGTTCTATGAGCTGCTCTAGCTAATTAATTGAACCTAAGGAGCAAGTCATGGGAACCTCTGATCTGGTCAGTCAGAAGCAAAGGTGACAAGCTGGACTTGGGATTGGCATGTGAAGTAGGGGAAGTAGTCTGGTTGAGCTGAGCCCTTACTTAACCTGTGGGATCTGATGCTGTCCCCAGGTAGATAGTGTTAGAACTGAGTTAAATTGTAGGATCTCAGCTGGTATAGGAGGGTTGCTTGGTGACATAGGAACCCCCTCCCGTATACACACTGAAAGCACAGAATCTTAGTTGATGATCAGAAGTGGTATCAGGGTCAGAATCGTACCAGGCAATCATAACTTTTCTAGTTATCTTTAATGAGATTGATGTCTAGATTAGTTAAATAGGATTTAGAGAATATATTCTTCTTAAAAGTCATCAAAAGTTTTAGGGGGATTTTCTTCTGGCTCATCATAAGGTGGACTTTGGTAACAACAGCCCATATACAGATGAAGCAAAGTGAATTTTGTTACTACTGAGTTTAGTATTCCCTCTATTAAGATCTCTATTAGATCAAGTTTCTTAATTATGTATTGAAAATCTCACCCTGCAAGATTTATTGTCTATTCTTTCTATTACTATTAAGAGAAGTGGGTTAGAAGTCTCCCTTTTGGTGATTGTGGATTGTCTATTTTCATGTTTTTCCTTAGATATTTGAAGTTACATTACTGAATGCATACACTATTAGTATTGTCATATCTTCCTGATAATTTGCCTTTTATTATTATGAAAATATTCTTCATTATTTCTAGTAGTGCTTCATGCCTTAAAGGTCATTATCAGATATTAAAAGAATGATAGTAACTTAATTTAATTATTCTATGCATGGAAAAATTCTTTTTCAAGTTTTTACACTCTCTATGTCTTCATTTTTAAATTGTGTTTCTAATAAACAGCATGATGCTAGATTTTATACTTTGTTCACTGTGAAATATGTCAGTCTTTTACTTGGTTAATACAATCCATTTTACATGAGCCTTATATCTACCATAATCCAACTTTTTTCCTTTTTCACATATCTGTATTGTTTTTTCTTCTCACTTGCCTATATTTCACATATCTGCATTTTTTCCTTCTCCCTTGCCTATATTTGCAGTAATCAAACATCATTTATTATGTCTTTTCCCCTTTCAATTTTTTATATTTATATAATCTTATTATCTTAATGGTTATTCTAGAGATCGTAACATGCATACTCAACATCATATAGTATAATCCACATCATTAATTTACCTCTTCCCAATACTTCCGGAAGCTTAACCAATTTAATTCTACTTGCTTCCCAGCTTTTGTAATAAATGTTTACATTTTGTTCTGCATGTATTTATAATCCATAAGATACTATTCGTATTGTTCTGTTCAGTTAATTTATTTTACCCACATATTTACTGTTTCTTGTGTACTTCACACCCACCTGCACAATATTTTTCTTTCTGGTAAAATGTTTCTCCTGATTGAAAAAGAAACGTCAGTATGTCTTTGAGTGCTGACCTGCTGGTAATAATTTATTTTTTTGCCTAAGGAAATTTTTGTTCTTTTTCATTCTTGAAGGTAATTTTCAAAAACTAAAGAATTCTAGCTTGGCAATTATATTGATCAAGTAAATATATTATTCCATTATCATCTGCATTCAATTATTTTATTGAAGTCAGACATCTATCTTATTTCTTTCTTTTTAAGATATAGATGTTTTATCTCTGGCTGCTCTTAAGATTTCTCAGTGTCTCTGGTTTTCCATAGTTTTACCATGATATTATTAGATATGTGTCTGTGTGTTTAACCTGTTGTAAATTAGTTTCTCGAAGCAGTGGGATAGTGTGTTTACATATTTTGGGGGAAATTCTCAGCCGTTGTATGTTTCTTATTACTGTATTTAATTCTCTTTCTCCTCCTCTACTGGGGCTCTATTTTAACAATCTAGGTTTATTGGTTTGTTCCACATATAACTTATCCTATATTGTAACGTTTTTTAATGTGTCAGTAATTGATATTTTTGCCGACTTTTCTTCTAATTAATTATTTATTTAATTAGAAGTTAATTGCACAACAGTCTACAATTTAAACTCTCCACTAATTTCCTAAATTTAGATATTTTATTTTGAAGCACTAAAATAGATATTTGACAGCTTTACACAGATGCTAATTTTCTGGTGGACAGAATCTACTCTCTTTCAGTTTGTTCATTTTTCTTCCAGTTTTTTTTTTTTGTTGTTCATCTTTTATACTCTCTGGATCATCTTTTAGATGGCTTCTTAGCTTCTCTTTTACTATCTTTGTTGTTGTTCTTTATTATTGGTCATCATTTCTTCCTCTTGATATGTGATAATTTTTTATTGTTCGCCAGATGTTATAAAGAACCATAATAGTTCAGGGTAGAATTACCTTTGACTTGAGAAATTTCCATCTGTCCTCTGTTGGAAAGATAGGCTGAGTGACTGATAATTTCAGTACAATTAGGAATTCAGTTTGGTCAGATGAATATGTAGTTTAATAAAACACATGTACCTTAATAAACTTTCTATTGAGAGCCCATGTGCCTCTATTTCTCAGCTGCAAAAACAATGGATGATTATACAGTGATACTTAAATCTTGTAAAACTCAATTTTTAGCATATACTCCAAGCTCCTTCAAAATCAGGCACATGTTCTAAACGGAAGACAGTACATCTTTGAGGCGAGTGCCTTTCTACTACGTCTTTGCTTTCTAGGTACAACAGATTGTAAATATTTCTGCCCTTAGAAGCTTCAGTCTATCTCCCCTGCCTCCCATGGAGGACCTAAATCAGCAAATGTGGTGTGGGGAAAATTAAATTTTGAATCTGATGCCTTTATCAATCTAGTCTCTTCTACAACACTAAGAAGTTTTCACTTTTTCTTTAGCAGAGGCACTCTAACTGGGTGGGCCAAGTTTGATTCTTAATTTATATTCAGAATTATCATATTCCAGGGAACAATCATTTTTGTTCTAGAGGGAAAAAGTACTAACAATTCAAATTGCTTTTCTTTCTCTGTAATTTTGAAGTCTTCAAATCTTCATTTTCTCCACAGCTTCTTCATACTTTTAAGATATAAATTTTAAAAATTTACTTGGCATTTCGTAGTTTTTTTTTCCAGAAAGATCACTTATCTACCAAGAATTGGAAGTATTTTATTTTATAACCAAAGAAACCCAGAAATTGAGAGACAAGTGTTATTGTGATCCTGTCATTTCTGATTTTGTTGGAAACTTGCTGTAAATTGACATAATTTTCTCAAGGGTAAAGGGCAGTGGTAAAGAAAAACTCAAACAAACAAAACTTATGATGCTTCTTCCCTCCTGCTTTTTTCATTATACCAAGGTCAGTACTGTAATAGTCATGATTCAATCGGAAAAAGAGAAACCACATTAGTGATTTTAGAGGGATAGAATTAAATATAAGGAATCAAGTCAACAGCTATTTAAGAACAAAATAAGTTAAGGGAGATATTGTGTTACTTAGTAACCATGAAATAGTAAGTGTAAGAGGGTGTGATTTCATTCGTGGAGCTGAGAAGCCAAGGGAAATGGTGAGGGATACATGAATCCAGAGGACTGCAGGGCTGGTCCAACAGATCCGAGACGCAGAACTCTGACAGTTGGTACTACTAAGCTGGTGTGGGAGATTTGGGACATTGGTAGAGAGCCGTAAGAGCTGGGACCCAGAACTCTGACAATAACAACATCAGATGGCTTTGTTGGTATCTCTCAGGTTGACAATGAGGTTGGTCCAGAATGAATAATAATAAAAAAGGATATAGAGACTAAGTATAACTCCCAGTGTAAAGTCTGTTATTGAGGTAACGTTGACGTAGGAAGGAAAAAGATCTCCCAGATTTCCAAACTCCTACTCATTCTCCTTATTGCAGATCCTTGTAGGAAGAGGGCTGGTATGATAGAAATGTGCTTCCAACTAATGCAGAGTACAAAATGGGAAGGATCTTTGGAACCGAGAAGTAGTAACTTAAAAACTGGTATACCATACATGCCCCACACCTTTTCTGGAAAATATAAAGGATCAAATTTTGGGAAAAATAAAGCTTCTATTTGTTTAAAATAATAGAGAGTAAATAGAAACATTCTAGGAATTACCTTTTTTAATGAATATCTATTTGGATACATTTTTTTGATACTGATTGTTTTCGTTTCTATGTCGACTCTGGGAAAATGACATTTTAGGTTTAACAAAATTTCTGTCCATTTTGCAGGTTGAGTCAGAACACTTTGTGAGGTTTTCTCTCATTTATTTGGAATATTTTGTGGGGGTTTCCCTTGTTGAGCTGGAATATTTTGTGGGGGTTTCCCTTGTTGAGCTGGAATATTTTGTGGGGGTTTCCCTTGTTGAGCTGGAATATTTTGTGGGGGTTTCCCTTGTTGAGATGGAATATTTTGTGGGGGTTTCCCTTGTTGAGATGGAATATTTTCTGGAGGTTTCTCTTGTTGAATTGGAATATTTTGCTTTTCTTTTGATTGTTGTATCTGAACCATTTTCTTCATTTCAGGTTGAAGCTGATCTTTTTGCTCTTTTTTTTCTCTTCTCTTCATCCAAAGACAAAAAAGACAACATAATAGAATTAATAACCATAAAAGTGAAAATAGTAACGCGTGATTCTTCTTTATCATCCATCTCCTAGGGGGTGGACCACTGTCAATACTACCTCCATGGCCTTTTATTAGGCAGTTGGGAGGGTCCCACAAATAATTGCAATGGCAGTGATGTTTATTGTTGCAGATACCTCTCCTGTTACAGAACGAGGGTGAACAATTGCTATTTAACCGAGATATATGGACGCACTTCCTGTGGATGCAAAGATGTTCTGCACCACACTCTGTGCCATCTTTTACTTCACCCATATCAGGTATGGTCATCCCAAAGTGGTGGTCGGTACTCCAGCAGTCCATCCCATTGTAGTAAGCCCAATGCACCGTAGAATGATCTCTCAGAAGGGGAATTTCATTTACGTTCTCACACTGAATCCTCCCACACAGGATGTCTGAGATATTACATTTTACATATGAAGTGTTTTGCGTACCACAGTTGCCAAAACGGTCACCTATAGTGTTTATCTGTTTATAGCAACTGTGATTTGCATTATTGGCTTTTTTACCAAAAATCTGCCTACACTGTGTAGTGCGGTCATTACATTTCTTTTCATAGCAGTAGGCACTGTCATTGCAGGGAATTCCATCTTCCACATATACGTCATCTGGGCACATATGGGATGTTCCATTGCACCACTCTGGAAGATCACATTCATTGACTTCCTTTCTACACACTTGCCCTGATGGTAAGAACTTGCAGTTCTTGCAACAAAGCCCGAAAGCACAACTAGACCCAAAACTCAGAGTGCAGTTTGACAGACAACAGGCATCTTTTGCACAATGTTGTAAAGTTCCACAGTCACACTCCTCTTCTTCTTCAACAACACCATTCCCACAGCGCGCCAGTGTAAATATGTCCTTTGTATGAATATTGTAGAACAAACATCTTTTCTTAACTATAGAATAATCCCAAAATGTAGAATAACTACAATTGCTAAATTTAGTTATTGGTGGGTTATCAAAATGCATTATACATTGATATTTTCCACATGTACAGAAAAACAGATCATGAAACATACCCAAATTATGACCCATATGATGAGCCACTGCAATTGAAGCAATGGTCAAGGATTTGTTTAAAAAAGTAACAACTGCACAACCACGTTTTATTCGACATAGTCCGCCAATAAAGCTTAGACCACTTAATCCTTTTAATGACTTATGCATAAAAAGATGTATAGCATCATGTGGCAGGCGGGAAGCAAGGTTTTCATACTTCCATTGGCAAAATAAACTCGACGATCTCCATGGATCATCTACTTGAATATGGTTTGCTTGAGTCCATACCTCCAAACCAAACAATAACAGCTTAAGGCCCAATGCCTCATAAATGGAATCCACTATATTTACAACAACATATAAATTTTCCTGCAACTTTGAGACATTTTTTTCCCAATGAACATAGAGACTATGATCAACCACCACTGCTGTTTCAATTAAAAAATTATGGACCCACCAGTTGTCATAAGCGCTTTGTTCCAGAGTAGAACTACCAATCTCTTGAAGCTCAAATTGGTGTACAATTTCCTCTTGCATAGCATCCGATTTCATGGTTGGGAATCGAGTCCCCTTACTGTCCATTCTATATACCAGATGTTCAAATTTGGTAGAAAAAATCATGGGCTTAATTTCGTACACAATGTTATTTATCTGTAACAATCCTCGAAAGCCACCAAAACAGGTACTAAGTGCAACCAGGGATTCTGGGTCCCCCTCTACATAGCCATGATAGTAGCAGTCATTCTGGACAAAAGGCTGGTCTTCAACGAGAGCACCCTGGTCTGAGTAGGTGAACACTGGGAGGTGTCTGGGCAACAAATGCTTCTTGATCTTCATGTGGACAACGTGCTTCTCACCCCCAAAGTGCAAACCATAGGAGAGCCAGCCTGGAAGCTTCATGTGGAGGCCAGTGCCTGTTACCCTCAAGGGAATCACCACTTCTGGAGGATTGTGATATTGGGAGTACTCAGCTCGGGTGTGTCCAGAAAAAGACAGAAGAACCCCAAGCCAGTGTAGCAGGAACATGATCCTCATGTACAAAAGGGCTTCAATGGAATTATTGGTTTAGATAAGGCAGGCAAGCAGGCAGGTCTGGGAGTCACAGATGATCTGACTCCTTATTCTGAGCTGGTCAATAACCATTAAGTATCTGTCTTCTGATAAAGTTGAACCATTAGAGCATCAGCCCTATACATAAAACAAAAACAACATGTGGATGGGGTAGTTATGAGAAAGCCTGGTGGGAAGAAAGGAAAAGGCATGCAATAAAAGTGATTAGTATTTTGGTCAAAGAATAACTAAAGAAACTGCTCAGAATTTACTTAAATATTGGTAGGGCAGAGTGGTATCGGAAGGATGAAAACTGGCCATAGATTTATAGTGACTGAACATGGATGATAGGTAAATAAGGGTTCATTATACTATTCTCTAAATACATGCATGTGTGCACATTTCTGCAATAAATAGTTAAAACAAAAGGTTTTTAAAGATAAGGTGACCATATGTCTCAGATTACTGGAATTGTCTCAATTTACACATGTTAAATTGGCATAGGTAACAATACCTTTTTCAATCTCGAGTGGCAAATTACTTGATATTAATATAAATAATTACCTAATATTAATATGAGGTATATATATATATAAACATTTGTGTTACTTTTTAAATCTCTTTATGGTACTTACCATATACTTCCTAGAGCAAAATGTTTAGTTTTATTTTTTCTTTTCTACATAACTCTCCTCGCTAGACTTGTCTGACTAGAAGTACTCGCGAGCATTATTTGTATCTTTCACAGATGTTAGCACCTCCTATAATGCCTAGTTTACTTATTTACACAGTAAATAATGGTAGATATATCTTTACATAGCGAATAATGGATTTTTATTGTTCTTCGGAGTGACACTCAAAAAGTGTTTATAATGGATTACATTTTTAGTAAAGAACATTATTCAATACCTGTGGTCAATTTAGTTTCTGGAAAAAGGTTGTATAGATTCAGTTTTCCTTGACATTTCCCTCTAAATAGAACTAAATACCCTTGAAATAATTCAGTGAGGGAAGAAAAACCTCCAAAAGCTAAAAAACAAAAGACAGACTGGTTAGAGACATCTAGACTTGAGGAATACCAATAGGGTGACTTTCTTGTTTGTTTGTTTTTTTTCTTAATTTCTCATGTATCTCCAAAATTTCTCATGTGTATCCCAAATTGGGTTAAAAGTCAGTCTTTAACATGGAACCACCAGCGGGCATAGACGAAAATAACCTCAAGAATAATTTGTTCTGTCTGGCCAAGTGACAGAAAATGAAAAAGCTCAACGAGAACTAGTAAGGTGCTCTAGTACCTGCCCTTGAACCAAGACACATGTGTGCTGATTCACTCAGAATGGTACTTCAAAAAGGCCAACCCAAATTACACTCCACGATCCGTGCACTGGTGGGCTGTTCAACCCACATACATTGGCAATGTAACGGCACTGACAGGCCAGCCTAACCCTCATTCGATATCCAGGTAACTAGCTAACTGATTTGCCTTCAGAGGCAGCAGCTATATCTCAACAATCTAACCCAACCTTAGCTAAATAAGTAGGGCAGGGAATTGGGAGCCTATGTTAGATATAGCAATATCATTCATAAAGCCTGATATCTCCCATCCCTCCACCAAATGACGTAAGGAGACACAAGCTTGCTGGCTTCTGCTCCTCCTATCTCGAAATCTGAATATGGCCCAATGACAGGAGGTGGTCCAGGAAGGGCATCAACTAAATCAAGTAGAAGAAATAATCAGTGGCCTTGAAGATGCATCATTGCTAATTATTCAGTCAAAGGACAAATAAAAAATTGAAAAGAACAAAGAAAGAAAGATCATTGTAAGACACCAACAAGAACACCAATATACACATGACAGAAGTCCCAGAAGAATAGAGAGAGCCAGAAAGCTTATTCAAAGAAATAATGGCTGGATATACCGTGCTCATGGATCGGAAGAAGTATTGTCATTAAAATGTCCATACTACTTAAAGCAATCTACAGATTTAAGGCAATCCCTATCAAAATACCTATGACAGCTTTCACAGACTAGAACAAATAATCTTGAAACTTATAGGAAACCACAAAAGATCCTGAATATTCAAAGCAATTTTGAGAAAGAAGAACAAAGTTGGAGGTATCAGGTGCCCTGATTTCAAACTAAGCTTCAAAGCTACAGTAATCAAAACATTATGATACTGACATAAAAACAGAAACATAGATCAATTAAATAAAATAGAGTCCAGAAATAAACGCACACTTATATGGTCAATTAATCTATGACCAAAGAGGGAAGAATACACAATGGGGGAGAAGATAGTCTCTTCAATAAATGGTGTTGGGAAAAAATGAAATTAGACCACTTTTCTTAAACCATCTACAAAAATAAATTTAAAATGTATTAAAGACTTAAATGTAAAAACCGAAAACATAAAACTCCTGGAAGAAAACATAGGGAGCAAACTCTTTGGCATCAGTCTTAGCAACATGTTTTGAATGTCTCCTTGGGAAAAAGCAACAAAAGCAAAAATAAACAAATGGGGCTACATTAAACTAAAATAATTTTGCACAGCAAAAGAAATCATCAACAAAATGAAAAGATAACCTACTGAATGAGAGAAGATATTTGCTAATGATATATCTGATAAGGAGCTAATATTCAAACTATATAAAATATTTATACAGTTCAATGTCAAAAAACAGCCTGATTAAAAAGTGGCTACAGAACTTGAATAGACATTTCTCCAAAGAAAACATACAGATGACCAACGAACACATGAAAAAATGCTGAACATCACTAATCATCAGGGAAAGGCAAATCAAAATTACAATAAGATATCACCTCACCTCACATGTCAGAATGACATTATAAAAAGCAAAAACAAATAACAATTGTTGGCAAAGATGAAGAGAAAAAAACCCTTGTGCACTGTTGATGGGATTATAAATTAGTGCCACCACTATGAAAAACAGGATGAAGATTCCTCAAAAAATTAAAAATAAAACTACCAGATGACTGAGCAATTCCATTTCTGAGTATTTATCTAAAGAAAACAGAAACAATAGTTTGAAAATATATATGCACCCCCTAGGTCCATTGCAGCATTATTTATATATAGAATGAATAAAGATAATGACTATGTATGTATGTATTATGTATGTATGTGTGTGTGTATGCAAATATATATCTGAGTTTTATATATGTATAACTCAGCCATAAAACAAATGAAATCTTGCCATTTATAACAACATGGTGGACGTAGACAGTATTATGTTAAGTGAAATAATTCAGACTGAGAAAGACAAATATCATATGATTACACTTATATGTGGAATCTAAAAAACATAATGAACAAATCAAAACAAACAGACACATAGATACAGAGAACAAACTGATAGTTGCCAGAGGGTAGGTGGTGGGAGATGGGTGGGCAGAAAAGGAAAAGGGGATAAAGAAGTATAAACTTTCAGTTATAAAGTAAGTCATGGAGGTACACAGCATAGCAAATATAGTCAATGACACTGTTAATAACTATGTAGGGTGGCAGATGGTTATTAGATTTATTGTGTTGATCACTTTGTGAGGAACATAAATGTTGACTCACTATGTTATATACCTAGAACTAATATTATATTGCATACCAACTCTAATTTTAAAAAAATATTAATGGCTAAAAATTTCCCAAATCTGAAGAAATGGAAATCCATATACATGAAGCTTAAAATGTCTCAAATAAGATGAACCCCCAAAAAATCTAAACAAGGGCTAATTATAATAAAATTGTGAAAAATCAAAGACAAAGAATTTTGAAAGTGGCACGAGAAAGCAACATGTCATACACAAATGAAATACCCTAAGACCAGGAGAAGTCTTGCAGGTATGAGGGGAATGGGATGATGTAGTTAAAACGCTGAAACAAAACAAAACAAAGCAAAACATAACCATCTGCTAAGAATACCAGACCTGGAAGAGCTGTTCTTCAAGAAAGCTGTTCATGAAGACATGAAGACATGCCCAGACAAACAATAGCCAAGGTTGTTTATCACCATTAGAAATGCCTTATAAGAAATTCTGAAAGGAGTTCTTCAAGTTGAAATGAAAGAATGCTAAACAGCAACAAGATAGCATGTGAAAGTATGAAATAATATATATATATCACTTCATATATATGTAAACATTAAATATACAGACAAAAAAAGGATGCACTATTACTCTAACATTCTGAATATGATGAAATTGATATTTGCCTTTTTTTTCTCATTTAGATATGGTATGACTCATGTCAATAAACCAAATAGTGTTTATCCACATTTTTTATTTCTCCTATGTGATGACATGGCTATTTAAAAGTAACCCTCAAGCAGATTTTAAAGCACATTTAGTGGGTGTGGTTTGGGAATGAATGACTTCGGCTGTCCTTTGCTTCTGTGCTTTGCCTGTTCCCTTCCACTGCCGAAGAGGTCTGAGCCCAAAGAGAGGACTGGATGGGGACTCAGTCAAATTTGTCTTCTTGCCTGACATTCTACAATCACAAGAGTACTGCAAAATTACATTCTGAGAGAGTTCTTTGAGTTTTCACTTCAGTTTTTGTTCACAAATCATGAGACTGAAGGGAGGTTTTGTTTTGCATTCTATCTGACATAAGAAATGAAGATTGTAAATTGATGAAGAACATTATAGGAAAAAATGAGACAAATAAAGCCTAAATTTGGCAGTTTGGGAAGCTAAAGCTTAATAGCTAAACACAAGATAGTAGGCTAAGAAACAAAAGTTTTCATAGCATTTTAAAGAATATAGGACAACACCAGTAAACTAAAGTGAAATTTATACAAATAAATGTAGAATTTTACAGAAAGAACATTCTTCTTCTTCAGGGTAGTCAATGTCTTAAGGGCTATTTGAATTGTGAAGTCCAGAGTAATTTTTCCAAGTAGAGTTTCTGATTCTAGAAGAGGAATATGATAACTTAGAAAAAGGATTACTAATCTGTGAAATAGACAACAAACAGTTGAAAAATTTAAGCAACCACTGTTTAAATATAAACACTAAGATTTTTAATTCTTACATAAATTATTTTTTTCTAAGACTTTAGTATATTTGTAACTTATATAAAATATTTCTATTTTTTTAAAAAATATTTTTTGCCTAAATTATCATCGTTCATCTATTTACTCATTAAACAATCAGTGAACAACTACCAGTGTGTGTTAGGGGCTTTTTTAGAAGATGAATGAACTCAAGTTATTTAGAGACAAGAAGTGAAAAAAAATGTGTTAACAAAAACTTTAATACCATGTAAAAATTGCTTTATTTAATTTTAAAGTATTTTTTTTGTGCTTATTGAGTTTCAAGAGTGTATCATGAGTGGGCATATAGTTTGCTATAGAGATATTAGGTAGATGAGAGTAAGAGTGAAAGGTATAATGAAATAATCCAAATTCTATACTAGAAGACATTTTATGATTTACCAAGTGTCCAAAAAAAAAAAAAAAAGAAAAGAAAAAAAAAAGAAGAGAAAAAGTGGCTACTTCTTTTTGAAAGCATCAGAATATGCATTCTAAAGAAGTGAAATTTAAACCAAAAATAAGATGAAAGATAGAAGTACTTGATCGACTGATAAAGGGTAATCAGCGTGTGCTTTATAGAGGACATAATGATTGAGCTGGTTCTTGTAATAAAATAAGGAAACTCAGGATAATAAGTGGGGAAGGATTTTTTACAGAGAGAACATGTTCAAAGACAAAGTGCAAATCAACAAAAGGCATTCATATATTTTAAAGATATTAACTGTGACAGCCTTAAAGTTCCCCTCGGCTTGTCTAAATTTTAGATGGTCTTCTTTTCCTGATTATAGGTCTCCAACCTTCCTTTTCCTAGAGCATTTACCTTAGAAAACTATTTGTAAATTCTTTCTCTGACCCTTTGACATGTAAATCTCCCAGCATCTTGCCAGTTTTACAACTCAGGAATATCTTTCTCAAGGTTCTGGGAAACTTCTCTGTGAAATATAATCATCAAGAAAGTTAGTGCTTGTCCATGTGGGAGGGTAGGAGTCTAATTTCGATAAGCACCAATTAGTAAACACAGATGATCTACATACATTTACTAACCTGTGCTCAACATCTTACTTTTCCATTTGCTCACTGCAGCACTTGTCAACTCTCCCACCTTGTTTCAGCAAGGGGGACTCTGCGGCAACAAGCAATCTATAAAAATTCCAAGAAATTTACTACAAAATACTCCTAGACCAAAGAAAATGAATTCAGCGAGGTTGCAAGAGACAAGACCAACAAACGAAAATCAATTGCATTTCTATATATTAACAATGAATATCTGAGAACCAAAATTAAAAGTAAATTGCCATTTACAATCACTCTCAAGGAACTATAATACACGTATATACATTTAACAAAATATGTACATGATCTAGATTCTGAAAACTACAAAATTCTCATAAAAGAAATAAAAGCAAATCTAAATAAATATTGATAGAAGACTCAACATAGTAATAAATGCCGATTCTCTCTAAATTGTTCTATAATTTCAGTGTAATTACTACCAAAACATAAGCATGTTTTTGTTGATAAAAAAGTTTATTCTAGAGTTTATGTGGAACAAAAAAGACTATAGAATAGTTAAAACTATGTTGTAAAGAAATAATAAATTGAGAAGACTCATTCTACCCAGTATAAAGCCCAGCAGATAGCTACAGTAATTAAGACAGCGTGGTATTAGTGGAGTCATAGAACCATAGATCAATGGAACAGAATAAAACCTAGAAACAGATTCACACAAATATGCTTTGTGACAAATGTGCCTTTTGACAACGGTGCAAAGGCAATTCAGAGGAGGAAAGGTAGACATTTCAACAATGGTGCTTCAGTCATTGGACACTCATAAACAGAGAAAAGAGGCACGACCTCTCCCTAAACCACACATCTTATACAAACACTCACTTAAAGTGACTCATAGACTTAAATGTAAAACATAAAACTATAATTTTTATTTTTTATTGTTTATGTTTCTTTTACCCATTCACCCATTGACAGATACTTAGATTATTTCCATATGTTAGCTGTTGTAGATAGTGCTACAGTAAACCTGGGAGTACAGATATCTCTTTAAGATAGTGATGTCATTTTCTTTGGGTGTATAGTTAGAAGTGAAATTGCTGGATCATTATGGTAGTTCAATTTTTAATTTCTTGAGAAAACACCATCCTGTTTTCCATAATGGCTGCATCAGTTTACATTCCCAGTAACAGTACACAAGGGTTCCCTATTTTCTGCATCCTTAGTAGCATTTCTTACGTCCTGTCTTGTTGACAATAAATATCCTAACAGGTGAGAGGTGATAGCTCATTGTGGTTTTGACTTGCAAAATTGTCATTAATTTTGTTTATCTTTAAAAAAACAGTTCTTAGTTTCATTAATCTAATTTTTTAATGTAGGCATTTATGAACTCCTGTTAGAACTGCTTTTGCTGAATCCCATAAGTTTTGGCATGTTATATTTCCATTTTCATTTCAAGAGATTTTTTGATTGATTTTGACATCTTGTCTGACAGATTGGTTTTTCAGTAGTATGTTGTTTAACCTCTGCATATTTATAAATTTTCCAGTTTTCTTCTTTCTTCTTATAATTGATTTCTAGTTTCATATCATTATACTTGGAATAGATATGATTTCAATCTTCGTTAAGCTATTAAGACTTGTTTTTTGGCCTGACATAATCTATCCCGAAGAATGTTCCATGTGCACTTAAGAATGTGTATTCTGCTGCTTTTGGATGGAATGTTTTGTAAATGTTGGTTTAGTCGCTATGGTCTATGTGTCATTGAAATCCAATATTTTCTTATTGATTTTCTGCGTGGCTTTTCTATCCATTGATGAAAATGTGGTATTGAAGTCTCCTACTACATATATATATGTACTGCTACCTTTTTCTCTCATTAGGTCTGTTGATATTTGCTTTATATATTTAGGTGGGTACATAAATATTTACCAATATTATGTCCTGTCTGGATTGAGAACAAGTTTCTTTAGGCTACGTAGTCTTGTTTACTTATGACTGGAAGCCAGCATTACCAAAGTGGTCATCAGTCTGAAGCTTTATTGCTGGGTTCAAATACCAGAACTTATTAGATAAGTTGATTAATTCTCATAGATTTTTTTTTTAATGGAAATGAAATAGTAATGTCTACACCCTAGAGTGGTTTTGGCATTTAAATGAGATAACCCCGGTTAAATATTTAGTGCAAGGTCTACCATATTATATGTATTTAATAAATAATTATTTTAAAATATAATAAATGTTTTCTCAAATTTCCCATTTGCTCTATCTGTTTAATGGTCTACAAAATATACTTTTTAAATACTGAACAGGAAATAATTTTCTAAACAAATGGATTTGAAGAGAAGCTAATTTTCATTTGAATGTTTATTCGAAGCAATGTTTCTATTGTGCGATTGCATATTGTTAGAAACAGCTGTACCTACTACTTTGCTTCCCTTTCTTCTTTAGTCAGAAAAAACCCCCCAGAAAATACTATGAATATCTAGTTTTTTCCTCTAAGCTTTTTGAAGTAATTGTCATCATCAGTTTTTATTGAACGTTTTACCTTCTGTCTGGTTCACTTTTCTGTTTTGCAGAAGCACAGACCTTTGCATGAGAAACTGGATAGCCACTTCCTTTTTCCTTTGAAATGGATACTTTTCCTGGCTCCGATATTTTGGCATAAGTCTAAGAGGTATGAAAATGTTTTCTAGATTTAATAAAGTAAAATAAATTTTGTCAGAGAACGTTTGAATTACACAGTTTTAAAAGAGAAAACCGAATAAAGTCATTCCTCTATCTTGTTGTCACTTCCATTCTCTTTAACAAAAGATATTTAATTTAATTAATTAGTTTCATATTTAATTAACTTCATATTTCTTAGCCTTGGAGGAATGAAGATATGAAAGAGGCATGGTTGCAATATTTTAATAGTGTTTTTAAAAATAAACTATTTTTTAGAACTATTTTTCATTTACAGAAAAATTGCAAATATAGTGCGGAGAGTTTCCATATACTTCCATGCCCATTTCCTCCTATATGTAACATCTTACATTATATGGTATATTTTTCACAACTGATGACTCTATATTGAAACATTATTAACATAACAATATGCAGCTGTATCTCACTGTTATTTTAATTTGCAATTTCCTAATGACAATGTTCAGAATCATTTTCTCTGCTTATTTACCATCTGTACATTTTCTTCAATGAAGTGTCCATTTAGATCTTTTCCCTATTTTTATATTGGATTGTTTGTATTATTATTGTTGAATTTTAAAGGTAGCTTGTATATTTTGGATCAGGTCTTTCCTCATATATGTGGTCTGAATTCAATTTCTCCTAGTCCGTTGCTACTTTTTCAGTCTCTTTACAGTGTTTTTCACAGAGCAGAATTTTCTGATTTTAATAAAGTCCAGTAGATGTGCCATTTATTTTCTTTCATGGGTGATGCTGGTGCTGTATCTAAAAATTTGTTGCCAAAGCACCTACACGTCGTTCTATGTGTTCTTCTGGAGGTTTTATAGTTTCGTGTTTTATATTTGTGTCTCTGATCCATGTCGAGTTAATATTTATGAAAAGTTGTAAGGTTTGTGTTTTGGGGTATCCAATAGTTCTAGCATCACTTGTCAAAAGATGATCTTTTCTCCACCGCATTGTCTTTATTACCTTGACAAAAATCAGTAGAATGTATGTGTGGGGATCTGTTTCTGTACTCTCTATTTTGTTTCATTAATGCGTATATTCTTTCATCAATACCATGCCATTTTTATTTCTATAGCTTTATAGTGAGTCAGATAGCATATTGTTCTTCAGAATGTTCTGTGTTATTTTAAGTCTTTAGCTTTTTCTTAAAACTTTAGAATCTGTTGATCAATCTCCACAAAACAGCTTCCTGAATTTTTGACTGGAATTGTGTTGAAACCACAGATCAATTTGACATTTTAACAATATGCAGTTTTCCATTCCATAAACATGGACTATCTTTTTACTTATTTTTTCATTTCTTTCATCAGAGTTTTATAGTGTTTCACACATAGGTCCTGTACATATTTTGTTATATTTAGACCTAAGTTTTTATTTTTTTTAAGCTATTGGAACATTTTTAAAACACCAAATATTTGGAGATTTCCCAGTTATTTTTCTATACTTTGATTTCTAGTTTAATTCTGTAGTGGTCTGAGAACATATTTTATATGTTTTGTATTTTTTAAATGTTGTAGGTTGTGTTTATGACTCAGAATGTAGTCTACCTTAGAGAATGTTCCACGTGAACTTGAGCAGAATGTGTATTCTACTGTGTTTGTAAGGAATATTCTATAAACATGAACTAGATCAAGCTGATAGTGCTGTTTATCAATTTACTGATGTCATTTCTACTGGATCTTATCAATTCCTGAAAGAAGGATGTTGAAATCCCCAAGTATAATAGTGGATCTGTCTACTTCTCTTTGCATTTCTCTTAGTTTTTGCCTCACATATTTTGACACTGTTCATAGGTAAATGTACATTAAAGATTCTTATGACTTCTAACATAATTCAGGCTTTTTAAAAAATATTATATATCTTTAGTACTGATAATTTTTTATTCTGAATTCTGCTTTGTTCACTCTGACAATATTATCTTCTAATTGAGGTATTTCTGGTATATAATTGATATAGATGAATTAATACCTTTCATATTTATAACTGTTTCCTATTCATTGTACTTGTTCTTTCTTGTTTTCCCCATTTTGTTCTGTCTTTTCTGGTTTTAACTAAACATTTTATATGATCCATTTTCTCATCTCTTTTAGCATATTACTTATACTTCTTTGAGAACATTTTTTCGGTTTTGTTCTACCGTTTACACTATACAATTATAATTAATTCTACCTAAAATAATGCTAGACCACTTCACATTAGTTGAAGTATTTATAAAACATCCTCAATTTATCCTCCCTTCCTTGTGAAATTGCTGTCCCTCATCTCACTTATCCATATAGTATAACCACTCAAATACATTATTACTTTAATTAAAGTTAATTTTTAGATAATTACAAATGAGAAAAATAAAATGTTTTATTTTGCCTTCACTTAATCTTTTCCCAAAACTCCCCCTTGTTTTTGTAGATCTGAGCTTCTAACCCTATATCATTTCCTTTCTCCTTAAAGAAGTTTTTTTTAACATTTCTTGCAGGGCAGGTTTGCTGATGATAAATCCTCTCATTGTGTGTGTATGGGGGGATGGTTCTGAGAAAACCTTTATTTCTCCTTTACATTTGAAAGATAATTTCACTGGTTGTGGAATTATAGGTTGGTGAATTTTTTCTTTTAACATTTTAAATATTTCACTCTACTCTATGCCTGCTTTCATAAGTTCTGATAAGTCCACTATAATTTTTATCCTTGTTTCTCTATAGGTAAAGTGTCCCCGCCCCCAACGCTGCTTCTTTTAAGATTTTACTTTGATTTTCTGCTGTTTGAATACAATACACCTTTTGGTATTTATCTTGCATGGTATTTGGTTGGATTTGTGGTTTTTGTATCATTAATTTTTGAAAATTCTCAGGTATTATTACTTTGAACATTTCTTGTGCTTCTTTTTCTTTTTCTTCTTCTGGTATTGCCATTACATATTTGGTATGGTTTCTGTAATTGTTCCACAGTTATTGTATATTCTGTTCTTTTTCTTTCATTCTTTTCTTCTCTTTACTTTGAAGTTTTTGAAGTTTTTATTGGCATATCTTCAACCTCACTAATTCTCTCTTGTCCATGTCCAGTCTACTGATAATCCCATCAAAACATTATTCATTTTTTTTATTATCAGCATTTTAAGAATTCTTTCTTAGAGTTTCCATCTTTCTGCTTACATTACCCATCTGTTTTTGCATATTGTCTGCTTTTTCCTTTGGAGCCCTTAACATATTACTCAAATTTAATTTAAGTGTCAAAATCTATGTCATATCTGAGTCTGGTTGTGATGCTTGCTTTGTCTCATAAGACTGCTTCTCCTGCCTTTTAACATCAGTTGTAATTTATTTTGAAATCTAGACATGATGTACCAGATATGAGGAACAATAATTAATAGATCTTTAGTGTAAGATTTTATGTTAATTTGCCTCGAAGTTGAGCTGTGCCTAATATTTGCAATAGCGGTAGGTGTCAGAAATGTCAAATTTCTCTAGCTTCCTTGTTTTTTTCTCTCTTGTTGTCTTAGGCTTTTCCCAATAACTCTTCCACATAGGAGGTCTGTACCTTTTGGTTCTCATAGCTATAATCCACTGCTAATATACAGGAGCCCTGTTGATATAATGTTAGATATGAGAAAGAGGCAATCTAATCTTGTGATTAAAGTTTAGTCTTTTAGTAGGCCTTTGTCCCTGGTCTTCATTTAATCTTCATAAGTGTTTCTTAGTTCCCTTATGCCCTTTCAGGGGTCCTCAACCCCCAGGCTGCAGACTGGTACCGATCTGGGCTTGTTAGGAACTGGATCACACAGCAGGAGTTGAGCAGTGGATGTGAGCAAAACTTCATCTGTATTTGCGGCCGCACCCCAGCACTAGCATCATTGCCTCAGCTCCACCTCAGATCTTCAGGCATTATAGATTCTCATAGGAGCACTGGTCCCTGGTGCCACAAAGACTGGGGACTATTGCATTAGATTACACAGGAAGGTTAGAAGTGGCTAGAGCTAGGTAACTGCTATACTCACAAATGAAATAAGGCTCTGATATAGATTTTTCCTTTGGAAAGTAGGTATTTGTTTTAAGAATGCTCTGGGATTACTTGAAAATACTTCTTTTTCCTTGCCCCCTTGCAGAGCCATGAGGAGCTCCCTTCTTGGACTCCACCAAGAGAACTTGGGATTCCTAGAGGTAATATCCGCCAAACTGTAGGGGTCCTCATAAATTGGCACCTCCACCAAGGAGTTTCTTTCTCTTATGCTAGGTTACATTCTAGATTCTCATCACAATTACCCTTAAAGTGTGTGTGTGTGTGTGTGTGTGTGTGTGTGTGTGTGTGTGTGTGTGTGTGTTTCATCAGTTTATGGGTTTAGGAACTTCTCCTCCAAGCAAGCAGATCCTAGATGTGACCCTCTGTATTTGCCTGTCTAAATTTCAGGTGATAATTTGCTTTGTAACTTCAATTCTTTAATGGGTCCAAAAGAAGTTATTGATTTCAGTTTGGTTTTTCTTGTTGGAAGATTGTATGTGACAACTTCCAGGCTTTTTAAATGTTGGAGATAAAATCAGAAGTCTGTCATGATACTTCAAGGACTTAAGGTGCTCGTGATTGAACCTGCAGAAACACTTCAATTGATTGGCTACTGCTGCAATAGAGTTAAAAGGAAACATTGTGTTTTGTTTACATTGTGTTTGTTAATATTCCCTCATGACAGTTACATTTCAGTTATCCATTTGAAGTTTATATATGATTTGAATTTATTTTCACACTTTGAAATACATAAAGAATTTTAATACTTACATTTACTTCTACCCAACCAAAATCGTAATGATTAAACAAATAATCATGGACTAATTTTATAGCTGAACAATCAACAGAGTGATTCCAGTTGAGTCCGATCTTCAAATTAATTGTTATTTTAACTACACAAGTCTGGTTATCTAATGTATTAATTTATTCCTTTTTTCATTGCATATTTAGAACTCCAAGTGAAATTAAAATTCCTTGATTGAAAACTTCCTTGTGACTTCTATACTCTTGTAGGCTGGAAGCTTTTAAAAATTTAACCATACATGAGTATGCACATATATAAACATAAACTACTTATTCCCATATATATCCACTATAGCAGTTAATAATATACCTTCCACACATTCCATATTTAATAAAAGTTTGTTAAATATCCACAGAATATTAGTCTCACACAACCTATAATATATAATATTGTATACTATTTCTTGCCAAATAAATAACAGAATCAAACTGCGTGTATGTCCAAATTAGATGTGAATCTAAATTAAAAATTCTATTTTGTTTAATTATTTGCTTTGTTTACCAGAAAATTATTACTAATATTATTCTAGATATCATATATATATATATGATTCCGATGATTTCACTAATAAAATCGAGTACAAAAATTACACAATACCTTTCATCTATTTTCAGTCTCTTTCAATTGTTTCTTACCTGCCTTCAAATATTCACGTTTTCCTATTTGAAAAAAAATTTTGTTTAACTTTCTAACATCTTGTATGACTTTCTAAAATTTGTCTTTTTTCCATAGCCAAACTTCAAAGTTGTTTGCTTTTTTAAAAAATAAATGTCATGTTTTTTATTTTTAAATATGGTACTTTTGCACATATAATATGGGCTTTTAACTTTCTATAATTTTTTGGCTAAAGTTTTTAAAGCAAATTATGGAAATCATGACAATAAACACCACATACTTTCATATACATCTCTAAAGAAATATTTTCCTACAAAATAACATTATATCTAACAAAATCAACAGTTATTTCTTGAAACTATATAATATCCAATGTGCATATTCAAATGTACACTTATACCCCAAATGTCTTTTATTTATTTTATTTATTTTTAATTAAGTTTATTGGGGTAACATTGGTTAATACAATTATATAATTTTCAGGTGTACATTATAATGTAACATTTGTATATTCTATTGTGTGTTTACCACCCAAAGTTGAATTTCCTTCAACTACCATATATTTGATCCCCTTTACCCACTTCACCCTCCCCCTACTTCCTTATATTTGACCCCCTTTATCCCATCTACCTCCCTCCTCCTCCCCCACCTTCTACCCTCTGGTAACCACTAGTCTATAGTTCATGTTCATGAGTCTCTGTTTGTTTGTCCTGTTCCTTTGTTGCTTTTAGATTTATATCCCACATATAAGTGATATCATGTGGTTTTCAACTTTTTCTGTCTGGCTTATTTCGCTTAGCATGATTATCTTGAGTTCCATCCATGTTGTCACAAATGGCTGTGACTTCTCTTCTTATGGCTGAGTAATATTCTTTAGCCAATCATCTATCGTAGGACACTTCGGCTGCTTCCATGTCCTGGCCACTGTGAATAATGCTGCTATGAACATCAATGTGCAAATATCTTTATGGATATGATTTTTTAAGTCTTTGGGGTAAATACCCAGTAGAGGGATTGCTGGATCGTATGGTAGATCAATTCTCAGTTTTCTGAGGAACCTCCATACTGTTTTCCATAGTGGCTGTACCAATTTGCAGTCCCGCCAGCAGTGTATGAGGGTTCCTTTTTCTCCGCATCCTCTCCAGCATTTGTTATTACTTGTCCTGCCATTCTAACAGGTGTGAGATGGTCTCTCATTGTGGTTTTGATTTGCATTTCTCTAATAGCTAGCAATGTTGAGCATCTTTTCATGTTTCTTGGCCATTTGTATGTCCTCTGGGGAGAAGTGTCTGTTCAGATCCTGTGCCCATTTTTTGATTGGATCATTTGGTTTTTTGTTGTTATTCAGTGTATGAGTTTTTTATATATTTTGGATATTAGGCCTTTATTAGAGGCATTGCTTGCAAATATATTTTCCCATTCTGATGGTCGTCTCTTTACTTTGTTAATAGTTTCTTTTGGTGAGCAGAAGCCTTTTAGTTTGACGTAGTCCCATTCATTTATTTTTGCTTTTACTTCCCTTGCCTCTGAGGTCAAATTCATAAAAACCTCTTTAAGTCCAAGGTCCGAGAGTTCAGTTCCTGTGTTTTCTTCTATGCATTTTATTGTTTCAGGTCTTACATTCAGGTCCTTAATCCATTTTGAGTTAATTTTGGTATGTGGTGATAGACAACAGTCTAGTTTCATTCTTTTGCAGGTGGGTTTCCAGTTTTCCCAGAACCATTTATTGAAGAGGCTTTCCTTTCTCCATTGTATGTTTTTCACTTTTTTGTCGAAAATTATTTGCCCATGTAAGTATGGGTTTACTTCTGGACTCTCAATTCTGTTCCACTGGTCCATGTGTCTGTTTTGCTGCCACTACCATGCTGTTTTGATTACTGTCGCTTTGTAATATAATTTGAAGTCAGGCAGAGCGATCCTCCAGCCTCATTCTTTTTTCTCAGGATGGCTTTGGCAATTTGGGGTCTTTTGTGCTTTCATACGAATCTGATGATTTTTTGTTCTATTTCTTTAAAAAATGCCGATGGGATTTTGATGGGGATTGCATTAAATCTGTATAATGCTTTAGGTAATATGGTCATTTTAACTATGTTGATTCTTCCAATCCAAGAACACATAATATCTTTGCATTTCTTTGTATCTGCTCCTATTTCTTTTAGTAGAGTCTTATAGTTTTCATTATATAGGTCCTTCACATGTTTTGTTAAATTTGTTCCTAGGTATTTTATTCTTTTTGTTGCAATTGCAAAAGGAATGATTTTTTCCACTTTTTCTGACACTTCGTTGTTAGAGTATTGGAATGCTATGGATTTTTGAACATTGATTTTGCATCCAGAAACTTTACTGAATTTGCTTATTGTTTCTAGTAGTGTTCTTGTGGAGTCTTTAGGGTTTTCTATATATATGAATCATGTCATCTGTAAATAGTGACAGTTCGACTTCTTTGTTTTCTATTTGGATGCTTTTTATATCTTTCTCTTGTTTGATTGCACTTGCTAGGACCTCCAATGTCATATTGAATAACAGTGGTGATCATGGACAGCCTTGTCTTGTTCCTGATCTTAGAGGGAAGGCTTTTAGTTTTCACCATTAAGTATAATGTTGGCTGAGGGTTTGTCATAGATGGCCTTTATACGTTAAGGTACTTTTTCCTCTATACCAGTTTTGTGAAGTGTTTTGATCATAAATGGATGCTGTATCCTGTCAAAGGCTTTTTCTGCATCTATTGATATGGTCATATGATTCTTATTTTTTAGTTTATGTGATGTATCACATTAATTGATATGCGTATGCTGAACCATCCCTGTGCCCCTAGGATGAAGCCCACTTGATCGTGGCATATAATCTTTTTAATATGTTGCTGTATTCGGTTTGTTAGTATCTTATTTAAGATTTTTGCATCTGTGTTCATGAGAGATATTGGTCTGTAATTTTTTTTTTCTGTGCTATCTTTACCAGGTTTCGTTATCGGGGTAATACTGGCCTCATAAAATGAGTTGGGAAGTATTGCCTCCTCTTAGATTTTTGTAAGAGTTTGAGGAGAATAGGTATTAAGTCTTCTTTGAATGGTAGAATTCACTGGTGAAGCCATCTGATCCTGGACTTTTACTTTTTGGTAGAATTTTGATGATTGTTTCAATTTCCATACTGCTGATTGGTCTATTTAAATTTTCCAGTTCTTCTTGATTCAGTCTACGAAGGTCTTATTTTTCCAAGTACTGGTTCATTTCTTCTAAGCTATTATATTTGGTGTTATATACTTTTTCATAGTATTCTTGTATGATCCTTTGTATTTCTGTGATATCAGTCGTAATTTCCCCTCTTTCATCCCTGATTTTGTTTATTTGTGTCCTTTCTCTTTTTTCTTTAGTGAGTCTAGCCAGGGGTTTGTCAATTTTATTAATCTTTTCAGAGAACCAGCTCTTTGTTGCATTTATTTTTTCTATTGTTTTTTTTTTTTTGTCTTGTTTTTTATTTCTTTTCTACTTTTTTAAGATGAGGTATTAGGTTGTTTATTTGGGCTCGTTCTTGTTTTGGGAGGTAGGCCTGTAATGATATGATCTTTCCTCTTATGATCGCTTTTGCTGTGTCCCAAAAGTTTTGATATGTTGTACTATCATTATCATTCATTTCTATGTATCTCTTGATCTCTCTTTTTCTTTTTTCCCTGACCCAGTTATTCTTCAGTAGCATGTTGTTTAATCTCCATGTATTTGTGGTCCTCCCTGCTTTCTTTTTGCAGTTGGTCTCTAGTTTCAAAGCATTATGATCAGAGAATATGGTTAGTACGATTTCAACTCTCTTATATTTGTTGAGGCTATCTCTGTGTCCCAGCATGTGGCTGATTCTTGAGAATGTTCCATGTGCACTAGAGAAGAATGTATAAGCAGCTGTTTTGGGATGGAAGGTTCTGTAAATGTCAATTATGTACACTTGGTCCATGTGTCATTTAAGGATGTTATTTCTTTACTGATTTTCTGTTTGGATGATCTGTCCATATCTGACAGTGGGGTATTTAGAAAACACTAATGATAGTGTTTTGGTCTGTTTCTCGCTTTAGTTCTGTTAGTAATTGCTTTACATATTTTAGCGCTCTCTGATTGGGAGCATAGATATTGATAAGTGTTATGTCTTCTTGGTACATGATTCCTTTTATCATTATGAAATGTCCCTCAATATCTTTCTTCACTTTTTTTTATTTTGAAGTCTAGTTCATCTGATATTACTACTGCTACTCCCACTTTTCTCTGAATGCCATTTGCTTGAAATATCATTTTCTCCCTTTTCACTTTGAGTCTATATTTGTTTTTGGAGCTGAGATGTGTCTCCTGGAGGCAGTATATGGTTGGGTTTTGTTTTTTGATCCATTCTGCAACTCTGTGCCTTTTTATTGGTGACTTCAGTCCATTTACATTTAAGGTGATTATTGAAATATGAGGTCTTCTTATAGCCATTTTATCTTTTGCTTTCTGGTAACTTGATGTTTCCATTGCTTCCTTGTTCTTGTGTTTCTGTTTTCATTATTTTGGTTGGCTTTTGTGGGTTTTGCCTCTGGTTCTTCTTGTTTTATGTTATATACTTCAGCTCTGAATCTTTGGTGTGTTGTTACCATTATGAATATGAAAATGATAGTCATATTTATACAGTCATGCATTTTCTTCTGCGCATGCCTTATCTCCATTCCCTTTTGTGAATTTGGATCTTTGAATCTTCCTCTTTTTAGTTATTGTTTTCTCAGTTTGTCCCCATGTATGCTGAACATTAATTACTATATTGTTATAACAATTCACTTCTTATTATTTAAGCTTATTATTATTTAATGCCCTGTTCTTAGTAAGGGTTGCACTCCTCTGCTTCTATTTGCCTGATAGCCACTGTATTTTTGTTGTTATTGTTATTTTGTTTTAGGTGAGTTGACCCCTTTTAGTATTTTCTATAGTGCAGATCTTGTATTGGATTATTCCCTCGATTTCTGTATGTCTGGAAAGGTCTTAATTTCTCCTTCATATCTAAAGGAGAGCTTAGCTGGATACATTATTCTAGGCTGGTAGTTCTTTTCATTTAATAGTTTAAGTATTTGATTCCATTCCTTTCTGGCTTATAAGGTTTGTGCTGAAAAGTCCGATGATAATCTAACGGGTTTACCTTTGTATGTTACCATTTTCTTCTTCCTGGCTGCCTTGAGACTTCAATCTTTGTCATTGATTTTTGATAACTTTAATACAATATGTCTTGGTGAAGGCCTTTTTGGGTTGAGATAATTGGGTGTTTTATTGACTTTTTGAAATTCCAAGGTCCAGCTCATTCCTTAGATTTGGGAAATTCTGGTCCACTATTTGTCTGAAAATGCTTTCTAGTCCCTGCTCCTTTTCCTTGCCTTTAGTAATATCTATTATTCTTGTTTCCTGATGGTATCAGCTAGTTCTCGTATTTCTCTTTTATTATTTTTCATTCTTCAGTTTCTTTCTTCTTCCTTCTAATGCATTTCTAGATTTCTGTCTTCGATATCACTGATCCTTTCCTCCATTTGGTCAACTCTATTTCCCAAGCTTGCAGTATGTTCTTCAGAAGTTCTATTTGGTTCTTTTTGAGGGTTTAAATCTTGTTGCTCTGCACATCTAGTTGTTTTTTCAATTCCTGAAATTGTTGATATGATTTGTTTTTGATCTCATTGAGTTTTTTCAGAAGTACCATCTGAATTCTTTGTCATTTAAGTCGCATGTTTCTATGTCTGTACGTTTATTTTCTGGAGATTTTTCTCTTTCTTTTTGAGGTGCTTTGTCACCTTTGTTGTTCACGGTGTTTAATAGACTATTCTTCTGCCTGGGCATTAATGGAAATGTATTATGCTGTTTTCCAGAAAGAAGGTTTATTATATAAAGGTCTGACTATAGTCTGTTGCAAAGAATGTGCTTTTCTTTTGGTTTCCAGTAGGTAGTGTCTAAGCCTCTTGGATCCCTGCTTTATATAATGCCTTAAAGTACCTGTGGTAGTTCTTATATGCAGATCCCATGCTCGGACGTGCTGGTGTGCAGTTTGAGTGTTTTTTTGTTGAGTTTTAGATGTTCAGCTTATTGTTGTTTAAAGGGGAGAGATCTGGGGACGTCTCTTACTCTGCCGTGCTTTCCATTGAAATGTGGCTGATAGCACTGGTCACCTGCTGGGAATTGAAATATAGCTTACAGGGCTGGCCACTTTTGCTGCAATTGGAAAGGCCACTCACAACGATGGCCGCCCAGCTGTGAACATGTGATCCTGAATCACTCTGAGCTGAGCTTGGCAGCCAGCCAATAATAGTGCCCCAGGCAGTCTGCAGGTTGGGTGGGGTGGGATCTCAGAGAGACAGTGGCAGTCAGATCAATACAGCCTCAGTCTTGCTGCTAATTTGGTAACTGTTGTGAGTTCCTGCATAACATTCAGGTCACACAAGACCAGCTGCTATCTGGGACTGGCCCACAAGTCCCGATATCTGCCCAAGTTCATGTAGGCAGCAGCGATCTGCCTGACCTTATCTTTGAAATGGGGCTCACAGAGCTAGCCGCTGTTGCTGGGATTAGAAACCATAAACAACTTCTCCACCCAGTCTGCAGGTTAGGTGGGGCGGGCTGATCCCCTCAGACCAGTGTCTCCTAATGATTCTGTGGGAGAGGTGTGCACAATCAAGCTGGCGTGGTCTGTAGGGGGACTGATCTAAGACACAATGGTGGCTGCCTTTCTAGCCCTCTTTCTGACTCCCGGTAATGGAGACTTTTTCAGAGCGAATCTCCCACGAGCCTCAGACCCACTGCCAACATCCTGGGATGAGTGTCCACAGGTCAGGAAACCTTTGAGAGGGTCCTTCAAAAGGACGTCTAGGGGCTCATTCGCCTTCCATCTCACCAGAGGGTGATTATTTTAGAGAGTGTGGGTTTATAATGCATTTATGTCTTTTCAGAAAGAAGTTATATACATTTATCTCTGGAATCTGTGAAGATTTCTTTATATCACATTAACTAATATTCATGACTTCTAACTAATGCTACTATAAAGCTACATCAGAATTTTGATCAACTGGCCAGCTTTATTCACTTTTATGAGCAATTACTAAAATAATTCATTTTTAAAATTTATAATGTTCCTCTCATTAATGCAGAAGAATGATGACCTGGAACATTTACTTCATACTGACTTAACCATTTTTGTGAGAAGGAAGAAAATAACACAATATTACCAGTCCTGGACCAAGATTATGAATTCTTAAAGTGCTTAACAAGCAAGTAAGCAAGCAAATCAACAAAAAATCTGAAGTTCCACAATTTCTAAACCAACAACCAAACACTAAAGGGTAACTTTTTAAAGAAGTAGTACTCCAAATCTTAGTGTATCACAAGTGTAAAGCTTTTTAAACTAGGTGTTAATAAAATTTTTGATACTTTCACTTCCAAAAACAGTTATTTTTTACATACATTTTCACCAGCAACATAACCTCACATAAGATTAAGGATTACTGATTGATAATACTGTATTATAAACTTTAAAGTTGTAAGAGACTAGATCTTAATCTCACCCTGAAAAAGGGTAGTGATGTGACAAGATAGAGGTGTTAGCTGATGATACAATGGTAATTATGTGAAAATATATAAATGTATCAAGTAAACAAATTGTACAACTTACTCTTAAATGATGTTATATGTCAATAATATCTTCATTAAAAAATGTTTGATTGATAGTAAAGTTGTACATTTCCCCGATATTTCTTTGCATATTTTTACTGTCGTATCCTTTTCTTTTTATTTTATTATTCTAAATTATTTTTATACTGTTTTTAAAATTAATTTATGCAAGCTCTTTATCCATTAAAATCAAATATGCTTTTCAGACATACTGAACATCTTTACCCAGTGTTGTATTGTGTGGCTATGTATAGAATGAATTTGGCATACACTTTTCTTCTCTTAATTTCTTCAAAAGACATATGATTGCTCAAAGGACAAATCATAATGTAGCTTTTTACTTTTTTTAGTATTGATATACATAGCTGTAGTATACATGATAAGACTCCTGCAAAGTACAGGCAGAGTAAAAGGAACCATATACTTTTGAAATGTTCCTATATTTAACATAAAGTAGTAAAATATTAACTCTAGATTGTGATAAATTAAAGCCACATATTGTATTCCTTAAAACAACTGCTAATAATAAATAAATAATTCTAAGTATTTGATAAAAAAGGCAATACAGGAATCAAAATGTAATACTTTAAAAAATTAACTAACTCAAATAAAACAAAGAAGGAGGAACAAATCAGGCAAATAGAAACCAAATGGCAGTCACATATTCTACCATAGCAATAATTACATTAAATATAGATGGACTAAATATTCCAATTAGAATGTAGAATTCATCAGACTTGATTAGGAAACAAGACCAGACATATGCTGTCTATAAGAGACACTTAAAATACAAACAAGACTAGAAAGAAAATAAAAAGATGACAAATATATGCCATGTAAACACAAACTATGAGAAGACTGTAGTGGCCACATTAACATCAGCCAAAATCAGCTTTAACACAAGAATTATTACTGGAGATAAAGAGAAATCAATACAGCAGAAAAATACAAAAATGTTTAATAGTATGTTCTTAATTACATAGCTTTCAAAAACATCTAGCAAAGACAGTCAGATTTAGAGGGAGAAATAGACAAATCTATAAACATTTAGGTATTAAACACTATTTTTAGAAATTAATAGGTAAACTAGTCATAGAAACCACAAAGATCTAGAAGATTTGAATGACAGTCAAATGCCCTGACCTGACATTGATAGGACTCGGTGCCCAATCCTGAAAAATACACATTCGTTTCAAACGTTATAGAACATTTACTAAAATATACCAAAATGCAGGACCATAAACTAAGACTCGATACATTTCAAGACATTGAAATATTATTTCACCATAACAGAATCAAATTAGAAGTTAATAATAAGATATCTAGAAAAGCCTTTAATATTTGTAAGTGAGCAATACACTCCCAAATAATTCATGTGTCATAAAGAAATCTCAGAAGAGGTTTAAAAACTATTTTACTCTAAATGGTAATGAGTAATAAAACATATCTAAAATCTGTAGGATACAGCTAAAGTGATGTTATTATTAGGAAATATTAGAAATATGCTACTATTAGAAAACACTAGAAAATTCTATAATTAGAAAAAAGAATAACACAAGCAAGAAAAAAGTACATTAAACATAAAGCAGGCAAAAGGAAATAATAAAGAATAGAAATCAAGGAAATAGAAAATTAACAAAGCCGGCTTCTTTGAAAAAATTAATAACAATAATAAACTCCCCAGTGAGACTAATCAAGAGATAAAAGAGAAAACATAATTACCAATTTTAGGAATGAAAAAGGTGATATCACATCAGATCCTATAGACATAAAAAGGATAAAAAAGGATATTATAAATAACTTCATAAAATGAGTAACTTCCTTGAAAACACACAATTGATCAAAAGTAATTTAAGATTACATAAAAAATCTAGATTGCCATGAATCTATCAAAAAAATTGAATTTATCAAAAACTTCTGTACAAATATTTCAGGCCCGGATGATTTCAATGTTGTATTCTAAAATCATTTCAAAAAGAAATAATACCAACGAAATGCCTTCAGCAAAAGAGAGACAGAATGACTGCATCTCAGCTTATTTTATGAGGCGAGCTTAACTCTGATATCAAAACCCATCAAAAGTATTTGAAGAAAATAAATTTATCATTCAATATCACTCATGAATATAGTCTCAAATATTCTGAGCATAATATTAGTAATCAACTCTACCAATATATAAAGTGATAACACAGCATGTCTCAAGAGGGATTGATCACAAGAATTGAAAGTTGGCTTACATTTGAAATGAATACATGTAATCTACCACATGACTAGAATAAGGGAGGGGAATACTATGATATTTGCAGAAAAAGCATTTCACAAAAGTCATAATATGGAATATTTGTTATTATTTTTTTTAAGAAGCCTCTTATATAAATCAAAATAGAATAATCTTCCTTAGTCTGATACAGGGATCTACGAAAGGTAAAGCTAACATCATACTAAACTATGAAAGACTAGGGTAAGAAAGACAGGAAAAACAGAGAAAAGGAATGACTGATGTATACGGTGTCTGTCAATCAGTTTGCCCTCTGTTCCAGGCTTCAAGGACTAGTCCCACCAGAATTCTGGGTAGGAGGACTGTTTATAACAAAGAAGAAAAAGGAGAAAAGAGTGCAGAAGATGCAGCAGCCTTGATGGTAGCAGTTCCAACTGGAATAAGTAGCAGAACTCTCATTCTGAGACACAAAAGCAGACAGCCTAAGCCCCATCAGGATAGTGGCTGTGTGGCTGCAGCTTGCCATTGGCAGAGAAAGGACACAGGACCTGGGAGAAAAGCTGCTACATGGTAGACAGCAGTACAAATTTGTAGAATGAGTATAGATGTCTTCCTGGGAACTCCCAGAATTA
Source organism: Eidolon dupreanum (assembly GCA_028627145.1). Taxonomy (NCBI): domain Eukaryota; kingdom Metazoa; phylum Chordata; class Mammalia; order Chiroptera; family Pteropodidae; genus Eidolon; species Eidolon dupreanum. Next base: position 21,411,353 of record CM053512.1, read on the forward strand.
ATTGTAAGAAATTTGAGTGGGGCTGGAATTCCTATAGTAGTGTGTACAGAAGCAGATATAACTAGTTTGTGAATATTATTAAGAAATCATTTTAACACTAGGCTACTATGACCTGGAAAATAAAGTTAAAAAGAGATTAAAGAAAGAAAAAAAAATCAAGATTGAAATGCACTTATACATGTTAACTGGTTTCTTGAGTGCTTAATTGATTGATTCTTATTATTGATGTTGCTTTTAGATAAAAGGAGACCTTGACCTATAGTTAGGAGAGAGGGAGAAATCAATTGTGAGTGAGAAGCTGAAGAAAAAAGAGGGAGGATAATCGAAGATACAAGACTTAGTAGGGAAGGCAATTGAAAGAACTACGAACTCAGGCAAAGAGTTAACTCTAAAAAATAAAAATGACAGCCAGCTAGACCTCAGAGATGAGAATAAAAAAGAGGCATCGAGGGTACCAATGAAGAGGGGAGAAATTAATCAAGCTAGTATTCCATGTAGGAAGCAAATTTATCAACTTAGAGTGAGCAGTTCAGCTGAATGTTGCATAGAGTAAACAAATAAAGTTTTAGAATGGTGGTTGTGGTATTTGCATAAGACATAAAAAAGTAATTGAATTAAGCACTTGTGCAGCCGCAGACAAATTCATAGATAGATAACAGATTGAATCACTGCAGTTTGTTATTGATATTGTTATTACTACTATTCCTACAAAGTTTGGCAGACCAAAAGAGAAAGCATATTAGGCTCAGAAATGTCAAGATAAACACTGCAAGAGTTCAGCAAAAGTAAGGTATTTATATTGATGCTAAGAACTTTACTGAAATAACTGATTAAAATCCTGCCTCCAAAAGAAGCCTATATCAGTGATTAATCTATAGCTTAAAATAAGAGTTACTTCCAAAGCTGCATTTCTACTTAATCCATCACTCTTACTAATTTTCACTTTAATCAATAGTTCCCATGGATGTTTTCATAGAAGCTGACTTTCAACTCAACTTATATGTACTCATTGGTGTTTTAGTGTTCAACATATAGAGAGATTGTTGCTGTAAATAAAAAGAAATAGTAATATTGCCTCTAAGCATATAATAAGGTTTAATATATATAAAAAAAGAGATTATGTTACTTATTTAGGTCTAATATACATATAGATACATTAGATATAGATCTTGATACATACCTATGTAATATATATATCCATACGATACACATGCATGGAATTAAATCATTTATAACATACATGTATATATGTAAGAATTTTAAAAAAGAAAGTTAATTGCTATAACAATTCAAAAAGTCTGGGTTAATGAACTGTTCAACGATAATTTAGGCTGCCTAAGACACCATGGCCATACTTTCAGGTTTCTTATTACATTCAGAACAGCCTGGGTTCGCATTTTTTGCTCAGGTTGCTTAATGGAACAAACTTCGTGAGCTCTTAACACTGTCGAGAACGACTTCCATTTGGAGAAAGATAATAGCTTGTTTATATATTTGAAGATGAAGCTAATTTGTGTCCTACCTATGTCTTTACACTGGGCCACGACTGAATACATGTGACGCTGCCCACTAGTAAATATTTAATGTTGGCTATGAGGTTTTTGTCTGTATGCTTTAGGAGCTGACAGTTATCATTGGACTCATCCATGTAGACCCACTTACTCAGCACATCACAATATGCACATTGCTATATAAAGGGGTGGGGTCCAGGTACAGAGTCAACATAATTGACCCATATATGGGTTTATTCCCTTACTTTAATAATTAATGCCTTGTGATAAGCATTTGGACCAACACATCTGTAGGCAAAGAGAAATAAAGAACAAAAAAATTCTAATCATGTATGTATGTAGAATATACCTTTAGATTATGTGTTGATACCTATTTTGATATTTCCTTTATATATAGTATGCACCTAAGTGTGTATGTATGTGTGTAATTATGGATGAATTATGACAGACTGGACTGCAATTTATGTAACTAACTCTTTTTCTGAGAGTGGAAACTTATGGGCCAAAATGGATGCGAAGTGATGTCCTTGGCTACTACCCTTAAGGCAGGGATGAGTGTAATAAGGTAATAACACATCCCTGTCCAGCTTTTGGATAATAGGCAATAGACTATTGTACTGCCAGCGGAATATCAGTTGTCGATGGAGACCATACAATGATCTGTTTTGGTCAAATAGAATTATGAATTTTTGATATCAGTCATCAACAAGTCAACAAAATTTTTTTCCTCACTAATGTTGATTGATTACAGTGGCCACTTTGTCCTAGATGTGTGGGTAATATGAAAATTTTTTTTCAAGATTTCATTTGAGGTCACAAGCAGCCATTCTAAGTGGGGAAGAGATTATTTCCATGTAATAAAGTCCTTTTTCTGACTCTGGAACCAAAAGATGGTATTGCATAATATTCCATAATATTCTTTTTGAACTTCTTCAGAGACATGACCTCTTTCAGCTTAGTGAGGATTGGGATCTTGGCGACAACAGCATGGAACAATGATCACTCAGGGCGTTTCCTTTTGCTTTGATTTTTCTCTGTGAATGGGTTTCTATCTTGAAAATAGCCAACTCCTTAAAAACCAGTAGAGCTATTAAATGCCTCTAATCTGCTAAAGATTCTAAATTAGGATTTCTACTTAGGTTGAGCACCTTGATTTTTTCTAATGTTTTCAGGAATTAGACTATCCCAAAAACACTTCTACTATTACTGTATATATAAACTCTTTTATTTTTATTTAGCCAATTTATTATATATGGTACCATAACAAATTCTGTCATCAAGGTAGATGTTTGCCTCTGGGAAGGAGTCATATTCCAGTGCTGAGCTGAGATCTGTCAACAATGTATCCTGCCTGATATTTTTTAGTTTTATTCTTAATATATGACCAATAAACAAACAAGATTAAATCTAGATTTCTAGGCATGTTTTAATAAGTTTTTAGGGGTGTTTTAATGAATTTATTAGATTTTTAACAAATAGCAGTTAGGGAGTTGTGAGCTTCCCTTTAAAGTATTACAATGATGAATGGAAATGCAAGAGGGAGAAAGTAGTAAGACTTCATAGAAAGTTAAGCCTTCTTACTAGAAAATATAGCATATTTTCAATGGACAGAAAGATTGGCAAAGTAAAAGACCATCAAGTTTAAGATAGGGCTTAAAAGAAATCATGTGGGGGAAAGCATCTGCCATGTTGGCAACTGCTTTTATCAGCTTTGAATGAGCAGGACTTTGATACTGGGTTAATAGAAAAAATGCTGCACAATGTTGATCTATGATGATTCCATAAAGTTGAGTCAAAACACCAAGAGCTGTTCAAGTCTCTTATGTACAAATAGGTAGAGAGTTTTATGATGAGATAGGACTATAGTGAGGAGTTGTTAAGAAGCGAATTTTGAAAGCATAAAATGCCTATTCATGCTAAAATTCCCAAGAGATTTGTTTAACAAAGAGCTGGTTCAATCATACAATATTGGGGCAATTTTTGAAAACTGGCATGGTAAGTAGAATGCTAAAATCATCCTCTAAATTCCCTGGTGCGCGCACCTTTGAATAATTCCTTCTCCTTGTATGTAGGTAGGATCTGTGAGCATGATATCATTTGTGTGATTAGATTTTTGTTACATCACAAAGGTGAAAATATTTTACAGATGTAACTGAGGTCCCTAATTAGCTAACTTTGAATGATTCCAAAAACATAGTATTCTGGATGGGACTGATCTAATTGGTGAAAGCCATAAAAACAAAAGACTCTTCTGGCCTCAAAGACAAAGAAGCAGCCATGTTGACAGCTGCCAGTGGAGAGCGGCAGCCTCTAGAAACTGAAGACCTCAATGCTATAACTACGAGGAGCTAAGTTCTACCAATAACATAATGAGCTTGGAAGAGGACCTCAAGCTCCGGAAGAGAACTGCAATGTTACTAATATCTTGGTTTCAGCTTCTAAGACCCTAAGCTGTGCCTGGACTCCTGACCCATGAGCACTGCGACATAGTAAATATATGTTGTTTTAAGTACCTGGGTTTTTGCTAATTTATTTTTTTGTGTGTAGCAAATACAAATAAACACATTTGGGAACCCATTATATGCTACAGCCAATGGGACCCAGGAATCATCTGTGTGATCAATCTCTTGGTCAATAAACTGGAGAAATTCTGAATCATTATAGTTTTTCATGAAATTTATCTTCTTGGGATAAATTATGTCCCAAGGAATACACATTACTTTGACAACATGTTTACTTTTCTTCAGAAAGTATATAGCTTATTAGAGATTAAACAGTAAGTAGACAGAGTTTGTTCTAGAGCTCAAATAAACTTTAAATACAGGGAAATGTAAGAGTTGTAAGGGTCCTGGTTGAGGACTTTATTGATTTTCTCAGTAGAGAGCAAAGAAATGACTCTGACTATAAAAAATGCTAAATGAACAGAAAACAGATTTATAGCTGTAAAATATGAAGCTTCCTGGTATACCAAAGATAAAAGAATATTTGGATTTGGTACCACAGGGACGTAGAGAATGATTATTAGATTTATACTCCTGAGACTCTGAACAAATCTATATCCCCATCCTTTGGAGATAATGTATAATTAGTATATATACATATATATGTACATGTATATATGTATATATATGACTCATTTCTCTACTGGGTCTGTATCTTATTTATTTATTTTTGTACTTCTTTTGGTTCTGGTTTTAGAGAGTATGGCACAAATCTGGGTTGCTATTTGGAGGGTTCAGTCTGAAACTGATAGGTTCAGCCTAAATAATTTGGAAAATTGGCATAATTTATGCCTAGAAATATGATTACATCTTAGACCTTCAACTCTTAAGAGTACAGATAAATCAGTGTTTAAGTTATTTATGAAAAAAAAGTTATTTATGACCTGATTATGATCAAGGCGTCCTCAGGAAAGTCCAGGAATGGGCCATCAGGAGAGCAAATTTAACAATCAGTCCCCCACACCATCCCATTTAGTCAGTGGACGTGATGTCACAAAGAGGAAAGAACGTGTCTCAATTGTAGGTCTGAGGGTGATAGTTGTGCTGGGACATGCAAAGAGTTTGAAGGTTATTAAAGGCACAGGATAGTTGTTGGCTCCCAGGAAGAGGTTGGATAAGAGTGTCAGAATATATGAAAGGTGTCACAGGGCCTACCAATCAAAAACTCACAAGTCTTTTCTTTAATATTTAGAGAAACTGGTCCTTTATTTGATTTCAGAGAGAATCAAGGGAAATTGATCACTTGATTTCCCCTTGGAGAAACTTCACTAATTGCCAGAGAGGAAGAGTCATTCTATGTAGTTCTGGTTAAACTGAATTCCTAGGCGGGTGCTGTAAACACGGTCTGATGTGAGGCCTTCCTATCTGGAGGCCTCTTCCAGAAGTAATGCTGGGCCTTGTGTGCGTTCTGTCCTTTCCAAGGGGCAGGCTTTCTTTTCTTCTTCTCTCAGGACTGCACTGGTTCTCATCTGTACCCTCAGGCAACAGATTTTGATGACTTTGCCTTTGTTTTCCACAACACAGACAGAGAAGATGAGACTAGATGATTCACTCCCCGGGCAGCACAGGAGAGAAGTTTTCTTAGGATTTTTCTCCAGCCTTTCCTGAAGGAAAAGCTTGCAGAAGGTTTCAAACTTAGGTTTCCCTGTGTCCCCATATGGCTTCCGGCTTCCAGGGTCCATGGTTATTTACCCTCAGACTTTACCAGTTCGTTAAAATCTAGTTGATTCTTCTTACCAGTTTATATGCCACATAACATCTTATATCTCAGGGGGCTAAATTTCTGGATTCTGTTTTCCCTTGATTGTGATTTTCGTATTCCTGATTTTAGTTTAATTTTTTTCCATTTTTCTAATTAGACAAATCATGAATTTGCATTGAATTGTTTTTCTTATTGTAAGGGAGAGGGAAACACTATCTAGTTTCCACATCTCTGAGATCAGAACCCAGCAGCTGGTTTTTATGCAGTTTTTCTAAACCGTTTTGTTTAAAGTAAATCTAAAGTATTTTTCAATGCTATGTTAAACAAAGACATTTTCTCTGGAAAGTCAGCTGACCACTAACTGTGTAGAGTAGTTAGGAGACTATAATAAATCATAGAATAAATTAGAAAATAATGTTAAGTTCTAAGAGCCTATTTTCATTTTTGCACGCTATTGTAATCAATTTTTGTGAATAGAATACTTGTAATCAAAATAATAACTCATACCTTATTTATTAATTATATAACTCATAACACTAATTTCAAAGACAATGAATTTGTTTAGATAAAACCAGCAATAATAATTTTATACTTTAATTTTATATTCCATATTTGGTAGGGAGTAATTTGTCAATAATGGTTCTATTTATGAGAATATCAAGCCATATAATAAATCAACTTTTAAAATAACACTATAAAAACTTAGAGTTTGACTAAAATCCCAACCTCAGTAATATATATTCATATCAAAGGAGAAAATGTCATTTTAAGTTGAAATCAGTGGCAATACACTGAGAAATATTTATACTAATTCTACCAGTGGATTATACTTATATATACATCTGTTTCTATATATGAGTATTTATAGATCTATATGTCAATCTCTATATATCTACTGGCTTATTTTTATGAGTTATTCTCAGATTAAACACATAGTAATCAAAATAGGTTTATATTTCCCTTTCTTAAATAATTCAAAAGAAAAAACTATTGTCATTTCACTTCTCAAGCTTGACTGGCCCACAAGTTTATCTAAAAAGTCAAAAGGAAACAGAAGGTAGGGGTGTGTGTGTGTGTGTGTGTGTGTGTGTGTGATGTCTTTCTTAAATTATCCAGCCATGTTTAATATTGATTTCTAAGGCCAGGGAATATTTAAGAGGCCAAATATTATTTTAGTTAATGCTGATATGATATTAAAAGATATGGTTTATACAAAGTTCCTTCCTTGTTATAATATATGGCCCAGAGTAACACTGAATATAGTGAGCAGTATAGTTTATTTAAATGTATATAATGTGTTATCCAACTTAAATCCTCATTTAAATTCAAAAAGTATACTGTGTTAAATATTTCTCTTGTTAAAAATTCACAAACATCTATTCTACAGGAAGAATGAGGAAAAAGCAGTTCATGGAAGTACATTTTTGTTGTCACAATTCAATTAATGCATCATTGATCAGTTATCATTATCTTGACAAATTTTTTAAAAAGCCTATTCTCTCCTTCACATAACTGAAAGTCATCCTAAACATCTAAACATTCAAATCATTCAAATCCCTCAAAAAGAAAAAAAAAAAAGGCGGGGGGGGGGTGGGAAGAAAAGGAAAAACGTTCAGTGTCGTTCATTATAAGTAGAATGACAGGCTTACAGTGAGGGGTACCTCTCTCATTCAGTAACAACTCCAACAATTAATTCCTGTGACCCAACTTAACACACACTCTATCCATTCATCTCTATTGATTTTTACCAGCTAATTCCCAAGTTTAGTATTTATCAAGGTTATTTTTGGCAGGTCAACTCAGATTCTACTTTATGAAGAAGGAAGATTATTATAGCAACAATTAATACTAAGATTTTTCTACTTTTAAAACATTTTTGGACATCAGAAAGTGAGGATTTCAACTGGAGAAAGAAGGAGATGGAATTTAAACACAGAGGAGGTGTTTCATGTAGTAGTAAGAAAAGGGTCTGGCTTGGTCTAAATGGCCCCACGAGGAGAAAAACTTGTTTACTATCAGAGTAGTGCTAAGTTTTGAAGACATTTTTTGTTAAAGATTAATCAAAATATGGTGGCCAACACTCTGTTCTTATAAACCCTTTGGGCCAATTGAACGAGCTTGTTTTGTCTAAGCAGAGAGGGCGGCTATATATGGGTTATTCTTCCTTCTTAAAGTATAGGTTTTCTAAGAACAACTTTCTGCATATTGACCATTGATCATCTAACATAACAACTTTCACATCTATGTTGACAACTCTACATGAATATCTAAAATAATAAAGCTCACTGTCCCTGTGTAACAAAGAACAGAGCCCTGACCCCAGAGAAGAAGTGGGAGTATGGAGGAATAAACCCCAATGTGACTTGACAGTACTAACCTGGTCTATTATTTGTGATTAAGTCAACATGTTGGCAATTATTATACATATATATGTGTATATGTTCACAATTCTGAATCAAACTATCAACTTAAAGTTAAGAAAACATATTGAAATGACAAAAATATTTTAGTTCTTATAATAAAAGGTCTCAGTAAGCATTTTATGAACATAAATAATTAATCAAAATTTTACTACTATGAAAACTAGCAATTATTATAGAAAACATTTTTCATTTATAGTTAGAAGAAACAGTTATAAAAGTTAAAGGTATTTACAATGAAGTTGAATAATTACACATTTATGATATGAAAGAATAGCATCTATTGACACTATTTTTTTTCTTACCTTTAATTTCTTAATTGTAGCTGTCAATAGTTTGTGAATTACTACAAAGTAATAACATCGTTTAGAACAATTTTAGTGTGTAAGCAAAAAAAAAGACTTTGAATTATAAAATGAACTTTAAAAATGTAAAGAGAAATGTAAAAGGTTTTAAGGTTACCATTTTATTTTGTCACCATTAGTAATTATTTATAGTGTCTAATTTAAAAAGTTCTGTTATAAGCATGATTTCTAATCTATAAGAATTTTCAATTAAGAATAATTTCTTGGATATACGTTGAGTAGGCTGAGTAAGTTCTATCATATGTGAAGAAAATACATTTATTATTAACCTAAAGCATTTATTTTAAATCAAGTTTTTGAAAGTCCATTCTTCTAAGTAAGTATCCCATCAACAGGAAATGCATTTTTCTCCACTTACCTTTTATGAGAAAATAACATTATACAAGTTTATAACAGAATATTACAAAATAAACCCTATATTATTGTAACTATATTAATCAAAATATATCAACCAAAGTACTATAATTAAATGGTAAAACAAAGTGGTACCTTTAGCAATCTTTAATAATTAACATGGCGCTTAAGTTGTAGCTGTTGAAATAACTTTCCTGGTCCAAAATGGAACTGCTCTTGCCTGGGGTGCCATGTCAGCAAAACAAAACTTTAAGAATTTTCATGTTCCTGTAAATGCTCTCCTTGATCAGAAATGTGGTATATTCAGGCAGCCAATGTCTGAACACCAAGCAAACTCTGTCTTCCCACCCCAAACAAGGCTGACTACGTGGCCCCAGCCAATCAGATATTTTCTATTTTTCTCTTCCTTGTTCTTTATTCTTTATCCTAGAAGAGCTTTCTGCCTTCCGCCCCATTTTGCAGTTCAGGTGTACAACATAATGATTCAATATTTGTATATACTTCAAAATGATCACAGTAAGTCTAGTTAATATCTGTCACCATACATAGCTACAAAAAAACCCTTTTTTTCTTGTGATGAGTATTTTTAAGATCTACTTTTAGCAACTTTCACACGTGCGACACAGTATTATTAACTACAGTCACCATGCTGTACAGTGTATCCCCATTGCTTATTTATTTTATAGCCAGAAGTTATAACTTCAACTTATTGTTTTATTACATATTTATATGTAGTAACTGTAGATAATCAGTAATGGGTTGTTTTATCCTTTGATATTTAGTCAGGGTTTTGAGAAATTCCACAGGCATTGAACTCTAACTAAATCTAGGCAGACCACTACAACAGCCACTAGATCTCAATTCACCGAGAATGAACTCTTAATGACATGACTAATCTAGCCCTCACCACCTCTTCTAGAGTCAGAAGGAGTAATCAAACTTATAATAAAGTTGATAATGGAAGAAGGAAAAAGAACCAAGAGGCAATTTTAATAAGTAGAGTTATAGAAATTTAAAAAAAATGCTATCTAATATTCATATAGATAACATTTTGTGGGGGGGTTGTACAAGAAAAAACCAACTGCAAACCCTCAGAGTGGATCCAGAAAATAGGAGCTCCAATGTGACCACAGGTGTGAAGGGTGAACAATCATGCCAAGGGCAAGAAAAACAGGAGCCACAGTAAAGTAGAAAGGAAATCATCTCAGTCTTCCTGAAACTCATCTGCAACTCTGCTGCCCACTCTTACACCCTTTCTGTGGTTTCTCCCATTGAATGGACATTTTACTGCAGGAGAAGGCTTACGTTGGGTGAAAACTTTCAGAGACCACTGTTACTACCAGTAAACAGTTTGTAGATACTCAAGTCTATTCCTCGGTCAGTGGGAAGGAAGGAAGTAGTCGTTAACTAATCTGGAAAGGAAAAGTTCAAGTCCAAAGTTCTTTGACAAAGTTAAAAATACCAGAGAAAGTGTTATGGAAATACTTTGAGTAGTAAAACGGTGCTGTTTGTTCCAATTTACTCAGTAGAAAAAAGTGAACTTATGGTTTGCAATATCAATGTGTGTGTGTGTTTTTAAATCATTATTTATGACTTTATAACTCTCAAGAAACAATCCTTCACTGTTCTCTCTTTTATCTAGAAGAGTCCTTTCCTTGCTGCCTGTTGGCTTTTTTTTTTTTTTTTAGTCTCTTCTCTGTGGGGTGCTAGGCCCTGTTTGCTTCATTTCCTTATCTCCTCTTGGTTACTTAGAACCAAGGCCTGGTGTCATAACACTTAGCAGGGCTGTGTGACAGACAGCTCTAGCTGCCTCCTGGTTTTTCTAAATGAACCCAAATAAGACTTGAACAAATTAGAACATTAGATTAATTTAAAAAAGAAAGCCATTTCTGGAAATGGACTTCAATATAAATTAGTAATAGGAAATAACTCAAGTATCAGAGTGCAAAATAGTTATTATTGGAAAATTATAATGCCCCTTACCTGTACTTTTATTTCTATTAATATATATAAACAAAGAAATGTACCCTAATGTGGTGATGAGTGATATTTAGTTACAAGATGACCGATAGTGCTGACAGAATGCAGTGTATTATTGAATTGCTATCTGTTGTATTTGTGGGGTTTTTAGCCTAACATGTTGTACCATAAATTACTTCAAAGCATTTTATTTATAAACCATGTGATCACTGTTTCACTGAGAAAATTCACAATTCAAAGATTTAGAAAGATTTCTCTTTTAAACAAAAACCTTTGAAAGGTAATGATTTCAATCAAATTATTTGGCTTTAGCAAAGTTCTTCTCTTTGAAGAAATGTCCAAGTTAACACACTTCCAACTATAACATTCAATATTGAACAGTGTTTGGTGTTCAATGACATTCATTCTGTGACGATTTTGTTTATTTCTCAATTTGTTGTTTCATAGACTTTCACAGGAACAGGGGAAGTAGTTGAGGGTGGTTGTTTCGGCTCTTCAGTGAGGCTGTCTAAACAAATGCCTTGACATCTGAGTCATGTAACTGAGGGAAAGCACTGAAAGGTTACCAACCAAAATATTTTTAATCTAACCAAAATAAAAAGCAGTTTTGGATATGCAAACTAATGTTTCAATTATAATAGTCAATATTGTTTTGTAGAGTTACATTATATAATAATAGTATTTGTGGTGTTTTTTCAAAATTCATAAAAATATACTTGAATTAAAATGATAAAACAAATGATATATATCAGATAAAAGCAGAAAATTGCATTGATAAAAGCAGAAAATAAAGAACACTAATCAAATAACTATGTAAAAGATAAAACTATTAAGAATGTTTTAGTATTTTAAAAAGATACAGTCTCAGAATGAAACCTATAAATCCTCACACACGAAAAAATAGCAAACAATCAATTAGTTATAGTTTAAAAAAGTTGAATTTTCCTGAGTTCTTAAATTTCAATGAATAGATAAAACCTTTAAGAAATAAAATAAAAAATACATCAGGTTCCTTTAACTTTTTGTCACTATGTGTTAGCATTTAAGGGAGATGTTATAATGTGTTCTTATGGGGAAAAAAGTCATAAGAAGTCCACAGAATTAAACACACTGTATTTACTAAGGCTCCAAATACACAGTGAATGCTCAATAAATGGCACATAATAATCATCACAAACAATGATCATACTGAATAATAACAGCCTGATACATGTTTATAGGATACATTTAAATGCTAATTTACATTCATTTAAATTTGAAGCTAGAACTTTCCTGTTTTCAGAATGAAATATTGCCTTAGCAGTTATTCCTTCATGGACCTTTAATGAGGATAATAAGCTTACCCTATAATTATATCTTTTTTTTGTATTGAGTATAGTTTACTGTTGATACCAAACAATCCTTATGTAATAGGAACACTTTTCAGAAATTATTTTAACTCCCAAATGCCTGTAAACTTGGAAAGCTTTCAATGTTTGTGTCTATACTTTCTCAAAAATATGAGATAACTTTTAAAGATAGAGATACACAAATATATTAATAGTATTTGCATTGTGAAAAATAATTTAAATGGAGTCACTTTAAAATGGAGTTGGAGCTGCCATCCCAGAGGAATCGCCTTGCAGGCCTCCTCAAACCTTTGGAACATTAAAACAGGGCAAAGTAACCTTGGGACTCAGCCTAAAGCAGCACTGTATCCTAAACAGCTGTTTGCAAAAGATAACAAGACAGCAGATATTATGACTACTGGACTGAAAGCTAAAAATCATTCTTTACAATTGGTATCACTATGTTATCTTAACTGCATCTATAGAAATTCCTTCCTTCTACTGATGTACTTGTTCTCCTTCCCTTCCTCATAGATAGCATTTGCCTTCTCTTCCTAATTGGAACACTGGGTGGGTTTCTGTCTGAATTAATGCTTCCTGAATAACTATTCTTTTGGATCTCAAATGCTCGTTGCCTCTCACTTTGGCTTTTATTTTTAGCTTAACAACAGTATGTTAGGTATAAAGAAGATCAATAATGTAAGCATCCTCATTTTTTGTTTTTGTTTTTTTCCTGATATTTTATATCACAGTGATATAAATTGATTAGTGATTATAAATTGTTCAGCTAATGTGACTGAGGTCACTGTCTTTACCTATGCATCTATGTGGCAATTTTGAGAAAGAATAAATTGATGGTAAACCTGATTACTATCACCGAATTTAGTATAACTGTTTCCTTTCTATATATTATCTGTCCTAATAAACACTCACTATTGTCTATATAAAACTATAACACATTTCACGAATTTATTTGGCTAATTTCATGCTGAGTTATTTCAAATTCTATGACCTTTCCAAAAATGTTATAGTTCTCTTTCTGGGAAGTTGATATTGAAACTCAGGATATTCATAATTCTGATTTGATTTAAACTGTAGTTTTAAAATAATCATTTTTTTTTCCCCTTTCCTCTCAGTACACTTCATTGACCTGAACTTAGTCTCACCTTGATGATTACTGACCCCTGAGGTTGTAGAAGACAATAATGCTGTTCTGACTACAAGGTTAAGTCCCTGACAGGCTAAAGATAACATCTTAATCTATGTTATGTTTAAGCTCCTGAGCCTTAAGGAGGAAGAGCCCTTTGGCTACCTCTCCTTGAAACTGGTACCCAGAGGAGCTGACCATTCAGTTGTCTTCAAAAACTGAAGAAATGATTTATTACCCTTATCTCACTTCTGACCAATCAGCTCCTAATATGACCATAAACCCCTAACCCACAGTATCTTGCAATTTTGCCCTATATAATCTGTAACCTGCATGCTATTGGGCAGTCAAGTCTCTGAGATTGTGAGCCCGCCTATCTCCAGACTGGCCAATCCTAATAAACTAATTCTTTTCTTTACTGAAAACCCCTGCTCATGCATTTTGTGGCCAGAGCACGGAGGCAGAGCAAACTTGGGCTTTAGTAACAATTTGGTGATTGCTCCACATTATGGAGTATTTTAATGTAAAAAAGCAATTTTATTTATTTTCATTGAATACATCTTTACAGAGATCTTAACATGCACCAGGCATTGCTTTACATACATTGAAAGTATGATCTCATTTGATCCTTATAATAACCTGAGAGGTAGATCCTACAATCTGCATTTTATAGATGAGGAATCAGAGGTTAAGTAATTTCCCCAAGATCAGATATTAATAGGTACTTAAACTGGGATTAGACTGGCTGCAGAGACCAAGCCCTCAGTTTGCTGTGCTGCCTCTCAGAACATGGTGTGGGAGCCACATCCAGTCTGCAAACCTCACTCATGCAATCCCTAATGTGTTTTGCCTTATATAGATTTTAGTCACCTGGTAAAATACAAAGAGTTGAGATAGGGACCTGGAATAAACGATGAGGAAAAATTTTTTTCTTGAATGTTTTTTTTATCCTCTCCCTATATTCCAGTTTGCAGTTGCTTGTCTGAAAATTCAAGTAATGATCTACATTTTATTCATTTGAGAATTATTTTAAATGGATTAATTATTCAAGCCATTCATTGAACACACACTCCAGTATATATACTCTTACTTAAACAATTTCATCTTATGTTAGTTCCCATTTTTTCCTCTTTTCTCACAGAAGTTAACAAAGCTGTTTATTTTCTCTGAACTGTATAAACATAACTGTGCCTTCATAAATCATACATTCTCTATTGTGAATGTCTTCTCTCTCATTCACTTCCAGTTTATTTCTACGCTGGCTGTCATGGCATATATAAAATCTCAGCCGTAGGAATTCTTTCCTGAGACACAGCAAAACAAATTTATATGTATACCTATTCTTGTTTATATCTGCGTTTGTTTGGTTGTAGTCTAGAGAGAGAAAACACCAATTTATTCTACTTTATTATCCATGATGAAGTAAGGAAATCTGCTTATAATGAATGAGTAGGGTAATGAATTAGAAGCTATGGGAACGAGTCACCTCAGGAAGTACCTCAGTGGCACACAAATTATTTTGAACTAAAGGTCACTGAGACCCTGTGGGCTCGAGAGAAACTTCTGCTCCCTTTCCCCTCAACTATCTAGAAGAATATAAATTAAGGGCCTGGTCCATGATAAGAGTTATCACCACAAATGACTTTTTATCTACCTATATGTCAGGGCAAAGTAATAATTACTGAACATGTGCTCTCCCTGAAATGACCCAGGTGCCTTACCTCGTCCCTAGCTCAGAATGTCATATATACCTCATATTCCTTTTCTGTCTCTGAATTTCTCATGTCTGTGGGACTCCTATACACATGTATGCAATTAAATTTGGTTATCTTCTCTTATTAATCTGTCTCATGCCTATATGATTATTAGACCAGACAAAAGAACCTTGAATGTAGAGGAAAGTTTCTTCCTCACTCACTAGAGATACTTCATATAATCAATATGTAATATTTTTGAGTTTCCAGGACAACTCCAGTTTTTACATAATGTGGTTTGATTGATGGATCTTAACAGGCAACTCAAAATTCTGTTTTTTTTGTTTGTTTTGTTCTATTTTGCTATGTTTTGCATTAGCATTGCAATTTCCAAAGGACAATTTCTTTTATAGCAACATACTAACTTTCAGGGATAGATAAGTGAATTTTTTCTGTAATTTGTTTTATTTCTATAAATATCTAAAAAAAAAAATGGCTACTGATATAGTCCAGATTCTCCATAGACCCCCTCACACCTCTAGTCTCTCTGGCTTCAGGAATGTCCCAGTGCCTTTTAGGGGCTCACCTGAATAGTGGCGTTTCATGTACTTAACTGAGTGACAGACCCATTCTCACTGCTGCTGTACCAGGACGTGATATATTTCCTAGAGTAACATAGATTCTGCACTTGATATGTAGGCACAGTAAGGGCCTCACAAAGATGTCCATGTCCTAATCCAAGAACCTATAAAGATATTAGGTTACATGGCAAAGGAGGCTTAAGGTTGCAGATGGAATTGTTTGCTCATCAGCTGACTATAAAATAAGTTGATTATCCTGGATTATCCAGGTAGGTCCAATGTGACTACAAGGGTCCTCCAAAGTAGAAGAGTGAAGAGAGAGAAATAGAGAGATGGTAGTATAAGGACTTGGACCAACATTGCTGGCTCTAAATATGGTGGGAGGGTACCATGTGTCAAGGAAAGTGGGCAAAAATCTAGAAACTGGAAAAGGCAAGGAAAATCAATCTTTTCTAGTGCCCCTTCCTGACATCTTAATCTTAGCTCAGTGAGGTCCCTGTTCTACAGAACTTCCAGATGATTAATTTGTTGTTTCAAGCCACTCAGTTTGTGGTAATTAGTCACAGCAGCAATAGAAAATTAATATAGTTACTATTAATCTAGTGAATATGTTTTATTTTATTCCCCATCAGGAGAGAAAGTCAAAAGCATTCACTGAGATGGATCGTAAGTAGTGTATGGTCATGCCCCGCGACTAGTTAACTCTGCTACGTTCTGTCATAGTACACCCTGAAGGGGTCTTGATTATCTGGGAATTCTATGAAATGTCTCTTTGACTTTTTGTTGAGAGCTTAATAAGCAAGAAGTAGCAAATACTCTGTATACCTTAAGTCAAGGGCTTGCTAGAGCAAAAGGCCTGCCACGTTCATAAAACTTTTAAGGGTCCAATGATCTAGTGTATGCCAGGATACTGGAACCTTCCGCCACTGAGAGTCACAGGGCTTGGTAGACATTTTCGGAATTTTGGAAGAGCATATATCATAATTAGAAATATTGCTCTGATTCATTTATCAGGTGACTCAGAAAGCTGCCAATTTTAAGTGGCATCCAGAGCAGGAGACTCACCATCAGGTGTAGGCTGCGGTATAAATAGCTCTGCCACTTGGGTCATATCATCTAGCAGATCCAACGATGCTATAGAGCAGGAGTCAGCAAACTGTTTCTGTAAATGGCCAGATGGTGTACATTTTAGGCTTTAAGGGCCATAGGGTCTCCATCACAACTACCAAGCTCTGCTGATGTAGTTAGTGCAACTACTCAATCCCGCCATTACAGTGGAACTATTTAACTCCGTGGTTGTGGTGCAAACACGGCCAAAGATAACACATATACAAAGAAGTGTGGCGATGTTCCTATACAATTTTAACTACAAAAACAGGCCCCGAGTCACGTTTGGCCCAGGGGCTAACTTCTGCTATAGAAAGAAACATTGTGTAGAGTCCTGGGAATATTTCAAGAAGAGAGACATGGCACAGACCAATAGGGCTTTGGAATAAGACCTTTGCTTCTGCAGCAGGGAACTGTATACCACTGTAGTATAACCTCTGGATTTGGGGCCTTAGTGGAGGCAGTGTCTGATTGTGAAACATCAAAAGACTATGTGATTGCAATTGTCCAGCACATGCTAATTACTATTAGACCCAACATGTCATAAATTCACGCACATTAGCAATAAACCACCATAAACCGGGAAGGATAGAAGAATATGCCACTTCAAAATATGCTCCTTTGACACAAGGATTATTTTGAGCTGATTATTTTTGAGAAATTGCAGACATAAGAAAAGCTCCAAAAACAAAAGTAGAAGTTGCCCTTTCTTTGTAAGAGAAATTTCCATTTTTAAAGGCTATCTCCATTGGTAAGAGTGTCTCTTTCTCTGAACCTAGAAGAGAAAGATGACTCTAAATCACATGAAACTCTTTATCAACAGAGAAAACACTGACTTAACTGTATAACAAGCCTAACCCTTGTTTACCTTGCTTTCCTTGGCAACCTCTCACAACTGCCCCTTTTTTTCATACGTTTTTCTTTCTTTTGTCTTTTGAGGTAGGAGAGGTGAGCAGGGATATCATTTAGGATGGGGCATGCATTCTCAACTGGAGCAACAGCACCCCCAAGGGGACAAAAATGGGTTCTGGGTGGTGAGTGGGGGTGACTCTATGTATAAAGCACAGATATGCATGTAGTGCATAAACAGATATAGATTGTATCTATGGTGTTAAAATTTAATAGGGGATGATTAGGAAAACATGTCTAAAAAAGGCTTTTTAGGGGCTGAAAATGAATATAAGTTTGAGAATCACCAATTTAGGGTAACACTAGTCCTGGAAGAAATAAATCTCCAATTTCAGTGGCTTAACATAATAGAATTATATTTCTCATAAATACATTTATGTAGATCTTGCTTCCCTCCACTTGGTGATTCAGGCACTCAGACTGCTTCCCAAGGCCTCAGAGACCTCTGCTTTGGGCTCAAAATCCAGGAATTTGCTGTCAGGTACATTGTCAACGTCCTGTGTCCTATTAACTAGAAGATGATTATATGCCCGTATCTCCTCACCCATCCATTGTACAGTTGGGGGCAGAGATATAGTATCCATAATAAAAAGCACCTGAATATTCGGAGATGGAAAGAACGGGGATGGGGGAAGAAGGACAAAAAACACTGAAGACGCAGTGCGTGGGAGGGCGCCGTGAAGATCTGCTCTGCAGCCGTGGGAATGACTTCATCAGATCCCGCTTCTGCTCTCTGAAACTAACAACCCAGAACACTGTTCCAGATGCACCCTGACCATACCCCACAGTCTTCCCTGGCTCAATTTCCTGTAGAGTCACAGGTGAGGTGGACGTTGGTGCTATATCCTCCATGATGGCTGTAGAGTTCTGGCAGCTTGCTTCCCGCTTAGGCCAGTTTTGGGATCCGAAAGTAGTTTATGGAACAAATGTCAAAGGCTTTCTTTCTACGCCAGGGATTTGGTTTCTTTGGCGATAAAATTCCCTTCACCTCGGGCAGGCTTTTGCTTTTAGTTAGTACTAGATACCGGGAACCATACCAAAAGTCCTTTCTTAGAAATATTTCTCATCTGTCTTATCTCTTGGTTCATCTCCCCTATACCCTTTGCTCTCAATTTAATAGTGGCTATCTTGAGGCCATCCAAAACAATAGGCTTAGAAAGGAAAATAAACCTTCATTTTATTTTTCCTTCAGGATTGAGTCACTTATATTAACTGAAAAATCTTATTAGGTATTTGCTGTCTAAAATCTGTTTTTAGTCTTTTCTTTATTGTCAGTAGATTTTCCCAATCTTGTTAAACTGTAAATTTCTCTATCCTCTCCCTTTTTAGCTCTCAAAACAGATAATGCTTGCATGAACTTATTTCTTAGACTCCTATTTGAAATTGAAAGGCAGAATAAAGCTAACTTCACTAATGATTTTAATTTTTTGAATCAATTTTCCCAAGAGCTATGGGTCCAGTAAAACCTTGGTTTGCTATTCCATATTATGGCAGGTGGTGATTTTACTAAATATTTGTCTCATAATAACATAGTTATCCAACAATTGTAACCTGAAATATTGTTTCTTAGTCTGTTGCTCATTGCTGATAAATTGCTACATATGTTTATAAATAGTTTCAGTAGCACCCCTCATCCAGTACTATTTCTATTTGAATAGAGTAATTCGAAAGATGCATAAAATAATAAATGAACAAAGGTGAATGCCTAGATGGCCCATAAACTAGACCAGCAGGAAGAGCATTTTCTAGGGCAAACAGAGTCAACGATAGAGAAGCAAGTTCTTCATTGTCTATCATGATCTAGAATAATGCTCAGGGACCTAGCAGGGGCAAGATGCCAAACTCTGAGATAAATTTTGGAACTATGGGACATTTAACCCTTGAAATTGCAGCTTATATAACTTGGCAGATGACTAAAAGGAATCATCCTGTCTGCTGCCCACTAAGATGGACTGCCTTAAACATTCATCTATAGCTGGTTTCCATGAATATTGTCAGGAGGTCTTATGTGTGTGCTGTCTGGCCGCTCACATTTGTTACTCTGTCATTCTTGGTCAAATTATGCACACCCCCCACTATTGTAACCTATAAGCCCCAACATTTCAGTGAGTTAGCATACTACACAATTAATTATCTCTTATCTAACAGAACATCCAGTTTTTTCTATTATGCAAGGGGTTGTCTTCCATGAAGTGATTTAGAGAAATAATTCTTTTCATTGTGTGCTTCTGGCTAATAGAAGTAAAAAAGGGTTGGTGTGGTGGGGGTAGGGGGGGTACAGAGTATGCATATAATTTTCTCCTCTGTCTTGGCCCAGAAGTAATACTATCACCTTGTCAAGAACTGTGAAAGGTCTGAGAGTTTACTTTACTTGCAAGTTAATAAGTTAGATTGCCACAACTTGATGGATGCTGGCAGAAGACATGAGACTCCCGAGTTAGAAACAAAAGACAGTTTATTTCTTAACTTCAGTAGTAGTAGCCAGAGTATCAACAGGTATTTTGCTCCTGCTCTCTGAGTCCTCAATCCCATATGGAGACACCAAGAGGGCCAGATGGTACCTGAGTACACAGTGGGTTGTGTTCCACAGGAGACGACCCCTGATTTAGGGAAACTGAATCTTAAGTCATGGGCAGCCAACATGCATACTTTTTGCTCCAGTGGTATATACTATTTTTATGCAAACATCCTTAATAGAACAACAATAACAAGTGATTTGAGACAATTTAACTGGTTTGAAGTTTGTTTGAACAAGGAATAACACTGGGAGCCAAAATCAAGAGGTTTGGGCAAAGTCTGTAAAGCAGGCAGGGCACCTACTGTACAGCTGAGGTACAACAAACTAAAGCCCAGTGTTTATGTGAACACATAGTGGGAATAAAATTATTCCAAACACAGGTCATGGGAGTGGTAGGCTTTTATCAGCAAGGCCTATCAAGGGGATGGAGACCCCAGCTTGCTGCCATGCAGACTTCTAACTAGTGTGAGGATTGGAAATACTGAAACTTCCACTTGAGACAAGGACTCTCAGGCAGACAGAATGCTTACTGTGAAAACGTGATCTGTCCAACCTCCAACTCCAGAGGCAAGGCAAACAGGCCACACTTTCCAGTTTGTGTTTCGTATTTCCTTTCAGACCCATCACTTCCTACTGATCAATGAGAAAAAAAGAATGTAATGCTTCCTTCAGTTTGTTAAGAGGTTGCTACTATAAATGTCAATATATCACAATTATCAAGCTAAAACAACTCTGAAATAGTATGTGATCACTTATTTAAATTTATATCGTGACTATGTCTATTGTCCCAAAAGATGTGGCTATGCACATAAATAGTAATTCACTTATTTGTTTTGATATTTATACTGTCTTGTCCTCATGTTCATAATATTATGTTACTATATTTGCTCTAAAAATTGAAAGCATTTCTATATTAATATCTTTTACTAAAGATTTTGAGAGAAAGTTAAAGAAGCTTAAAGATTCATATTTTAATGTGAGTGTAGTTGAAAGAAAATAAGTATTGAAGTATCTATCAGCCATATGTATAATTCATGAGATCTTTTGAATAAGACATATTAGCTTATAGGTCCTCTTTATAAATTTTAAAATATCATGCTTATTTTCTAGATATAGAAAAACATATTTTGGGAGACAGTTTTACAAGAATATGAAAAACAAAATATAAATTGGAGAAAATCCAATAATAACTATAATATGCACCTGTTTTACCCAGAGCAACATTGGGGAAAAAAATGACTGAAAAATAAAAGAAAACATAATCTTTATTTTTGACCCTCAAATCTCATTTCTAATTTCACAAATGCCCATTAGCTATTTTTAAATTGAAGTTGCTCTTGGATAAATGTGAAGATTTACCAATAAACTTGATTTTAATGTTCAGCTATAAACATAAAATATAATTTTACTTGGAATTGTTTCAAGGTTTTGTCAGACTCTAAATATTCCAAGAAAATATTCAGTTTTAACACAACCTAGGTACAGGCTATAAGAATTAGATGAAAAACTATGTTTCAGTTTTATGGTATCCTAGGCCTTAAATGTAAACATGAACTTCAAGTACTGTTGAAGTAATTACCTATAAAGAGAAATAGATCATACTAATCATATTAAAGTTATGGTGAGATGAAATATCTTCTATATAGATTAGAATAAGACACAAGAAAACTCACATTGTTACTTACCGTGGGTATTTACACAAAGGAGCAAAAAATCAAGAACAATGACCAAGATCGACTTATTCAGCATTTATTTTTGAAAGTCTGTGACTAAGCTGAGACCCTTTTCTCGCAAGTATGAAACACTGGTGTACAGAATGTGAGTAACCCCCAGCAGTCTATGGTTTGGGGGAGGGGACAATAAGAGCAATGACAATATTCACAACCAGGGCTGAGTTTGGATTGCTACAAATTTCACTTTCTGCTGCAGAAAAGTTAAGACACTCAAGTAGTGTTTGTATGTGTTTTCAATTGGGGGAAGATCATGGAATTTGTGATTGTCATGTGGGAATATTTAGAAAAATGGGAGAATAATATTTTCCATGATTTTTTTTCCCTACATTAAGCACTGGAGAACTTGTCTTTGAAATTAAGGTGCTTGGAAAAACAATTTAATTATTCTAAACATCTACATTATTTTTCCAAATTTACATGACTAAAAAAAGAGAACTATTTGTTTTTGATTTTTCTACCCTCCTGTGTACGGAAAATCCTCAGATATAGGTAGTGATTATTTTGTTGTTTTTGTTTTCTGATTTCTCTCACAGGGACAAAGAAATAAAATTAATTATTTGCAGAAAGAAACCTTTGTTTCATAGACCTCATTAGTCTGGCAATAAGAGAAGATTAAAAACAAGTGAACAGAGTAAATACTCTCTGGCAGTCCATGTTTTTATTTATTCTTCAGGAAATCCAGCCTCCCTCAATTTCTTCTTAGATAATTTTGCGAGGTTCTTCAAGTGTCATACCCAGTGCTCCAAGAAGCCGGTTGTCTCCATGACGACTGCATGCATTTCAACTCCCCTCCTCTTCTTTTGCTCACTGAACATCCCAGTTACTGCCATTCCCCAAATATCATCTGTGTTGCCAGTGTTCACTAGAGACACAACTGCATCTGCTGCTGCCAGATTCAAACATCTGCCCTGGGGCTGACCTTGGTGCTAATGCCTGCACCGATTATTCCTGACTACTAATGTTGAGGACCCCGTAGACTAGGTCAGCATAGTGCCAAACTGGCCACCGTTGTCTCCATCAATCAGCACAAATGTGGTCTCTGATCTGTGTTGTCACATTTTCAATATCCCACATGATGGAGAAACACCCATCTCCTCTCTCTCTCTCTCCCCCTCTTCTCCTCTCTGTGTTTTTCACTCTGTTTTTCTTCCATCTTAGGACACAAGGAAGTGCAAGTGGAAAGCCAAAGCGGGTATTTGCCTCTTGAACTTTATCTTATGGGAGGAGAGAAAGAAATGCAAATAAATAAATAAATAAATAAATAAATAAATAAATAAATATTATCCATGAAGCAGATAATATGGGTAATGTGATAGAAAGCAATAGGTATGGTGGCTCATTACATGGGATGGGCCAGGGAGGCCCTCTTTCGAGAGTATTTAACCTGAGATATAAAGGATAAGAGTGGTTCACCGTGCAGAGAGTCAATATCAAAGAGCAAATATAAATTCTTTAAGCAAAAGAAAGCTAAATATATATTTGAGTGTGTTGAGGCACTGGAACAAAGGTAATTTATCATTTAATTTATATGACTCGACTCTACTTTAAAATAAGCTTTTCCCTTAATAGTCATTTATACATGTATACAAACACTACTGTCTTCTTGAAATTCCTTAGAAATACCTACATCTTAAAATATGGTTTACGCTTGAGACATCCTCTGCCCAGACCAAAATTTGCAGTAATTATAAAGGCCATGAAATTCTCAAAGCTGTGCAAAATCCCCAAAATCTTAGATCTGGTTAGGCTCTTAAAATACTTTAAAATAGAACTATAAGAAACACCAGTTTTCTGGTCCAGCGGGTAAGAAGCTTGGAAGTTGCTACTCTATCCTAATGACAAGTAAAAAGGCCGAGCAGACTGAAAAATCAGCAACTCTTCTTAGATCTGCAGGAGAAAAGTAAGGTCAAAGGGCAAACTGATGCCTCTCAAATTCAAGAGACGAACAGGCAAATACAGAGACTCATAACCTACTAGAGCTGAAACCAAGCAGCAGAAACCAGCATGGAAACTAGTACCAGGGATAGGATACCTGAACCGCAAATAATGAATTGCTGGAGGCTCTGTGTGGATAAGTCTGAGACTCTGGGGACCTAGAGTCACAGGCGGCATCCCACACTTTTGTGAGTTTTATCTCCGGAAGCTCTACCAGGGTCTTATGGTGTAATAGAGAAAAATCCCCTGATGCCTCCAGCAGAGGGAGCGGGAAAGGACCCATTTTGAAACAACACCAGAGCATTCTGTTCTCCATAAGGTCTGCCCTCAGTAACCATTTAATCAGAGCCTAAAGTTTTATTGGAATCTGACTGACTCATGGAAAGAGAAATGTCCAACTCCAGCTCTTTCTGGCCATCCTGTACTACCTAAAGAGTGGAAAAACAAAACAAAACAAAACTTGAGAACCTGTGAAGTTCACAGTCCAAAGGCACAGGCTCACTAAAAAGCCGAGACCTAATTATAGGACTATGAAATGCTTCCCCACCTCCCACATCTCACCACATTACCAAGGGCCCATTTGCAGCAATTTCGCTATTACAACTGAATACACTATTATAGTTGGAGATTTCAACACACTTCTACTGGAACGGATAGATTGAGCAGGAGAAAATTAGTAAGGACACACGTGAACTCAACAATACCACAAATCAGCTGGATACAATGGACATTTATAGATTACCCAACATCAGCAGAATGCACATTTATCAAATTCACATGGAGGAATCCCTAAGAAAGACCAATCCTGGGCCATAAAACACTCCTTAACAAATTTAAAATAACAGAAATCATACAATATCTGCTCTCATACCACAGTGGAATTAAACCAGAAATCGATAATAGAAAGATAGTTGGAAAATCCCCATATACGTGAAGATTAAACAATGTGCTTTTTAATAGTACATGGATCAAAAAAGAAATCTCAAGAGAAATTAAAAATATTTTGAACTAAATGAAAAAATACAATTTATAAAAATTTGTGGGATATAGAAAAAGTAGTGTTTATAGGAAAAATTGTAGCGTTGAATGAATATATTAAAAAGATCTAAAATCAATACTGTAAGCTTCCTGCTTAGGA
The DNA here is from genome assembly GCA_028627145.1 of Eidolon dupreanum. NCBI lineage: Eukaryota > Metazoa > Chordata > Mammalia > Chiroptera > Pteropodidae > Eidolon > Eidolon dupreanum. Next base: position 21,436,276 of record CM053512.1, read on the forward strand.
AACTAGAAAAAGAAGAACAAATTAAATCCAAAGAAGCAAAACAAAAGTAATAACAAAAATTAGAGCAGAAATCAATAAAATTGAAAGGGTAGGTGAACGGATAAATAAACCATGGTACAGCCAGACAACAGCATGTTGTTCAGTGCTAAAAAGAAATGAGCTATCATCCATGAAAAGACCTTAAATGCATATTACTGAGTGAAAGAAGCCAATCTGAAAAGGCTACATACTGTAGAATTCTAAGCATATGACATTCTGAAAAAGGCAAACTATAGGCAGTAAGAAGTCAGTGGTTGCCAAGGATTTAGAGGCAGAAAAGGAGGGATGATGAGGTAGAACCCTAAGGATTTTTAGAACAGTGAAACTATTCTGTATGATACTATAATGGTGGATATATGTCCTTATGTATTTGTCCAAAATCATAAAATGTAAACTTTAATGTAAACTGTGAACTTTGTGTGAGTGATATTTAAATGTACACCAATCAAGGCTCATCATCTGCCTCAAATGTACCAGGCCTGGGACGTTGATAGCAGGGGAGGCTATGCACGTGTAGGGGTAGGGGGCATACGGAAAGTCCCTGTGCCTTCTGCTCAATTTTGCTGTGGACCTAAAACTGCTCTGAATGACAGTCTATTAAATTTAAAAAATAGAACTATAGGCACTTATGTTTTCCAGACATCAATCTAAATCAGGGTCACCAAATCTGAAAAACATCATGCTAACAACAGAAATTACTCACAAGAGCCCACATAGTGTATGATTCCATTTATATAAAATGTCCAGAATATGCCAACCCATGGAGACAGAATATTGATTGGTGGTCTCAGTGACTGGAGATGGGTATGGTGTTGTGTGTGTGTGTGTGTGTGTGTGTGTGTGTGTGTGTGTGTGTTTAAAATGTTTTAAAATCAGACACTGGTAATGGTTGCATAGTTATATATCTTAAAAACTACTAACATGTACATTTTAAAGGGTAAATTATGCTCAATAAAGCTATTATGTTAAAAGTTAATAAAATATAAATTTAAACATTAAAAAGTTTTATAAGTGAGTAAAATCAAATAGTAATAGAGGTATAAGCTTTTCAGTTAATGATGAACATGCCGAGAGCAATTCCAAAGAAGCAAGACATTTTTGGAAGAACAGAAGAGCTAAAGAAAAATATATGAAACAGATTATAACTCTCATTTTCTAGATAAGCAACTAAAGCTAAGTTAGAACACCAATTTTGCTCAAGGTAGCAAGGGTATTAAATGCCCATGCTGGGAACCACATTCAGGCCATTTAGATCCAATACTAGATATCTTTATTTGGTCTTGAAGTTTTCTTAAAATTCTGGTGTCTCGGCAAATACATATATTACCCATATTAAACCATATTTTTAGAACACAAATAATAAAAAATCTATAAGGTGTTTAAAATTCATCCTTTTAAAACATTTACACTTCTAACATTTTTCCTTCAGGGCATTAGAAAGGGAAGATGCATATTAAATATTCCAGATAATTAAAATTTCAAAAACATTCAGAAAATGAATAATGAAAACGTTTTGCAAACAAATAGAATACTAACCATTGTGACCACAGATTTGAAACTGTTACCATGAAACACTTGTTTCTTTATGTGGCATTGAAGCTTTGTTTCATTTGTTTTGGGCACCTAATTCAGAAACATCTGTTTCAATGGTATCTGTTTAATATGAAAAATAATCTTTGGTTTGAAAACAGGGTAAATTGATATGTAGACCATTCATCAGTTCTGTTACTATTAAATGAAAGTGAATTATCACTCTGAATAAAAACTTCCTCCAAAAAGATATTACATTAACTGTTATTAAAAAGTATACCTTTTATTTATTCCTTCATTCTAAATGTTCATCTAACCTATATGCTGTGATGTGGACTAAAATAAGATATTATCCTTAAAGGAGCTCCCAGTTTAGTTGATGAAATAAGTATGTATATGAAAATTTGAAATACTTATGATAAATTCTAAAATTGATATAATCATACAGTATAAAGGAGGGGTACCTAAATCTATTGAGTGGGTAGACAAGTGGGGTATTGAAATAAAGTTTCTCAATTAAGTTAAGAATTTATTTTTCAAAATAACAAATTAAGGACAATTACTAAAGCTGCAACTGTTCTAGTTTTCAAGTAAAAAGCAACCCCAGTATATAAAAAGATGCTCAACATCGCTAATCATCAGGGAAATGCAAATCAAAACCACAATGAGATACCACCTCTCACCTGTTAGAATGGCTAATATAAAAAAGACAAGAAAAAGCAAGAATTGGCAAGGATATGGAGAAACTAGAATCCTTGTATACTGTTGGTGGAAATGCAAATGGTGCAGCTGCTATGGACAACAGTATGAGGTTCTTAAAAAAATTAAAAACAGAACTTCATATGATCCAGCAATCCCACTTCTGGGTACCTACTCCAAAGAAACAAAAACAGCATGTTGAATAGATAGCTGCATCTCCCTCTTCTCCATGTTCATAGTATCATTATTTACAATTACCAAGATATGAAAGCAACCTGTTTGTTGTTGGGGGAATAAGTAAAGAAAATGTGATATGTATATATATGAAGAAACTTGCAACAACATGGATAGATCTTGAGGGTATTATGTTAAGCTAAATAAGTCAGAGAAAGACAAATACTGTATGATCTCTGTAGGAATCTAAAAACAAATGAACAAACAAATGCCAAACCCAAACTCCTAGATCCAGAGAACAGATTGGTAGTTGCCAGAGGTGGATGAGAGTGGGGATGGGGCAAAATGGGTGAAGGAGCTCAAAAGGTACAAACTTCCAGTTATAAAATAATGGTACTAACAAAAGAAAAAAAAAAGCACTCTCAGCTACAATCAAACTACTGTGCTTATAGAAAAAGAAATCAGTGCAGTTTCAGACAAGAGCAGAAAATAATGCATAATTCAATGAATCACATTATTTCCCCAAACAGAGCATATATAAAACAGAACACGTAAGAGCTTATGGCTCATTTGAAGGTTCGTAATGCAAATTATCACAATTTTTCTGATATTGTAGTAGTTTTCAACTAATATACTAGTTAATACCTTTGAAGAAGTTAAGTATATAAAGAAATTCTATTATAATACAGAAAAAGGAGGAATTATTACTAGAATATAATTATAATAATCTTACTGGAGAAAATCATTTGTAATAAAAATATAATTAATGCTTTGCTTCAAAGTAATATTATGCAACGTTAAAATAAAACATAATATAGTAATAGAAAAAATCAATTTAAAAAGGAAATATATAACACACATAATTTTATTAAGATAAACTTTTAAAAACATCTTTAAGTAAGAGTATTTCTATGTTTTAAATTAGTATTATAAAGACAAAAAGCATGATATTCTGAGGATAATTTAAATATTGGCAACAAATATTGGTTAACTGTGTAATAAATGTTTTTTAACTTTAAAAATGATAAGGATACATCACAGGAATTAAAAAGTTTTATTTTTTACAACTCTACTTCATTTTTCTAAACATTATATAGAATGAGGGTAACTCAATATTTACAAACCAAAATTTCTGAGGATCACCTATAAAACATTATATTGTGTTTATTAGCCATAAAATTCATATCACAAATATCGTGTACATAACATAGTATTAAATTTTCAAATACCAATTTTTATGTGACATTGTAAGTATTAAGTTTTCAAATACCAATAAACACAAAAGAACAAAATTCTGACAAAACTGTACATGTGGCAAAAACTAATTTGATTGGCTGACATTAGTACTTTTTACATAATTTAAAGAAAATGAGAATAACCTCTGTTGATAATTGATAAGAAAACTAGTCTAAAAATGTTTAACGCAGTTATGGTTCCTCAAGACCATTCCAAAACAGTAGGTATTAAGCTTTCTAAGCTCTAATAATTATAGGAAAACACGTTGAAATTTTCTTTACATGAATTCATACCATACATCATTTTATAAAAATACACAAATGTGATTATAATATTAGGGCAGCATTAAATGAACATTTTTCTTTTCTAATTGTAAGTTTCCATTTCTCTTTATCCACTTACACCTAAATATATGTGTATAAATATACCATACTAAATATTATTTTTATGAGTATTTTTTATTAGTTTACTTCTATTTCCAAGTTTCATATGAGTCATTTCATTTTTTAAATGTTTATTACATTCACAAAAATCTGCAAAGCACTATAGAATAATAAAGATTTAATTTCCAAGTTTTATTAAAATGGTATAATGCTTTAACTTTTAGCATAATATTTTTGCAGCATGTTTGACAATATTTATTGTGTTTAATTATTTTATGTACATACTTGTTTTACTTTTGAAATTTAGAAATTTTATCAAATCTTGACAAATTCAATTAGTGTTCATTTGTTTTACTTCTTAAATTTGTTGATAATTGATTACGTTGGCATTGTTAGTGAAAGATTCTTATCTTCTTGCTATAAACTCTACTTGGCCTATAGAGTACTTTTTTCTTGGATAAATTGCTGGGTTCTTTTTTCTAATAGTTTATTTAAATTTTTGCAATGGAATCTATCTGAAAGCTCTTAGTATTTTTTCTTGATTTTAAGCTTATTAATTATTGGAGAGTATGCATAATTTTATTTTCCTTTCAAACCTGTCTAAAACAGTGAGACTCATCAATCTTGTAATTTAGTTCTTTATGCGACTCATTAAAGGATTTCTTCATATATTCGTTACTTATAATTTCTTAAGCTCTATCATTTTTTTTCTTATGGAATTCCTAATTTTTGGTTATTTTTATTTCATGTACTCAAAATGACGTGTTGTTTCTATCATAACTTGTACCTCTTTGTATTTATTTTCACTCTGTTTTGAAATATTTCTTTTCCTAGCTCTTCTGTATCTGTAAACAGGTTCACAATTTAAGCATGCTATCCTTCAGTTTACATACTAAAGTATTTAGTTCGGAAATCACGTGATTTTAGTTCCAGGAAGCATTTGTTTGTGATTGGGATACACTTGAGTTTTCTTAAGGGTTTTTGTTATTAGTTTGCTCAAGTGGCTTTTGGTCTCTTGCAGCGACTCTGTTTTGCTGGCATGAAATGTGTTTGCGCTGACTGGATCTTCCTTTTTCTGACTGTTAGAATCCCTTAGATTGTTTGTTATTTTCTTTCTTAGCCCTGAGGTCTGGTGGGACAAGTAAACAAGTGGAGACAGTGCTGCTAGTTTCTGTAACACTGAGCTGCTGGTCCAGGGGCAGGAGGGCTGCTAGTCCCACACTGACCAGCAGGATGAAGCTTTCTGGTTCACAGGTCTCCAAAGATATTTTGAACTTCAGGATCAGATGACCTAGTCCAGCTCCTCCCTAATCCCTAAAGCCATTGAGCAAACTTCCACCAATGTCAAATTTACTTTAAGAATCTAAGAACCTCTGTGTGTCAGGTTTTCCCCCAAATATGTGGTAATTCTAGCCCAAGGAAGGAGTTCTTTCAGTCAAGTTCTCTCCATCAAGATCTCATTCAAGCCTAAAGCTTCTCCTGTTCCCAAATGCGGATGGTCAATTTCAATAGCAATTTGACTTGGAAAAGACAGGTAGTTAGGAATTTGAAGAAAAGGTGTAGAGAGCCATAGATATTGTTTTAGTGGGGCTGCCATAAAAATGTACCACAAATGTGGTGGCTCACACAACAGAAATGAATTGCCTTACAGTTTGGGAAGCTAAGAATCCAAGGTCAAAGTGTTAGCAGTGTTGGTTCCTTCTAAGGACTGTGAGAGAAGGATCTGCTTTAGGCCTCTCTCCTCGGCTTATAGATGGTCTCTTCTCCCTGTGTCTCTTCACATCATCTTCCCTCTATGTGCCTATGTGTGCAAAGTTTCTCTTTTTAAAAGGACACCAGTCTTATTGGATTAAAACCCATCCTAATGATTCATTTTAACTAGATCACCTCTATAAAGACCCTGTCTCCAAAGAAGGTCACATCTGAGGTCTTGGGGTTTGGGACTCCAAACACATTTCTTTTCAGGGAATATGTATGATTCAACACACAATGACAATATTTAGGCCAATTGTGTCAACATAAAAAGCATCCAAACCTGTAGAGGATTTTTATGAGTATACTTGAGCCAAACTAATGACAATGCCAGGAAGCAAAATTTTAAGTGCTCTGAGAATGACAGTTTTGCAATTTCATTTATACATTTGGAATTAAGGAGGGAACATAAGGAAGATTACATGAAGGTGGGAGAAATCAAAATACAGGGTAGTTAAACAAGATTATGTGCTTCCCTGATGGTGGCTATGCCTTTGAAGAGTCTGGAAAAGGGTCATTTCAAAAAGGTGTGTTAACCTAGAGGTACAAAAACAATGGACAGGGCAGAGATAAACCTTTTATAGACCTGGGGCATATCTACCCACCGTGAACTGCCCCGTTAGAAATTTATGATCAGATCAAGCAGCGAGGACTACTTTTAGTCACTGAACTTGTACATATCCTCTTTTTCATCCACAACTGTCTATCCCTAATCTTCTAGTGAATATATTAATTAAGATCTAGATTGGTCAGGACTCCAGGTGCCATAAAGGTAGGCAAATTGCAACACAAAATTCTTGAAGTCAATAGACTAATGGACTCTAGTCCAAAGGACCTGAGGGAATCATGAGAACCAAGAGAACATTATCATAAACAACTCTAGAATTTCACATGTACATCTTACACGTTACCAGCTGAAAAATAACTGAATATTAAAAAAAAAAAAAAGCTACACTCAAAGGTATTATCACTACCCCAAAAGTTTCTTATTATAAACCACCCCTTGGGTAATTTATTTGCATCGTTATTTGAGTGAAGAATAAAGCATAAAATAGTGCCTTTCTACTACATTTTTACAAAGCAGAAAAATAACTAATTGGCTTAAGGGCTAGTCACTGTTTAAGTCTAATCACTTTTTTAAGTGTCAAGTGGGACAATCTGCTAAACAACTCAGAGTCAATTAAGTTTAGTGAAGGGGAGAATTTAAGAGAGAAAGAAGTGTTTGAAGATATAAAAGTCAAAGAATTAGTGAAATTAACAATGCTTTGTTTTGTTAAATAGGATAGTTAATAACTACTTAACTAAATAGACTTTTAAAAATAAATAATCTAAAATATGCCACTCAAAATAACTTTTTAGAAAGTTTTAATTTAAAAGGCAAGAATAGATAACTTCTTATTGCAAACAAAATACACATGAACTCACAACCATTAGATTAATTGGTCACATATCATGTATATTTTCATTAGCACTATATAAGTTTTATATTGATCCACATTCTTGGAACAATTGGTATTATGATTAAACTTAACTTTGCCAATCTGTTGACTCTAAAATTGTGCCTTGTGATTTAATTTGTATTTTTAACTACACATTAAAATCTTTAATTATAGAAATGACCGACCTATACAAATACATTTAGGTTTTTTTAAACAAATATTTTCTCAGTAATTTAGGTATTTGGGGAATGGGCTTTTTTTTTTTCTTTTTCTTCTTTTTTTTTTTTGAAAATACCTACTCTGTCAAAAATAGAAATAAAGAAATCTTAAAGAAATTTGGGAGAAAGTTGGCAGTGATAATTTTCCTGTAAAATACATATAAATTTGATCATTTTCAAAATTAGAAATTAATAGTCAAAATCATAAAATACATATTAGCTGTATAAATTCAGGAATTACAGTGTTTCTATATAGGTTAATCATTAATTTTATAGCATACCCTTATATGTTCTGATGATTATGTATGCATCCTAATCGTTATCTAATTAATATGTTAGAATAGGTTAGTTCTTAATGTTTCTTCTTGCTGTGTTGCTGACAACAGCAGTGAAGATGAATATATGCATCATTACTATATTATCTTACAATGTAATAGAATTACAATATTTAGACTTCAAATCACAAGTGGTTATTTATTCCCCAATAATCAAAGTTCAGTAGTAGTCCATGTCCTGTGGCTGACCTGTTAATGAAGTAAATAATTATTTTAGACATAAATTATTACAGGTATATAAAAAGTGTAATAAGGCTAAAAGATTGCTGGAATTCTTTTTTCCAGCCTGGAAATTTAACAGTACCTATCAGTATTCATCATTTTCAAATTAATTTGGAGTTTTGGAGAAAATATCCTATTGAATTTGTTTGAAAGTGGTGTTGTCACTCATTTTGAAAATAAGATATGACTATATACTCCACTCTGTAGTTGACTGCCATTATCAATTCAGTATATGATGATGTATATGACACTGAGAAAGAGTGTCATACTCATAATTCACTTCAGGTGAAAAATGAAAAGGACACCAGTTAATGTTGTGGTATTTGGGTTTTACATGGCTTTTTATATTATAAGGTTTTTTTATATTTCAATACGTATGAGGCTTGTCATAGAAAAGTCTACATAACAGGAAAACCTCCTCAGGAGGGTAAGTATGAAATGGAGGTTTTATTGGTTGGTACATGAATAAGTGGATGAAGGTATCTCCTGACATTACAATCACACTTACACATTGATAACCATCCAGAAAATTTAGCAACAATTTTTACCTGTGCATTATTTGGTCCAGTATCTACAGTCCTCTTTGATATGCCTCAAACTTTTTTCTCACTACTTTCCCTCAGTCACCCTGTTTTTTTCATTCCAATAAATATGAATTGTTTAGAAGTTAGATAAAATTTGAATGTCTTTTCTGCCTTAAAATAATAATAGCATGATATAGGAAAAGTGGCTTAAAATATTTGAATCTCAGTTTTCTCATCATTAAGATATAGATAAGGTTATGTACTCTTAGGGTCTTAAAAGCAGAAATTAAGATAATATGTAAAGCATCCAATGCAGTAGTTAACTACACAAATATTTCCACTCAAATCTCATTTAATCCACTTTTTTCTGCTTCTATGCTTTTGAAGATTTTTTACCCTCCTCCTCCTAAAAAGTTTTCTGCTATAATTTCCACACATTCAAATTCTACAAATAAAATGTGAATTGATTTCAAAGCTTGGTCAAATACTTCCTACTCTATGAGCATTTTCTAATGTTCTCTTGTTTTCCATTTTGAAGTAACACACTTGAATTCCCATAGCATTTCTCTTTGCTTCCTTCAATATTTACAGTCTGTGAGATAGTATGAATAAGTGTGTACATCTTACATATTAGATAGCTTGTAGTTCCTGTAGGACAATATTTTTCATTCACTTGTGTATCCCAAGGAGTGTCTAAAATGGTGCATGTTATAAACTCTATATTTGCTGAAGAATAAATTGTTTGGGGAAATAATTTGGAGGGATCTTTACAATTTGTGACAATTTGATATGAAATATTCAGAGTAAGAATGAAATATTCAGCCCATTAAGTGCTTCAAATATCCCACAACTGAGAGAATTATAGCAAATTATCACCATAATTTGGAGAAAAAGATGACAGTCAAAGAGTTAAAATAGTAAAAATCATAATATAGTGGACAGTATTAATCTTATTTATAAGTAAGTTACTCTAAGGGTGAACTGATGGCACACATACGAACTCAAAGGTTACTTTCAGATGGCCAGGAAATATGTTTGCACCAGAAAGAAAACTAGAATCTGGAGATTTTAAGTAACTTTATGAAGAAAGAATGGGTTAAAAAGATTAGTAAGGATGGAATCTGGAAAAGAGAGAACTAAAGAGCAGAAAATATTGATGCATTTGTTCATTCATCCAATAAATATTTGCTGATTATTTATTATGTGCCAAGCATTGTGCTAGGCATGAAGATGTACACTGCCTCTGTTTAACAGGAGTATTCAAACAAAGGCAAATGTCAAATTATAATTTAATCTATGAAGGAAATAAATACCAACATAAAGATAAAAGGGAAATATTTGATAGAGAGAGAAGAAAAAGGAAAGATGATAGATAGATAGATAGATAGATAGATAGATAGACAGATATTCATAATGCTGGATAGAGACTACACATAGGAAGCCCAAGAGAAATCATAAAATAAGAAACAGCTCATGTGACCAGTATATAGTGGGGAAAAGGGAGACTAGTGAAAAATGAGGCTGAGGAGATTGTCAATAGAAAATCATTCAGAGTCTTCTCAGCTGTGAAGAGAAATGTGAATATTAATCTGTTGTAATGGAAAGGCACTGAAGAGTTTTAGACATAGAAGTGGCATCATCTGTTTTATTAAGACAAACAAACAAAAACCCCTCAATATTCACAGTAGAGGATTAACCAAAAGGAATAAGATAGCAAGCAGGAAAAATAATTAGGAGGCTGTTGCTAAGATCCATGTGACAGATATTGTAGTCTGAACAAGGAAATGGAGATAAATTATTGGATATTTCTACCACTATTCTAAAAAGAGGGTCACCTGATAGCTAATATTTCATAATTACTGTAGTCCGTTCAGTAGATACATCCTTATACAAAAGATAAATTCACTAGGTTCACATACTTAGTGATAATATCTCTCATTGTCATAGGATTAATTCTTCTCTACCTGATTTATACTGAACAAATAACTTTCTGCTGAATTCTTAAATTATAACTTTCTTTCAACATTCCCAGAGCATGTTAATTTAGATATCAATATAAATAATAAAAATGTCAATATTCTAATTATTACAAAAATGACATTACTTTTTGTATGTTTTTGAAATGTCACTTTGATTTATATATAACCTTTGATGAGAAGGTTAGAATGACCCAATGCTACTGAATCTGATTAACTCTCCATAAACTATTACTAACCTCATATACTACACTGACTTCAAAAAAGTAAATGAGTCTTCTGCTAAATAGCAAATGTCTTTTATAATGTGAAATACAATTCATTAGTTCAAGAAAGAAATAATAAAAGCCACAAGAAGAGCAGAGATTTGGCCATAGCAGAATCCAGCTTAATTTTACATGAATGAGCTAGTTAGTTACCAGCCAAAGAATGGTCATTTTTCCAAAAACATTCATTCATCTACCCATCTGATCAGAACTATTCTTAAAAGAGTAAAATTTATAATCATAGTCACCACAAATATATAGTTGCATGAAATTCATTTTGAGCTTATAGAAATTAAAAACAATATAAAAACATCTATAAACAAGAGGCCCTGGAAAATTCATCATCGAATGTTAACTAAAAGAAATAAGGCACTATCAACCAGTCTTAGATCAATTTCTAATTTATTTAACCGAAGTTAATCTGGTATCCAATGCACTGCAAAAAGTTTATTCATTCACTAACTAAATAACTAACTATATATTGTGTTTCTAATATAATCATTAATGCATGCAACAAATATTAAGCATTGATTATATGCTAGGTGCTATGCTAAATAATGGCTATTATCCTCACTCTAGTGGAGAAGTAAAACAAATGAGGATGAGAACTTGTCATAAGTAATTTGAAGAAAATAATCATGATGTTATAAAAAATGAGTAATATGGAGATTCTAGTCATCCTTTTATATAATGTATCCAAGAAACTGATAGACTGAATATATATTAATTTGATAATATTCTTATGCTTTCATGTTAATGAGAAAAAATAGCTAAAATCATTCTGCCTTTTAAACTGTCATATAACATAACTATCCAGATTAATGTAAACACAGAACTTTAAATATTATCCATAAATTTGCCCACTTAAATAAACGCTCATTAGTAATTTTTCTTGGGCCAGAGAATTCCCTCAATAAATATATACTTTAAGGATATAGTAAATAAAAATATTTTAAAAAGTAGATTACTTTTCCAAAGATAAACAATTAGTGGTAAAACAAAGCAAGGAATCCAGGCCTTCTTGAAACAAAGTAAACTTTGTTTTTTGATTATGTGTGGTTTTTAAAACAATTATGCTATTCAAAGAATGACCAACTAAAAAGTATTTGTACTTATTGAGCTTTCACAAGATTCATCAAAAAAACCAAATTAATTGAAATTGCATATACCTTCTCAAAATGCACACATTCATGGGCAGAATCAATGATATATTCCTTATGCGCTTCCAGAAAACGAAGATGTGAAGAGACAGGTATAGAAATAAACATATAGAAATACATCCAAAAAGTCTTTATTTTTATTGAATGTAAATAAGCTTGTCTGCTAAAGAGTAAAGAAAAGAGATTTTTTTTGTTGTCCTCATTTAAAAGTCTTGGAAGTTAATGACTCCTACTCTTCCAGTTAAATAGAGATTTACAGAATAATTGATATATCAATTCCTGTTGGAATTTAATCAAGAAGAAAATATTTGTGAGAAAGAGTAAGAAGACATTCTTGGCAGGTAGTTCAGTCATTGAAAAAGCTGAGATTAAAGTAGGGCTTTTAGAATAAGTTTCTGAGGGAATTTTGAGAAAAAACTAAGGAGTGAACATTCAAGGAGTGAACATTTTCATCCCTGTTTATAGTAGATAAAAGCCACTATAAAGATCTAACAAAATAGGTTTTAATTATTTAAAATTCTACTATTGAGAGACATAAATAAGACCCCCTGTGTATGTGCATGCGCGCGCGCGCGCGCACACACACACACACACACACACACACACACACACACACTTTTCCTTTCCAGTCTTCCAATCCACATCCCCAAGTAAATGGTCATGGGGGGTAGGGGGAGTGAAGAGAGAGAGAGGATAGAGATGGATGACAGAAGAAAAGATGTACTGTATCACCTACTTGTCCTTCTCACTTGAACTTACTGTCAAGATAACCGAAATTGTGTAAGAAGAAATGGTGGGTAGCATTGTGTCTCTAATAGCCATCTCTTTAGATTTCCCACCTTCATCTTTTTAGAACCCTTATTAGGACTGAATGAAACTCAGCTTACTCCAGTCAACATGTTTCCAGGCCGGAAGCTGGCCAGGGTTATGAGAGGATTCTAGAAGCAGCTGATTCTCCTGTTCCACTGCTGCCCATGCATCACATTCTCTGCTTTTCCCTTTCCATGGGCTTACTGTTTACTCTTACATTTCGGTGTAAGGTCAAAGAGACGGGGTCACATTCGAAAAGACCTTTCTTTACTTAATGGTACCTTTTCCTGGAAGCGAAGAAGAAGGTTCCTTCCAAAGAGATTCTGCTACCTAATCCACAACAGCCGCTGATTCTCCCAGTTCTTAGCCCTGAGGATTCCTTCCCCCAACTCCCTTCAGTCGCCGTTTAGGCTCTGCATCAGATACTCATTGCTTTTTTTTTTTTTTTTTTTTCCTTAGGGTAAAGTGCTAAGCACCGCCTACCGTCGTTGAGTGGCCTGTCACTCTGTCCCGCTGTGCGGTCGTGATTTGCGGGCAAGACAGTGTCGTCTGGCCCCGCCCCTGCTTCCCTTTGCCGCGCTAGCGGTCTCGGGTTTTGCCAAAGGTGGAGAGTGGGATTCGGGCCGGCGACTCTTGCAGCAGGTGAAGAAGCATCCTTGTTCCCGCTGTTACTGGGGTTCTTTCTGCAAACGTGGGTCAGAGTCTGGAAAGGACGAGCATTCTTCCTTTGCCGCTAAAGCTCCAGTGAACTGTTGCCCAGAACCTAGGCACTTCATACATTTTTATCTTACCCATTATCCCGCTTTCACTGTGTAAATCACCTGCACATTGGTAACCCTGTGAATCTCCCTTCTGCTCAAAGCTCAGAGAAGGGGTCGAAAAGGCATTTCAAGTGTTTTTATTAAAGAGAGGGCCTCCGTGGACAGCGGGGAGCTGTCTATGGTGCTGAAGCTTTCCAGGCGTTTGTCTCTACCACCACACGGAGTTAGAGCGCGCATTTTCATTCTTGGCTTTTTCATTCCCCCATGCTTTGGATAAGACTAATTTCAGGATCGTGAATATCTCTTCGTATCATGGCCCACGTGAGACACTTTCGGACACTAGTTTCTGGATTTTATTTTTGGGAAGCAGCGCTGTTACTCAGGTGAGTCCACTTGTATTTAACAGTTGGAGAACTCATTAAAGCTTGTGCACTAGGTTGCAACCACTTGTTATTGATGAAACCAAGAATGCAATTAGAAATTGGCTGAGAGCATCCCTTAAATCGTATTGTTTTCTATCTAAAAGTATTCAGCAGTCTATCTATTGAGACCTCTGAAAACATGTAACTTGGCTCTATTTTCACTCAATGCATTTTAGTAACTGGCATCTTATATTAATTGCAGCTGAAATTAACCCCCATCCCCTGATTATTTCGAAAGCCAAGTTTTCCCTTCTCAAATTGCTATCAGATCTTCCTTTTTCTAAGTGAATTAGAAGTTCTGGATGTCTTCTCTTTTTGGAAGTTGTAAAACATTTAGTGATTAGAAATGGAACATTACTAACTTTTTAAAAGGCAAAAAAAAATTTGAACATTTACTGATCAGAGAAATTCCAAATGTTATTGATATATCTAGAGATTAAGTTACATGTATAAAAAAATAAAGGCCTTGCAAGTACTATTTTCTAATGTTTTTAGTTCAAGAAATACATGGAGGCAAAATCATAAATAAATCACTAGATATATTTTATGTAAAAAATAATCTTTTTGGAGAAAGTAATATTATAAGAAACTTATTGAACAAAAAATTGTTTTATAACATGTCATTTTCTTATCATGTCCAGTAATATTTAGTAGGCCTTGTTTTTTCTTTTTTAATTAATTGAAAGAGAAGAATGAGCAAAAGATTACATAATTTAATCGCTATTATTAATTAAACAATTTAGAAGCAAGATACTGCTCATATAGATTTTTGAGCAATTGATATATGTTTTATTTTTCTAGTATAATTATCCTTATTATTATAATTTTCACTGTATGACTCACAAGCTTTTCAAGAGGATTGAAATCAAATAATTAGAGTAACTAAGTTATGTGTGTACTGATTTTAATTTGAAATATGTAAATATTGTTTTCTGAGTTGCTAAATCAATTTTTCATTTTTGGGAATCTTAGAAAAACATAGGGTATTTCATGAAAACTACCTTATAGAAAGTTATATCATTTTGATATGCCTGTAGTAACAGGAACTAGTTGTGAGGGTTACTGTACTCCTGAAATTACTGACTTTTTCTTAAGAGGCTGAACCATTGTAAACAAGAATATTTTCAGAAAAAATATCTTAATGTGACTTAGTAAATTTTTGTAACTTTACAACTGTCACAAATTTTATATGTAGTGATCAAAGCAAAGAGTGTAGAGCTTTTACATTTATGGAAATTTCATGGAAAGGAGAAAAAATTTATGTTATAAGAGAAATTAGTTATTTTACTGTTTTTCAGTATCTTAGATGATAATATGCATATTTATTTTTCAAGAAATTAGAGTAGCTTATTTGATAATTAGATTTAGTAAGCTTAATGTAAGTAATTAAAATGTTTTGGTCAATGTGGTCAAATTTGTATAATGGCATTTCACCATGATATTTGTTATAGTATATTCTTAGATATACAATCTTCATCACTAGAGCCTCTGATTTTTGTCGTTTTATTTAAATTTATAAAAATTGTATCTCAAATTCATGATACTATAAGAATTTATCTTTATTAATATTAAATGTTAGTTAAAAATGTTTATCAGTAATCCAAAAATGTAACTCCTTGAAAGAGACATACCCAATATAGAAGTTTATGCGAAATATATGTTTTTGTCAAGTTTTTCTTTCTTTTTTAATAAATCAAATAAAATTTTCTCACTCTTAGGTCTTAGATAAGAGTAGCTCATCACTCTATGAAAAACTTTAATCATAGGTAAAAAAAATTAATTATTTTTATTTTCAGTGATGGCCCTTGAGAGAAAATTTCTTGTAGTAAAGAAAGTGAAGCTCCCTCTACTGGAAATATTTTATAAAATAAATGTTTTTATGGAAACTATTCCTTGTTCACTAAGTCTATTTGTGAAGTATTGAGCTGAAAGAAAACATGTAAAGAAAAATATGAAGTCACAAAAGTAGTATTAATTCATAAATATATCTTTTTAATTTAAAAATATTCTTTCCAAAGCATTTGGAGGCAAGAACAACTAGAAACCACTGATATTTGTAATACAATAATTTACTAGTACAAGCTTTTCTTTATAGGTTTTAAAGATTTTGATTGAGATATAACATGCACACAGAATAGTGCATAAATAACTAGTTTCCATATAAAGTTTCACAAAAGTAACACACTCATGTAAAAAGACCACAGATCAAGAAGTAGCATTGTCAATATCACAGAACTCATCCTGCCCTCCCCGCCCCAATTCTTCCCCAGGCACTACTATGCCCAAAGATAACCACTATCCTGATTTATGAAACAATAAATATGTTTTTCTTGCTTTTGTACCTTATATAAATATTCATTTGAGTCTGATTTTCATGAACATTGTGTAATTTATACATATACATATTGTTACATGTTGCAATAGCTTGTTTATTCTCATTGCTATATGATATTCCATTATATGAAGTCATGACAATCTATTCATTATCCAATTGAGGAATATTTGGGTATTTTTTAGGTTTTGGCTAGTGCTGCTATGAACTTCCTTAAACATATCTTTTTGTGAATACGTTTAAATGCATGTGAATAAATTCCTTTTGGAGACTGTATGGGTTGGGCCCAACGCTTTCTCTAGGAGAGAAATTGTTGGATCAATGATAGTTTAGTGGATACTGCTTAGGATTAGCTTGTTTTCCAAAGTAGTTGTACCTACTTACACTACAACCAGCAATATCTGGTAGTTCTGGTTGCTATTATTAGTACAAAATTTGATCAATGCAATATTTATTATTATAAAAATTTCTAGTACTTTCTTAGACTACTATTGTAAGCTCACAGATGATATTTTAGTTCTTTTATCTTGGCATAATTTTTACTTTTTAGTAAATAAGTTTTATTAGGACAAAAACAGCAGAACAAAAATATTTACTACTACAATTAGAAATATTACCAGAATACATCAAACATAAGAATATAATTTTTAAAGGGGGGAGTTATTAAAGAGGATGGTATTTTTTTTTTTAAGGTGAGGCAGCCCTTGGTTGACTTCAGTTTTAATTTTTTACACCTATAGCACCTGGTCTTCCTATGTGGTCTCCCATCCAAGTACTAACCAAGCCCAACCCTGCTTAGCTTCCGAGATCAGACAGGATCCAGCTTGTTCAGGGTGGCATGGCTGTGTACAAGAGGATAATTTTTGTTTTTTTTTTTAGTAAATACAAGTGAGAAAACTAACAGCAGACATAAAAAATCTGAATTTTTTAGTTTTGAAGTTTTTTAAAATTTAACGCTTTGCTTAAATATTGCTCTTTTTTGAAACAATTCCTCTATGGCTTTTGGGTTCTAGTTTTCATATTTATAAAATAAAGAACAAAACACCAGTGTTCAGCTTTCTTTGAAATGTAGATGAGTGATGATTATGAAGGGCTTGTGGAACAAATTCCGAAAGCAGAGGAACTGCCCCCAAATTTTTGTTTTAATTAACTATTTTCATAACATACAATTTTGTTTTTCATCTTTACAGTTTGATATCAACACAGACTTGCTATGTGAATAAATTATGGTATATTGTCAAAAACTGAATGTGTAAATTCAGACTTCATGATAATCACAAATAAAATATTTTCTTGGTTTACTTTAGAGCCTAAGAAAAACATTTTGGCATAGAATTTCTTAGTTTTGCTTTTGGTATGTCTTGGAGAATAGTGAAAATTCTTTTAATGTTGGTTCTATTTTCTTATGTAAGATATTGAAGAAAAATGTACTTCCAATTATAAACTTTTACTATTATAATGATTTCTTATGTTCAGGTACAGTAGCAGATTTTATATAGTTTTTAAAAACTATTCTACAAATATATGCTTCTTCCCTTTGCGTCTCTAACTAATTATACATTTTCCCAAGTATAGAAGGGTCATGGCCCCGTTCTCTAGTCAATGCCTTAAGCAGCTTGCCCTGCAGGTTTAGAAAACAACTTGTAAAATATTTCTTCTATCTAATTTTTCTCTCCCTTGCCCACACAAGTATGTATTGAGGCAACTCAATCAACAAATGTGTTTAATATGTAATGCAATTATGTTAATGTATATATGTAAATATGTAACAAGTAATGCAATATGTTAAGCAATTCAGCAAGCTTTCTTTACCAAATTCTGTGCACAGATACTTGTGCTGGGTACAATTTGGCTATGAATGATTGTGAAACTACCACCTTTCCTGGCATGGAACTCAGAGTGTAGCAGAGAAGAAAATAACAAGGGCCAAGTGACAAAAGGAAAACACAAACAGCAATCTTTAGGGAATGTGAGATTGGGAAGCTATCCAGAAGGCTTGATACTTGTGCTGGATCTTGTTAGATGCTTGTTCCATGGGTGGGAATAAGATAAAAAATATTCTCTTCAAAAGAATGATATAGGCATACACTGAGCTTAGGGAATGATGATGGTCAAATTTGGTTGAAGGAATTCCAATTTTAAAATCGTATTCTACTAGCAACAACTATTGAGCTGGCTACAATAATAAGCCTACAGAAATATAGAGGAGTCACAGCTCCCTTTCACAATGGAATATGGGTAAAATTTAGAAGCAGATAATTTTATTATAACTGGATAGTTATCATTACAGGAATGGTCTTGTAACTTGGCTCGAAATATTTCTATAAATTCCTCTCTTTCAAGGGTAGAGTTTATCTTAAAATTACAATTAATCATAAGATAGCTAATAATAATCAGTAATAGTAAGAACTATGTAAACAAACAACAATGACAAAACTATAAGAAGAAAAATTGCTTGTTTCAGAATTTGGAGAACATCTCTGAGTTTTTCATCAGAGTATGGTCTTTTTAAAAAAGAAAATCAGGTAGAAGATTTGGATTGTTGGAAGAAAAGAGGACATTGATTTTTCACCCTCAAGATAAGATAAAACTTTCTCCCCTTCCCCTGGGGTGATAATGCCCTTGTTGAGAATGCATGGTATAATGGCTACTACTTTTTCATGATGCTGCCTGTACTAGAGTTGTATAGTTTCACCATTTGGGGTTATGACCTAAAAATAAAGGATTTACTTGTTTTGGATTTTATTACAGCTTTGTGACTTTGTATAAAAAAAAAAAAGTTGGCTTCATTTATCTGTTGACAGCCTTTAAGATAAATTCATCCTAAAAGCATTAGAGGACTTTAGCAACATCTTTTTCTATAGTATGCATGGCTCCCAGAAACCACCAGATTTTCCATTAATAAATTTCACTACTGCCCCTAATACCATCAATATTAGATGACTTTCAAACTATTTTTAAAAAGACTCTTGGAGAGATTATCATTATAGTTTACTTTTTTATTTTCTGTAGTGTTTGCCTTTTTTTTGTTTGTTTTGGTTTATTTTGGTTTGGTTCAAATTGGCCATACAATGCTTAAGGCGGGGGGCCTGGGAGAAAATAAGGGATTTGAACCTTCATAAAATGACCATGCAAATGTTCTCCATCAAATGACTGACAGGAAATGTGAATTCCATATGTCTGGCTAATTTGTACTCAATTCACTTTACCTTCTCAAAGAATCCTTCTCAGATCCTCCCGGCAAGCCCAGGTTAGGATGCTGCCTCTACGTTTCCAGGACCCCAGTGCCTTTATTACTGCATGTATCCCAGGGGTGTGGTAACTGCCTGGGTACTTACTGCCTCTGGTTCACATTGTGAAGTCCTTGCGGGCAGGAATGGTAACCTATTTCTAGTTCTTTCTCTAGGGCTTAAAGGAGTGGGCAGCAGCACTCTCTTTCAAAATTAGTGGAAGGGTTCACTCATTTGGAATGAAGCATTGCTTTGTTTTGTTTTGCACCCAAAAGCATATTGCCAATTTCAAATAAATAACTCTCTCTAGACATAACTAAACATATTATGTTGTCTTTCTCTGCTTCTAGCATTTGAGACGTAATTTGGTGTTTAATTTTTTTCCCCCTTATTCTGAGTTTTTCTGTGGTGATGTATTTATCTAGTTGCTACTTCTCTTTGCTTTCACAGAAAAATTTCTTAAAAAAAACTCCATTTTTCCATTTCCTCCCTACTCACCTGTGCCTCACTTGTTCCTACTTGGGATCAATCTTCATCTCTCCTGACTGAGGCAGTTCTGAGCTTATGTGTTGTGATAGCTTCTTCTCTCATGGATATTGGAAATATGAAAATAACTCATAATATAATAATGGTAGAAATTGTAGAAAATAACTATTAAATTATATATCCTATATATACACACACACATAAAAACAAATATAAAACTACATATTTAAATTGATATATAATTTTTAATTATCTACTTTTTAATAAGATCTCTGTGCTAGAAAAAAAAAACATAATTAAATGACCATCCTAAATAATAAATAAATAGTGCATATTCTCAAAGCATGATGTTTGAATTTCTATTATTGGACCTATCACATTTCTGGGATCAGAATCACTGACAATTTTTCAATTCTCTACATAAACTGAAAACTACTGATATCACAGAATATTTGCTTTTGTCTTTTAATCTGTTTATTCAATTACATTTATATTTCAGGCCCAAGAGACTCTATGAAGGGTGTTTGAATGATGATTTCTATTTTGCTTGCAGTTTTCAAAAATGTAGTCATGAATAACTATCCCCAAACAGTAGCAACTATAAATATTGAGAAAAAGAAGACATCTTTTTAGGAATGGAAAAGAATATAAATTCTTTATAAGGAAGAAGGTAATTTAAATGGATCTTAAACAGTTGCCAAATTTGAGTGCGGAGAAAAAAAAAGAGCATTTCAGGCAGGTAAAACATTGTTAGCAGAGGTAACAGGCCAGTTTCCATGTGAAGTGGAGGCTTTATAGCAAACTTTATAGCAACATTTCTTCCATGGGACCCCCAAGACTTTTTTTCTGATAAATTTATGTTTTAAGTTATTTTAGGATTAACTTCCTAAAAAATTTTATATGACTGTTGGAGGGTTAGAAAACTTCAGCAGATGTTTATTCAAATAATAGGTTTCTTTATTTCTAAAGAACATTATTTCTAATGTTTCATTGTCATCACTTGATATTGAGGGAAGAAAACAATAGGATAAGGTCCTGTACATTCACTTGTTCATTGATGTCTATATATTTATATTGATTTTTATCATTTAAATGTGTTTGTTCTGTGTATCAGAAGTTTGAGGGCTGAAACTTAATTAATGGTAGATTAAATAAAACAAAAATACAAAAAAAGAAGATTTATGACTACACAGATTTAGAAATAAATGATTCCATTTCTGACAAGAAAAATTTAAAAATAATCTCTCTCTAAAGATTATTTTCTTATTAAAACATAATAAAATACTCGAACATGCATAAAATGATATTTTCCACAAGTTCTTAAATTATTTCTGTTTAAGAAGAGAGTTACTTTAATGTATTAAAATACTAAGGGACATAACTCAGTATAGTATATTCTACTGCCTAGTAAGAATGAATGAATCTCCTGTGTCCTTAACTTGCCTCTTGTTTTGTTTATTAGAAAGAATAGAGATAACAGGATTATATAGATAAAACTATTAAAAATCTCCCTTCTGCTTTAGATTGTTCCTTTGTAATGACCTTAAAACATTTTACAGTAATTTGAAATCCTTTAAATCCCTGAAATTTAGAGTATCTCTTTCTTCCTGCAAATCTTAAATAAGGTGAGAATTATTGCAGACACTGACTCTGCTGCAGACCTCAGTTGGTGCCTCCTGAGACTAGAGTAGAGAATGAGGTTTTATGTGCAGCCTGAATATTTTCCCCTAAATAATAACATGTGAACTTCAAGTTTTGCTCCACTTTAAGAGGCCAAAATGTATAACATTCTCCATATGTGTATATGCACAATTATCACATATGTCAACTTACAGCAAAGATCACATTGGAAAAGTTTAATTGATACAAAAAAAATTCAAATTCCTAAAGCAAATAAAAATTCAAGCTCAAAAATACAGTTGTAAGATTTTTAGCTAGATGTTTTCTAAATTAACTTGTATTCTGTCTTCTCTGTGCATACATTGTGCGCACATGTGAAAGCAAGAAATTTGGAGAAAGAAGACTCAGGGGCAGGTCTCAGCTTTGCCCCTGAAGGGCTGGGTGATGTTGCTATAGATGGAGTGATTGTATTTAATATGCTACTCAATAAGTGTAATGTGTAGAGCTATATCCATCTACAGAGTATGATGTTTTTAAACTAATATAGTTAGAAATGTGATACTCTCTCTAACAGAAAATACTTAACATCACAGCTATAATTTCTAGCTTAGTTTAATATCAATAGCCTTTATTCTAAAAATGTATTTTTTTTTCTACAATCCATTACAGTTGTAGATGTGAAAGGTGTTGAGTGGCAGGAAAATAAACAAGGAATGAATAGACTAATCCTTTATTCCTGTGTTAGTACAGATTAGGTTCATTTGTGAGTGACAGGAAGTACACAATAATATTGATTTAAGAAAGATTTATTATCCTTTCAAAATAAAAGAGAGAAAAAGAAAGAAAGAAAGAAAGAAAGAAAGAAAGAAAGAAAGAAAGAGAAAGAAAGAAAGAAAGAAGGAAAGAAAGAAAGGAAGAGAGAAAGAAAAAGAAAAAGGGAAGGAAGAAGGAAGGAAGGAAGGAAGGAAGGAAGGACGGAAGGACAGAGAAAAAGAAAGAGAAGAGAAGGGAAGGGAAGGGGAGGGAAGGGAAGGGAAGGGAAGGGAAGGGAAGGGAAGGGAAGGGAAGGGAAGGGAAGGGAAGAGAAGAGAAGAGAAGAGAAGAGAAGAGAAGAGAAGAGAAGAGAAGAGAAGAGAAGAGAAGAGAAGAGAAGAGAAGAGAAGAGAAGAGAAAAGAGAGGAAAAAAACCCATGGACATGAGCAGACCAAGTCTGGAACGGGAGTTTACCAATCTTTCTATCTTGTTTTGCCTTCCTTAACAGAGTGACTCAAGATGCAGTCAGCACAGCTGCTTTTCAGCCATCAGAAAAAAAGGAAGAAACTTCTTTTTAAAGGCACTTTCAAGAGGTTAAAGATTTCCCAGTTTCCCTGGCAGATTTGTGTGTCCATGTAGCCAAGTCTGGCCACTAAATTGTAAACTTCTTGGAAGTCCCTTTAGAGGGAGTTCCAGAAGTGCCAGCTCACGTTTTGTATTCTGCACTACGGAACTCAGTCTTTAACTGAAGCAAAGGGAACTATTATCAGCAGAAAAGAGCACGATCAGACTGTGTTTAAAAAATATCGCTAAAGAAGTAATATGGAGAACTGAAAAGGAAGTCTGTTGACTGTGGGGAGAAGCAAAAACAGCCATCAGGGAAAGTAGTGCACAGTCAAAGCAATAGAATATCTTAAAAATGGAGAGAAAGAAACAAAACAAAACAAAACACAAAACTTGTCTATTAATTGGAAATGAGGAAAGGGAGAATCGTCTAGGACAATCCTCATATTTATACCTTTAGTAACTGGGCAAATAATAGTGTCATGATGAGAACAGAACATAAAAGAAGAGGAACAACTATGTAGAAAAGTATCATAAGTTCAGTTCCAGACGTGTATAGTGAATGTGATGCCTATGAGGTATCCAGTTAATGGAAAACTTCAACATAGAGCCTGGAAGTAGATGAAATTAGATGGCTAGATCTGTGGGGCAGGGCTTTCCCACATTTTCTTACACTTGAGCACACATGGATGTTTCATTCCACTGGGGTAAACGAGTCACCAAGCCTGGTTCTTACTGCCCCAGGCCCCATCCCGCACACTGCTGGCTGAGTTACGGATAACATATCATGGCATACTTGCAATCACTGCCACATGCAGATGTGAAAAGTCCTTCCCTGTCTAGGGCATTGCTACTCAAAATGTGGTCCTTTAACCAGCAAATAACCATCACTCAGGAGGTTATTCGAACTGCAATTCTCAATCCCACTGTAGACTTACTGAACTTGAATCTGTATTTTATCGAGCCCTGCAGATAATTCATAATTCATAAGCACATTCAGGTTTGAAAAGCACTGTTTTAAGAACAACAACCTCTAAGGGATGGGCATAAGTAGATACTGGAGAAAAAATAGACAGGAGGTATGGTAAGAGACAAAAAATAACACGGAGTATGTCACAAAACCTGACAGAAGTGTTTTAGAAATGAAAGAATGATCAATAATACCAAATGCCAGAAAAACAAAAAGAAATATAGAAGAAGATTATTAATATCCTCTTCAGGGCATTTTTGGTATAAAAATACATGTACAAATATGTTTGCATAACATTGGTGAATTAAAGAAAAAGGTAAATACAGATTCCTTTTATTTAAGAGGCTACTAGAAGGAGAAGTAATGGTGGACACAGTTGAGGTACGCAGTTCTTGATTTGTTTGTTTAGTTTAGTTTTTAAAATGGAAGAAGATTTAAACTTGTTTATACCCTGGAGAGAAGAAGTCAATGGATTAGGAAATGCTTAGGAAGAGACAAGAAGGGGCGACGTCATTGATAAAATGAAAAAGCACGAAGAGAAGTCATTGAAAGGCATCTATTTTCACTCCTAGAGTGAGTGCCCTGACCCTTCCAACTGAAGGAAAGGTGACGTCTACTATTCTAAGAAGATTTTACTTTCTAATTTTAATTTTGTTGATAACCTAGTATTTTTATTAAGTTCATTGTCCAAGAGCACAATATTTCAGAGTCAGATAGAATTCTCTGATCATTTTTCAGTTAAGAAAAAAACGTTTGGAGTTGGTGAAGTCCGTTATGCCTCCTGGGTATGAGCGTGTGTGTTGGGGGTGGCGGGAGTGTTGATGAGTGAACACAATTAGAATAGGAGACAATCTGTAGAGCCTGTGATCTAGAATCAGGCTAAGGGAAGAAGTCATTCTGAATAAGTCAGAGAGAAAAGAAAGAATTTCCCTTCCAAAAAGGAAGAGCGGGCAACAATATTTATGAGAAACATTTTAGAGTTGGTGAGTCATTTTAAGAAATCAAGTACTATTTCACTAATTTGACAAAAAAAAAAAAAGGTGATATTAACGACATATTTCCCATTGAATGTTGCTATATGAATTTAGACTGTAACTGCTGTGATAACTGATGTTTAACAACCACAAATCTATATTTATAATTTTGAGTTTAATCACTATAGGCACTTAATTAAAATCAATTTCGAACTATGTGAATTTTACTTATTTCTAATTTCTTAGGTAATAAATGATTATGCTTTCAGTATAAAAATCCAAATATTTCAGATAAATCTTCCTTTTGGTCACCACTGCTGTATTATTCCTCTCCTTAGAGGTAATGACTGAAATCATTTGACATGTTTCTTTCGGATCATATTGCATATATTTATATAAATACATGTGCACATAAAGAAATATAGATTTTTTTTTAAATAAAAAAATGTTTGAATTAGAGGTATTATATTGCTAACCCATTCTATGTTGTTTTCTTTCAAGGGGAGAGAAGTTCATTAAAGTGTTACCCCAATAAATTTAATTAAATAAAAAATGTTTTATGTGGAATAAGAACATAAAATATAAACTTCAGGGTTACAGCTCTCCTGGCTGGAAACCCGCCCTCCCCTTGGGGCGTACTGTCTCATCTCTTCACCTTCTCAATTCCACAGGGCTGCAGCCTTCCTTAACCCAGGCCGTCTCCTTCTAAAATGTACTTTCAAAAACTGTTACTTTTTCTAAAAATAAATAAATAAATAAAATATAAACTTCAGGGGAGTCTTTGCTACAGTTTTCACCCGACCTTTTCAAGGAAGATACTTTTTCTCTGAGAGGAAATGTAAAGCAGCATCAGACAAAGACTCTATGAGCTCTGCTTTCCAAGGAGACAGTGATCTTCTAAATCAAATAAAGGGGGCTTTTATTGCCTCTCACTTTGTCAGATAGCATCATTGGGGAAATATATCCTTACTTGAAGGAATCTCCTGAAGACCTAACTTCTATGAAAATAAGAAAAATGATTTATTGAAAGTTTATTGAGTTCCATTTCAAGCTATTTTATTACTACAAGGATCTCCTTGGTTTAAAAAATACATTACTTATTGCTCTGGTAACATATTTCAAGTACTATTTATTTATTTATTCCAAAAATATTTACTTAATGTCTCCTATTTGCTAATCAATATTCCAGGTATTGGATGTGGTTCCATAGGGTAGTGGTTACCACATCTGCTTTACATGCAGAAGGTCCTGGGTTCATGCCCCAGTGGAGCCACAGTCCATGGTCTATGGCCATGCCACCCTGAACAAGCCCAATGTCTGATCTCGAAAGCTAAGCAGGGTCGGGACTAGTACTTGGATGGGAGACCACCTAGGAAGACTGGGTGCTGTAGGCATACATAAAAAAAAAAAATGTTCCAGATATTGAGGTTATAGCAGTAAACAAGCAAAATTCTATGCTCTTATAAAGTTATCTTCTAGCAGGGGAAAACATTAAAATAAATGAGTAATATTTTAAAAAATAAGTTTTATAAAGAAAAGAGAAAGGAGAAAATGTGAGAAGAGAAAGAGAAGAGAGAAAATGTAACAAGGGAGACATTTTTAGTTAAGTGACTCAGACCATTTGAGAAGGCGTCATTTGAGTGAGGGCTTGAAGGTGGTGAGGGAGCAATAAATGTGGCTCACTAGAGACTTCTAAGTGGCAAGTGTGATGGCCCTGAGGGGCCAGCATGCTTATTAAAATGTTTAAATAAACCACCTAGTAAAATATTGCAAATTTTGGTTTCTCAGTACCAATAACCTATTATAGTAGATAAGTTTCTCTTATATGTTTCAAAATCTCCTGTAATACAACAGGTCCAAAATTGAACTCATTCTTGTAACTCTCAAACCTGGTTTCTCTTTTTTTCTGTAAATAGTAATTGCATACATACAGTTGCTCAAGTCAGAAAGCTACGGGTCAAAATATTGCTTATCTATTGCCGCATAACACATTTTCCTGAAATTCAGTGGCTTGAAACAATAATAAATATTTATTAGCCTCAAAGTTTCTGTGGGTTGGAATTTCAGGAACAGCTTAAGTGGGCGTTCTAGCTCAGGATCTTTATGAGGCTACAGTCAAGATACCAGTCACAGCTGTAATCATATGAAGACTTAACTGGGGTGGAGAATCTGGTTTTAAGCTGGCTCAGTCGACTGACTGGCAAGTTGGTGAATCTTATTGGTAGGAGACCTCAATTTCTCCCATGTACCTATGTGAGTGTCTGTCTGGGAGAAAAGCAAGTGATCCAAAAGAGAGCTAGGTAGAAGCAGCAATGTGTTTTATGACTTAACTACAGAATTCACATACCATAATCAAGTCACTTTATATAGAGCCGACATTCAAGAGTAGAAAAATTGGGCTCCACTCTTTGAAGGGAAAAGTGTCAAAAAATTTGAGTAACTAATTTTAAAACCATCATGGTCATGCTTGAGACATTCATCTTGTTCACATTCAGTACCAACCATCAGTAAATTTTGTGGATTTTATTAGTTATCTTTTTCTCAGAATTCTACTCTTCTCCAACCCCATCACTTTTAAAATTACTTAAACTATCCTCAGCTCTTACCTTGACCACTTGTTTCCAAATGAGGCTAGAAAGACAAAAGTCCATAATATGATCTATAACGCACTGCATAATCTGGTACCTATAATAGCTCTCTCCAGCCTCATTTCTTATCTTGACACTCTTTGTCTTTATTCTAGAGACTAATATTCTTTTAGCCTCTTGTACTTCCCAGGATACCACAGGTTCTAAGATATTTTCTTTTGTATTTGTCCATTCAGTCTTTTCCTGCCTGAAATTCTGGACTGCTGTTTCAGCAGCCACTCCTAGAAATGTGTAATGAGTGTCAGACAAATTGATGCACGTATTTTGAATTATTTAAAATCTTATTAGAATATGAAAACAAACAAAACTATTAAACAGAAGATAATATAAACCCAAATTACTTTAAATATTATTCAATAGTTGAGTTCTGAAAGACTGAATCTCCTGATAGAAGTTATTTAAGAAAAAGAGTAAATAAGTGTGTCAGTTAAGGCCCCAATAACCGCACACTTCAACCTCTCTTGTTAAAGTGGTTTCAACCATAAGTTGAATCCATGAACTTGGATGGGTCAATTGGATTTTTTTTCTTCTATGGTGCTTAGTCTTTCTTTATGCTTGCCTATAATTTCTACACTTGGGTTCCGTGAGATACTACTGTAACCATCCAGGGCCCTTCTACATAAATTAGTTTGAGTGAATTTCTCTTTATTTTACTTAAAAATATGCATGAACAAAAGAGTCATAGTATCAAATGCAAAATCCAAGCACTGGCTTAAGAGCTTGGCATTTTTCAAAATCTATGTATAGACTGTTATTTGGTTTACTAAATTTATCTGTGACAAATGTGTGCCACTTTATATTTCCAGTTTTACACTGGTAAAGAATATCTGGCTTGCCCAAGGCAAAACAACTAGTTAATGACAAAACTGGAACAAAACGCAAGCTTCCTGGCTGTCCATCTGGAGCCTTAACCATTGTACCATGATGACTTCCATTTAATTAACTTGTGCATTCAACGCAAATTAGGAACTATGAAGTCTAGTATAAGTGATTTCCAATGTATCTGAAACACTTAATTAGTTTTCTTTAAAGAAAATGTCATTAAGAAGCTATAAATCAGTGAGTTAATTAGCTATGTGATGGCCTTTTTGTTCTTTCAGTGGAAATAAGCTGATACCCAAATTATAAAGTAAAATATTATCCAAGAGAGTAGACAGTTTTCATAGAAGTTAGAAAAATTACCATGATTTTCAAGCACATTTTGAAACTGTTTAGTAAAAATGAGCGATTTTATGATAGAAATAAATTTTATAGATAAAACAAACAAGATTATGTAAAGGTTAGAGTTAAGAAATCTCACGTGACTACACTATCTAATCCTTTGTCACCTAGTTTTACTATGGAATGGAGACCTCCTTACCTACCGCATTCCTTACCTGGAACCTTATATTAACACTTCACACACCGACGATCTATGAGTTATCACTGACAACTAGCAAGCACCACATAGACACCTCTAATAAGCACTAATTTATGTAAGCACTGAATGTAAACACCAATGCAACATCAGGCCTAGTTAAAAAGGCACCCATGACATTCCAATGAACAACTCTCCAGTTCCACCATTAAATGATGATTTTCAGACATATAAATAACTAACTGATGATTTAAGTTACACTCTTGGATTTTTATATCTTGACTTTTCCTTATTTCTAGATACTTTCTAAACAAATACTTGTTCTGTGATCTTCCTTGATTATTCATTAGCATCACTCCTAACTTGGGTAGAGGGAGAAGAGAGAAAGGCTGGGCCTTCTAGTGTTAATATGATTATTATTGCTAGATTTGGAGGATCATATTCTGATGTTTGACCTCTCCATCATTATATTTAGTTAATTCATTTCAAAGATATTTTTCAGTTAGTTACTCTGGATGTTCCAAGTTACTTCTGGGGCTATTAAACTAAATGGAACAGTCATGATTTTTGCTTAAGTAGTAGATCCCACAAAGTAGGAGATGGGCATTGATCGAATAATCCTATTAAAAACAACAATGGCAAATATAATATGTACACCCATTGAGACACAAACTTGAGAAATATTCTAGCTAAGGCTGCCTGAGGAAATGATGCTCAAAAGTTCATAAAGATAAGAAGAAGTTAATTAGATAACTAGGGGACTAGCGAGCATCCAAGGCAAAGATAATGGCTAGTGGCAGTTTGCACCACGGAAGTTGAAGAGGACATAATGAGATGTGGTAGGGCCAATGGAGTGGATGTGATACGTGAAATAAAGAGAGGAGCCAAGGGTTGTCAAAGGTTTTCATCCTGAGAAATGGAAAGGTGGCGTGGCCGTTAACCAAGTTTGAAAAAGGATGGAGAAGTAACAAGTTTGTGTGGGAAACAGCAGGAGTTTGATTCAGGTTTGCTTTTATTAAAGCACTAGATTGCTAGCAATCTGTGATTATTTTATTCCAGTTTCAAAAATTGAGATGAGTCCAAGCTATGCTTAGCCTCCAACTAAGACTTCTATAATTCTGGTTCATTCTTACTCAAAAGTTGTAATTATTTGAGATCTCAAACCAAATCAGAGGAGTTCACCCATTTGGTGTGTCCTGAATTATAATTTTTGTCCCCTAAATCCATAAAGCTTTCAAAACTTGTACACAGATTGTTAACCATTCAGCTACTATGAAGTTTATCACCACCCATAAGGGAAATGCAGCTCTAAATACTTGGCTCACTACTGTGAGTTTTTTTTCCCCTTAGTTCCTGGCCATGTGATTTTTTCACTGTTTTTAGTTCTCCAATGGATAGAGTTTTTAAAACCTTGTCCAGTTGT
Source organism: Eidolon dupreanum (assembly GCA_028627145.1). Classification (NCBI taxonomy): domain Eukaryota; kingdom Metazoa; phylum Chordata; class Mammalia; order Chiroptera; family Pteropodidae; genus Eidolon; species Eidolon dupreanum. The sequence goes on from CM053512.1 coordinate 21,466,580, forward strand.
TTTCAATGGATAGTTTAATTTTATTTAAAATACTGGCTTATACGTTTAATATCTGAGTGGTCTGGTAAAAACTTTCCCTATACCTTATACTCTTCATCTATAATATATAAGTAATAATATCTACTTAGTGAGGTCATTAGGAGAATTAAATTATATCACGTATATGAATCCTGTGCTTGAGAGATCGAGAAGCAACTATTATTTTTATTGTTAGGTTAAAAAATAGCCCAGGCCTCCTGTTTTCTTTAGGTCTCAGTCTATTCATAATAATGCTATCAGCTAAAAATGCCTGGGAGTCATTCACCATGGCCCTGGGGAGCTTCCCATAGATATCTTCCCTTCCTAAACTAATGTTACAAGTGGACCAACCCTTTTGGTTATTAGTGTAATTGCAAGACACCCTTCAGCAATAACCATTAGGAGACTTTGAAAAGATACAAGTTTATTACTTTTGAGACCTGGAAATTACATAGCACACCTGGGGCCGCAGGGAGAGAATGAGAGAGAGAGAGAGAGAGAGAGAGAGAGAGAGAGAGAGAGAGAGAGAGAGAGAGAGAGAGAGATCGCACTCCCAGACAGGGGCCTGGGGTTCTGCTCTTATTGGGGTTGAGGATAGGGGCCTGGGGTTTGGCAGGCTTACTCTTTATTGTGAGTTTAAAACCCAAGAGCAGGAATTTAAAGTGCAGAACAAGAAAACAAATAAGTAGCTCAAATGGTCAGTAACTGAAATCAAGCTAGATCTCTAAAACAAAAGAGCCTCTTTATCTAGTCCTGTGGCTGGCAATGTGTTTATTCAAGATAGTTTATTCAATGTGTTAATTCATCTTTGAAGTGGATGCCTCTTTGTAATGGATGCCACAGCAATAAAAGCTTAAGTCAGGCACTTGCATTGCAAAAAAAAAAAAAAAAAAAAAAACAATGTCAGGGTTTACACTTCACCCCATCAAACTGCAGGTAGAAATGAGATCACTTTATAAAATGATAATCACATCTCACTGACACATTGCTCACAGTGGCAAGAATCAAGATCCTAGTACCCTAAAGACTTTTAGTTAAATTTTAGTTATTTCTGAGTTTCCAGAGATAGTCTAGAATAGTCCTTTTATAGTCTTCCACTTTGCTCTTCTTTTGAAACAATATCACATAATCAACGTAAAGCCTGCTTCACTGCATTGTGTCTTCATGGCAAACAATGGTTCCTTCTCTAAGGCCGTGTGCTTACAGGTGAAATGCTCAAAATTTCATCTGTTGCCAGACATCCCAGTTTCTCTTTAGTTCTCTCATTGAGACTAAAGCTATAAAGAAATGGGAGAATGCTCATCTTTTGCAATCTATGTTTTAGTTTTCAAACTAGGGCTAGAAACATCAATTGCTTGTTTTCCCACAACTCAAAAATTTCCAATTAATAACTGTTAATTTAATTTTTTTTCCACAAGGAATTGTAACCCTGAAGGACTGTTTTGTGCAGCTGCAGAGTACACGGTCTTTCTCCATCATACCACAGACCTTCTCTGCCTATGGGCTCTGGGCACTGATTTATTCCTTCCAGGTTACCCTTCCTTGCGTGCAGATCAACTTGTGAAAATAGATGCATAGAAATCTGTGGCCCATGTGCCAAGACATGTCTCAAATCCACATTATGTTTCCTACCTACAACTTTCACATTTTCTCTCAATTTTAAGGTGCATTTAGCAGAGGTAGATAGTACTGACAATTATATTAAACTCTCCTTAAAAGCATCTATATTTAGTGGTTATTTCTATCCTTCGAAACTGGATATATTTTACCTTTTTGTCTCATTGAAGAGGAAGAGAGAGGCTGCAAGAGGTGGGGAAGGGGCTTATCTTTTTGATACATTTTGATATTTGATTTCAATGTTTAAGAAAATAGGTTTCTGCTAGCCTCTCAGAAATTGAAGTCTAAACTTTCAAGTAGCATGTCTTGAAATAAGAATATATACAATACTTAAATAAAAAAATGTTCATTGATGGGAATGTGTTTAAGCCTACACAGTTTCCAAGAAAAGTTAATAGTAAATTCAGTACACGATGCAGCACAGAAGAGAAGAGCCAAGTGTGGGGGCAGACACATTAACACGGATTTTGAGATTTTCATAAATAAAAGACTTTTAAAAAATTCAAAGTTGCTTTCAAAAGCACTGATCACGTGTAACTTGCTAACCTCAGTAACCTGCTATAAATATGACAGCATTTTTGAAAGTAGGAGGTTAAGACCAAAAAAAAAAAAAAAAAAAAGGCTTGCTTTTTCCAACATTTATTCTAAATTAATCTGAGATTTCTTCCCACTGCCTCCTCCTACCCTGAGTTTTAATGATTTTTAAAAAATGTGTTCAAATATGTATATACAGATAAAGTTGACTATTTAAAAACTAGAGTAAGATTCCAGAATGGTCATGCAGAGTTATAATATGTGTGTGTTATTCTGAACTCTCTTAAATAACTACGGTTCTCTGAAGACAGTCTACACATGTTCCCATGGCGCAAATCTCAGATCATACTGTAATAGGAAGAAAGTTCTAGGATAAATATACCAGAGCAAAAGGTAAAGGTGATGGTCTTTCCATATGCACAACCTCCGCTCCTTTCAGGAAAGGAAGGGATAGATTATGTAGAACTGCTTTTTAGCCAATTACTCAATGTTGTTTTGCTGATAATTTTGTTTGAGTCAAAGTTGTGAATCTTTAGAAATAAAATCAGTTGTCGAGAAGCTGTTGGATGGATGGCTCATGTGTCACTGAAGAAAACATAACTAGTAAAGAAAATTGGAATAGTTCTCTGCTCAAAATTTTCTTATTTTTTAATAGGCATCATTCTGCAGATCTTGGTGGTGAATCTCCATTACAAAGCATGAAGATTTTGTTCACAGTGGTAGGAAGGAGGGAGCCAGCCAATCATTCTTTTCACTATAGTTTCACTTCCTAGCTCCTGCTCCCTGATACTCCCCACAGTTTCTCTGTAGATCCCAGATGTGCCCAGAGTAATCCACTGACCTGCGAACACTTTAAAGATGCAAACTGTGTTCTATATACTTTAGTACAGTGCTTTATGCCTAATAAATTATAATTCACTGTTTCAACATTTAACAGATGCTTAAATACATTTGGCCTGAGAAAGGATACTTTTATATAATGAAAATGCACCATGATTTTATTTTTAACAAACTTCTTTCAGTTTATAAAAACTTATAAAAGCTTAGGTATTGTATTTTTAAAATAATTTGTCCTCTTTTACCTTATCCTTACTCCATCCCAGTCCAATATGTATTTCATGTATTCTTCTCAACTCAATAATTAAATTATATTAGTGATTTTATTGATTTTTATGTACCATGTCAAAAGAACCATAATTTCACATTTAAATTTATAGTAAATTATTTTTGTTTCAGTATTAAAATAATACTATATTTAATTGTAAAAATAACAGTTATTTAACAGTTATTTTAGAGACTATATAATTTTAATAGATTTTGTGGAAATGGCTCACTTAAGATTATTTACTGGTGATATAATATCTTCCATCCTAGACTATGGTAATAATAAGAGGTGTTGTGTTTTCCTTCCTTAAGCTTATTTTAATTACTAATTGCATAAATGATAAAAATTTATATTTTTAGTAGAAACCATTTCAATAGCAAGTTGGTCATTAAAAAGGTTTATAATAACCTTAAAAAGGTTATTTAACCTTTATATAAACTTTAAGAAGGTTAAATATTCTGAATATTATATATATAAGTTATATAAATATATAAAATTCCCTTCCCTTTCAAACTATTCCAGGCATGATGTCAGACTGTTTGGAAGATATTAACGGTTGTTAAATAAATAAATGAAGGAGCTTCTATTCATAAAATGAATTTTTATATATTCCCATTGCTTGTAAATCAAGTGCCATGATCTTTGCATAATATATTTGGAAACAAATATTCTTAGCAATAAGAACATATTTCAAATGGAATTTTAAAAGTACCAGTGTCAAACTCATAGATACAGAGAAGAAACTGATGGCTGCCACATGAGAGGGGGTTTGGGGGGCTGGGTGAAAAAGATGAAGGGATTAAGAAGTACAAATTGGCAGTTACAAAACAGTCACAGAGATGTAAAGTACAGTGTAGGGAATATAGTCAATATTATTATAATAACTAGGTGTGGTGTTAGATACTAGACATATCAGGAGGAATCACTTTGTAAATTATATAAATGTCTAACCACATGATATACACTTGAAACTAATTTTGGATGTCAACTGTAATTGAAAAATTAAAAAAATTTTTTTAAAGTACCAATGTCACATCAAATTTCAGGAGGGCTTGATTATTGGAGTAGCCCAATTGATGTTTTTTGAATATGTCAAAAGAAATGAAGATTACAAACGTTAACAATAAATTATGAACCTTAAAAAAGATCAAGAATTATTTCCTCTTATTAAAACGATAGTAATCTTGTGTTTATTATTTAATTATTTACATAATTTCAAGTACTGAGAGTAAATAGTGCTCAGTGATAAGATGTGAAATATTTGGGACAATGCAAGTATGTGTTTGTATGCTTGGTGGCAGAGGCTCACTAATGATCTGGAGAGATTGTGGTGAATCATCTTGTTTCCATTCAGATCTTTGCTATTCGCAGAGGAAGCAGGTAGAACACAGCACACAGTTGCTTCTCTCTTCATCTTCATAATGTTAAAAAGTCAAGTGCAGAAATAACCACTGATAAATCATATTACATCAACCACAGAATATCTTCTTATATGTTGATTGTCTAACCCTGTTATCTTCATATAGGTGTCCAGAATTCCAGGGGTTCTTAACTAACATGATGACATACTACAGAAAGTACAAGCATCACATGCCATTAGCATGCTGGTCCCTACCACTGCTTGAGTATGGGGCAATAATTAAAGAAAAGGTATATACAGAGGACATCTTTATCTCCATTACTGGAAAATATTCAATACATTATTCAAACTTTTATAATAGCCTATTACAATGGATAAATGATTACTTGATATGAGATTAAAAGGTGTTATTTTTAATGTTCTTATTCCATGTTAAGATTAATGTTAGTCTATAACATTTGAAAAAAATTTATTTTAGAAGTAGGTTAATAAAAAGTATAGGAAAAGACAGATTTTTTTAGAAGGTAGGTATTGTATGAATGCAAGCAATGATTATCATTAAAATTTAGCATTTATCTGCATAAGGAAATCAAATTACTGTTACTTTGCTAAAATTGTAGGCATGCAATGGAAATTTTAATTCCATTTCTGTCCTTTATCATTTTTACTTTATTGTGCTATTATTGTGCCAAATTTTGAAAATGCTCTAGTAACATTTGGCATGTTGATAATTTAACTCTCTCTCCCTTTCTCATTCTCTCTCTCTCTCTCAGAGATTTTAAATCCCCCAATATCAGGTTCTGAGAGAGAGAGAGAGAGAGAGAGAGAGAGAGAGAGAGAGAGAGGAGAAGGAAGAGGAGGAGGAGGAGGAAGAGAAGGAGCAGCAGCAGCCTCCCAGGACAAAGTTGAAATGTGGTTCTTTAAAGTACAGATATAATTAAAAAAAAAAAAAATGAAGTCTAGGAAGATACCGTCAGTGTGGTATGTCAGCAAAACAAGTGGAGTACAGACCTCCATTAATTCTCTCCTCTGTAAAAGCAGTAAGAAAACTCAAAAAATACACCAACTTTTTCAGAATCCTGGCAATTAACCAGAGACTTGCAGTAATACATGAAGTAGTTTGATCAAGTTATTTAAAACGTATGGTAGAGGAAAATTTTAGTCATCGAGAAGGTAATGAATTTTTTCTTTTCATGATGATGATGATGATGACATTAAAATAAACTTTCCAGAGATCACAATGGGCAGGGAGTTCAACTGACAAATAACAATCAGAGATAACGTGTCAGAAAGTAATATGGAACCAACAGAATAGGGGGAGGAAAAGCTTCTGTTTAGGGAGAAAGCAAAACAGACAGAGTAGGAATCATTGGGAAGGTAAGTGACTTAGAATGGCCAGAACTAGATTGAACCTCTAGAAGAGTTAATAAGTACTTAATAGTTAGTTGTGATACAATGTTTTCAGAAATCTCATTCTCACATTATCACTGATATTGAATTTTAAAATTGTGTCTACAAAATCACTGAATATATATATATATGTTGTCAACAATTTAATGGTGATAGCTCTAAGCCCCATTTTTACCACTTATCAGAAAAGCTGGCAGGAAGAATTTAATAACTTGATACTGTTGAGAACAGGTAGGTAGTGACCACAAAAGTTCAGGGTTTGGCAATGTTCTGAGTTGAGTGACAGAGCTGGGAGGATGTGATGATTGACAATCTGCAGGAAGTAACATCAGTTTGAATATATCAGTTTTAAACACATGTGTGCTCAGAAAGTCCGCTTTACTTCCCTAAGCAAAGCTTTGATATTTGCAAGCAGGCCTAGGCCTTCTGTGGACCAACTTAGGTAAACTGGGTGCCAGGTACACTTATGAGTTTCCAGGATGCACAAATGCATAAAAAGGAAAATGTATAAATGAAAAAATACAGTAACCCTTTACCTTTCATGAACACGGTTTCTCGTCATATAAAATCCAGGTGCACAGACCACATTTAGAGTAACTTCTCAATCTTGATGCACAAATTTAAGATCTGAACAGGATGTACTGTAGAGAAATGGCCAAGTGAAAGTAGAATGAATTTAACTGGGTATGTTACTAATATAGGAGATACTCTGATTGAAGGAAAGAACGTGATTGTTTAATCGATCAGACAGTTTTATTACTGTTTTAAAAATTCACAGAAACTAAAGGTGATGTTTTTCCTTCAATAAAAGCAATAAGAATAGTATTTCACAGCTGAATTTTCATATTTTCTTATACCTGAATCACTAAGGATACTTTTAGCTAAAAATTGCAAAGAGAAATGAAGTTTGGGCTGAAAACTTACAAAACCTTATAAATACTGACTGTAAATCTATAAATACCTATCTGTCATTCTGACTACATTCACTGTGTAGTATGTAAAGCTTTTCTTTTTGTTTTCAAGGTCTAGTAATTTTATATTTGTAGGCGACAATTGTTAGGAGGCTTTTTTGGTAAAATCTATATATTTTTTTCTCATTTGTAGTTTGGTTGCAACAAAGGAAACAGATAGTGCAAGATCTCGAAGTGCTCCAATGTCACCTTCTGACTTTCTGGATAAATTAATGGGGAGGACATCGGGGTATGATGCAAGAATCAGACCTAATTTTAAAGGTATTTCTTCTGCTTACTACTATATATATAGAAATGTGTTTTGAATATGATTAAACAAGGTGCATGTTAAAATTGATTCCACCAAAAACTCTGATGGTTATTTCCAATAACCTTCAGAGTACTATGTTAGTATGTATTAAGACAAAATAGTTTTAAAAGAAGAAATTTGTTCTCATGTTAATAGCTATCCTAATTTGTCTTCTTTGGATCCATACTGCTTTATTTTCCTTCTCTAATTGTTTATAATATGTGCTATCATAACAATTCATTTTAGGAAATTATATATTATATATAACTTTAATACATACATTCTTATTTACTGGAATGGAATATTCTCACTAACTGGAATGGAAATTTCTATAGAGCCTTCAGTAAATCTTCCGCTACTTTAAATCTCCCCACGTCATGACTCTGTCTTGTGGAGAATCAAACAGTTGTTGAATTTACGTCCCAGGGAAGGGTCTGGATAATTCATAGCTACTGATAATGTTTAAAAAAATTATTCCACCTACCAAATGTTTTACCCAAATTTGTAGGAAAGAATGTGATTGTCAGTTTGGGCACTCTTTTTTTTCTGTTTAGTATAGTGATAAAGAACACATTTATACAAGTTATATGTGGAATATCCAGAACTACATTATGCCCTACAATTTAATCTAAGGCAAAAGATTAGAAAACTTCTTCCATGCTTTTACTTATTTACTATCTCTTGAATATTATTCTATTTAATACAAAATAATCTAAGTTATAAGAATACACATCTTTCCCATTGCATTCAGCTAAGCTATTTTGATTTCTAAAGATGAAAAGAAAACCAATGTATTTTACAATAATCCTTTCATTCCCTGAATTTGTTCTTGTGAGATAAAAAAAAAGGATTACTTAGCAATGGCATAAAAATTAATTAGAGTGGTAAATACTGAGAACGGGTAGTAGGAGAAAAAGGTAGGAGTAAAATTCACTGATAATTTATGAGTAGAAATTATGAATTCCTTCAATTTAAAAATGAGTTTAACATTTAAATTGTGGATTGCATTTCTTGATTTGTTTTTAAGGATTTTGATCATAAATATTTTCAACTGCACAGGAGGAAAACACTGAATGCAAGTTGTGAGAAAATAGTACAGTTTATGGCGGGGGCGCATATACAAATGAAAATGAGAAATTTCAGCATTGCAAGGATCTTTTATAACTTGAGGGAAAGTAGTAGCCTCTTATGGACATTCATCTTTAATACAATTATCTCTTATGCTGGCATTGTATTATTCCCCAAAACAATTTTCTTTCTTAAAAAAAAAAAACACCTGATGTCTTCTATCATCTGCGGCTAACACACCCTGCTCATTCCCTTTGCTCTTGTTCTTTCCCTCCAGATTTAAGGATAATAATTCAGATTTGTCATCTGAGTCACTCTTTGATGTTATATGGTGTTGTCTGTATACTTTTGGAATGTTTGGGACCATTTAATTGTTTCATGTTTTGATCTCTTCACAGCCCTCTTTATCCTAAACCATTTTCCTCGAGTGTGCCACAGGTTGCAAGGCAGGTGCTATTTTGTATGTTTAGCGGTTTGTTTTATTTATGACAATGGTAAAAATCATGTACCTGAACTTGGCAAACCTTCAATTGTCTAAATATTAGTGATGAAAAGTGGCAGTTCCTTGCCTCGGCAGTCCTGCACAGCTCCACTTCTCTGAGGCAAACACTCTGAAATAAAGGTGGTTACTTCTGAGGAAACCTGATTGCTTTCTGAGCCTTTTACAAAGAAGGCGAGAGATTTCTTTGTGCTAACTAGACCGCTGACTTACGGCCTCCGTTCTTGCCTTCCACTTCTGATTTCCTTTTCCGCCCAGTGATTTCTCTTTTCTTCCTGCAGGAACAATTATTCATCTTGTTCATTTTCTTTCAGTCGCCAGTTTTCTTATAGATGAGAAAAACATTCTGTAGTTCAGAAAGGATTAATCTGATTTTCCTGGGTGCCGATACAGGTTTAGTGTGTGTGTGTGTGTGTGTGTGTGTGTGTGTGTGTGTGTGTGTGTTTATGGAGAGAGGCAGTTTTCTGCTATTTCTCTCTGGAAAAGGAAAATCTGACAGAGATATCAGTGTCCTGGCCAGAACACTTAGGTGAGAGCTGGGTATTGACCAGACTTTGGTCTGGGGTCCTCCAGATGCAAAAACAGAGATGGCTTAGAGGTACTGTTAGGAACCTTGTTTTCAGTAATCAAAAAAGTTATTTCTCCTGCTGTTTTTTTTTTTTTTAACTTTTTGGAAACAGAAGATGAATAAAGTTCTTGGTGTCTAATGCACAGCATGGTGACTATAGTTAACAATACTATATCATATACTTGAAAGTTGCTAAGATGGTGATTTAAAAAAAATAAATAGTAATTATATGACACGATGGAGGTGTTAGCTAATGCTACGGTGCCAATCATATGGTAATATGTGAGTTTGTCAAATAAACACATTGCATACCTTAAACTCCCATAACGTTGTATGTTAGTTATATCTCAATAAAGCTGGAAAAGAAGATAATTAAAAAGTCATCACCAACTAACAGAACCATATTATTTCCAATCACCTTAATACACTATGTTTGCAAAACTAAAAAAAAAAAAAAATGATTTCCATTCCTTCAAAACCTCTATGGGGATAAACCGCAGCCTGCCCCTGCTCTACAGGGGAATGGTTGGGAAGCAGGGAGCTTTCTGAGACAGGTGCCCATGGTCTCACCCCACTGGCCCCTTCCAACTCCCCACCTCCTTCCCTATAGGTGACCCTAAGTTTTCTGCCTCCCTGGGTCATTCTTAGCAGACTAGCTCACCTCTCCACGTAGTCTTAATCTGTATTTATTTTAGGCTTTGCTCTGTTTTCTTCTGCCTTTTGTATTCTATCATTAAACTAATTATGATTTTCCTCCTATTCTCTTTGGTGTGATATGCTTAGTCTCATTTTTATTTGGTAATATACTTTTGATATCCTCAGAGAGAAAGAAAACTGTTCAATCGCCCTCTTGAAATAGAAGTTTCCAGGAGTCATCTGAAACTAGATGCCACTTTAACAGATAAAAATTAATTGAATAGCAAATAAAAGTACATCTATAGATAATAAGATATTATTTCACTAAACTATTTTACCGGCTTCCTTTAGATTTTATTTCTCCCCTTTGACATCGTTTGGGCCCTCAGTTGGTCTTTGAGTCTAATTTGGATCCAAGCAGAAGTGCGCTCAGAAATCACCTAATTCTGTTTTCCTCCCAAATATCAAGTGCATTTTTGTTAAGTTTTCTTTTTCATTATATCTCCCATGGCCACTCTCTTTATCTAGAAAGGACATTGCTTGCCGTCACAATGTCTTTGTGGTGTTCTGTCCTTTTTTCTGTAGTAGTTCTCTGCATTAATCCCTTTCTCTCACATCACAGATCCAGTGTTCAAGCAGTCATTTCTGCAATGACACATTCCATCCCTGGAATGGCACGTGTGCCTAATACTCATTTCCTGCTCATATATATTTTTTTTTTCAGGAAAAATGTTAGCATTTCCTTTATCCATTTTTAACTATTCCTATCCATCCAGACACTACTGTTCTCAAATAAAATTCACAATTATTTTTTTAAAAAGGTTTATTTTCTACTTGCATTTTTACATAATACAAGGTCATTTTAACAAGAACAATCTCTTTAATACTAGGCCTTTCTAAAATTGTTGATGTTCACTTAAAATGTTCACAGATTTAGATTGTTTTCTATATTTTTAGGTTTTATTTGATTTTTATTTTATATTCGTTCTGTAGTAATTTCTTTTTTTTTTAAATTTTAAAATAATTTCAAACTAACAGATTTGCAAGTATAGGACTTAACTATGTTTTTTTCTAAACTACTTAAAAGTAAGTTGTTGACTTGATGTCTCAATACTACAGTGTATGATACAAATATGAACATTCTCCTGAATAACCACCATCTAACCACTGAAACAAGCAAATGAACACGGATATACTACTACTATCTAATTTGCAGACCCTCATTCAAATTATCTGAGTAATGGCTTCATAGCTTTATCAATTATCTGAAAAATAACTTCATAGTTTAGATTTTCATCTTGTATTTTATTTGTCTTTCCTCATTGTCTCCTTCAATCTGAACCAGACCTCATTCTTTTTATGACTGTCATGATCTAGGCATTTAAAAAAATATCATTATTCCTTTAACAGAATGTACCTCAATTTACATTAATCTAACGTTTCCTCATGATTTGGTTTAGGTAATGTATCTTGACAGAAATATCACAGAAGTGATGCTATGTTCCGACCGCATCTTATCAAATGATGGACCATGTTAATTTTTACCATAACTGCTGATGTTTACTTTGACTAACTGATTAAATTAGTGCCTGCCAGGATATATCTTTATACATATACAAAAATGCATAAACACATACCCATATACACACATACATACACACATGTGTATATTTATATATATATTATTTTTATCTATATATTTACTTCTCTATCTATTGAAAACTGTGAGTTCACTTTGATATCTACAGTTCCATAGGTTTATTCTAGCTTCTGAGTCCGTATATTGACTTCCTCATCTGACAGTAAGAAATAGCTCCCATTATCCTTAACACAGTTCCATATTTAATCATTATGCAATGAATCTCCCTCTTCTACTGCCACTTCCACTCCTGCACAAATGCGCTGGGGTCCTGGTCAGACTCTGGCTTCCCATGCCAAGATACCCCTATGTGGCCACTCTCTTCACCTTTCGCTGGTTCTAATACCCCAAACAGGCTGCACCACTGCAGCGACATCCTCCTCACTCACTCCAGCTCCAACATTCCCTGCCATGTAACCTTCTCCAGAGATGTCCTTCTCATCTTGCCCTAGTTTACCACGCTCCCACAGCCATTCCCAGCCTGGAGGCCTATCTCGCACTGCCCAACTAAATGGTATTAAAACTGCAATTTCGGGAAGGGAAGGGAAAATAAGGGGGTAAGGACAAGGGGAAAAATAAACAGGGTCCTATTTTTATGCTGTAATTTTCAGATCTGTGTCAAGTATCTAGCAATTAATTTAAAAATCTGGATTTAAAGTCATCAAATATGCTTTTGTTAATTAAAAAATAATGTCTCTCCTTGTGACATGACTACTTAAAATATAGATTTATCTAAAATTAAAACAACCCACAAAATGTAATTTTTTTGAGACTTAATCTTTCAATTGCATCCTCTGTCTTAAAAAAGGTGAGGCTTTAAAACAACATCATGTTAAAAATTATGTAGTCATTTCCATAAACACTTGGGTTATTTTTTGTTTGTCTGCTTGTTTGATCTAGAACTGCTTGGTGAACAATTTTCCCCAGTGTGAGGAGCAATAATATAATTGCCAAGACTGCATTGTACTTTGCCACTTTGCCTTTATCCATTTTTGAACTTAAAAGCCATGTTCTGTTTCCTTAAGAAACATCTAAAAGAAAACATGCTGCTAAAAACATCTGCAACTACTGTCATTTGCTTTTCAGGCCAATGGTGGCTAATGTAATGAACAATTTAAAAGCACAATTTGCCATATGGATGCTATAGCAGTTATTTGCTCTGTTGCTAAACATAGCAGTGTAGTGGATGGATATAACAGCTTTTGCACTGGCACGGGGGAGTAGCAGATTGGCCAAGGACTGCTGAAACAGGTGCTCTCTGTAATGTCAATAGAAGATTTACAATCTTCTCTGAGCTTCATTCCCTACAAAATTTGTGAACATAAATATCGATATGTAGGATGGAAAGGCTACTCCAAGATTGGTGCCCTGCTCTGACATAGACCAGAGCTTCAAGTGCAGAAGACAGTGCTTTTAAAACATGAGAGTACTGTATTCATTTCATTCGTTGTAATCTCTCGCCACTGTCACTGTCCTTGGTCAGGGCTAGTCTATTTCCCATCTAGACTATTACAATAAATTCCTAACTATTTTCTCTGTTTCTAAGCTTTTGTCATCCATTCAATCATTCACTGTGTTGTGTCGGTTCACTACACTCCCACGATCAAGAATCTGTAATGGCTTCCTCACTTCCATTAAGTCAATTCCAAATACTTCAGTACTATGTTGAAAAGATTCCATGATCTAGACCAAGACACCTTTAAAAACAATGGCTTTTATTTCCACATTGCTTCATACTCTAATATGTTTTTACAACTTAAAAGAAATAAAATAATTTCTATATATGTGAAATGTCTATATATCACTATTTATCTATCCATCCATCCATCCATCCATCCATCCACCCACCCACCTATCTATCATCTGTCTGTCCATCTATCTATCTATATCTATCTATCTATCTATCTATCTATCTATCTATCTATCATCTATCTACCTATCTACCTACCTATCTAATCTTTCAAGTAAGTGTCAGCTCTAATTTTGAAATTTGGAATTAAGTTTTAGTGCCTGAATCTATTCACCCTTATTTCTACTAAAGAAGAGACTATATGCAAATAAGTAGTCAAATGAGAACCAAATAGCACTTAGGAGCACATTGATAACCGATGGATTAAATAATAAAGCTTAGACTTGAGACCACTGTGATTTATTTTACCAACACATGAAATTTAGATTTGGAAACCAAGCTGACTTTCAGTTTTGCATCTGATTGGAAACACGTTGGAGAGGCAAGGGCTGGAATCTGTTTCATATAATGTGAGGCATCAAGTTCCCAAATACTAGTGAAAGCCTCAATCAGTCTCTTCTTAGACCACTGCTCTTCTGTGGAAACATTTTATTTTCCTTTTTTATTCACTGATCTTACTATTCAAGCTTCTGGTCAACTTGAGATGCCAGTGCCACATTTTAGAGAGAAAACAAATATCTCAGAGGAGTCTTTCTCTTACCATAAGATTCGATACTGGCTCCTTTCTGTGCTACACAGTACGTGCCCACAAAGGGACACAGAACAGATATGACTAACTCTAGACCCCTGAAGCCTATGCTGAATTTTTACTTTCATTCTATTTTCACCATGATTACCTACAATTCTATAGATAATAATTAAATTTAAAGTATAAGATAAAAAAAATGAATGCTTCGCCTTTTATTCAATGTCCACAGAAAAATTAAAGTCCCTGCAAAATAACAATTATAAAGACCCTGCCCCCTGCTAAGTTAAAATAAGAAAAATTGTCCACTCACTGCCTTGTTTTTTCCCAATTTCAGCCAGAGATCACGGTCAGATAGCAGGCAGTCCCCTAGTCGCAGCTTCATGCTGGGCCACGTTTCCTCAACATAGACGTACCTCCATCGGCATTTTACTGGAAAGTGAATTAACCCAACACTAATCTCATGTGTTTTCCTTCCAAAGGATGTGAGCCAATAAAGCACAATAGAATTTATCTCAAGGTAAATGAAATTCCCTCGATTCATATTCCTGTTACCAGCAAAACAAAATAACAGAGTTTAAGCATTCTCTAGAAAAAAGAGAATAATCTATAAAATGTGAAAGATTGGTTTTGACTTTTCAAGATTCCAGGTGGCCTCTGTATATATTTTAGTTTACCATCTTAGACTTATATTAAATAAAAAGACTCTGATATTTAATTGTGACTTCATACTTTTCTTATGATGGGATAAAATAATCATAAAGTAAAATATCCATGCTTTCTTCTTTCTTACATAGTAATATGTAAGAAACCCCTTTCACCTTACAAATTTAAAAAGCTGTTAAATATATAGAAATAACCAGTAAAGATTAAAAAAAGTAATCGAATAATTATAGCACCTCCCAGATTTAGGACTTCTATGTGGTTTTCTCCTTACATGTTCACTTTTCATATTTAAAAGAATTTAGCTTCTATATCTACTTGAATTTTGTGTTCTAGGCATCTTGATGTTTAATTGACTTTGGGTTCTTTCTGAGGACAAAGCATCTACTATGTTTTATTAGCATTGTTGACCAAATTTATAACAGGCAACTCTCTTATCAAAATTAATAGCCTTGCATTTTTAACACTACAAGTCCTGACTCCTCTGTCTATATTTCTTCATCTCTAAGAAAACCCCAGTTCATTTTTAGCCCTGTGGTATAGTGGCCACAGATATTTCCTAGTTTGAAATTCCCTAGGTCAGTGATTTTCAACATTGCTGCCCATCTGAATCACCTAGGGAGCTTTTAAAAATATCTATGCCTTCATTGCATGGGATGCCAACTAAATTAGAAGATCAGAATCAGATATCCATCTCTTCTAAAACTACCCAGGTGATTTCAATGTGCATAGGATTCAGAGGCCAATGCATCCTAGACTTTATTTTTAAATAATCTTGTTTTTTTCTATACCTATTCCAGCAATAAATGGCTATCAGAAAATGAGCAGAAAAACAAATAAAAATTGTGCACCAACAATCAAGTAAATGTAAATTGAAACTTCAAATGATATTTTGAACAATTCTAACAAATGAAGTAGTTTTTTTGTTTTATTTTATTTTTTTAAATATTGGTACAAAGAGGACATCCTTTGGTAGAAAAAAAAACAAACAAAAACAAAAATTAGGTTTAGATATCAGGTTTTGTGTGTGGCTTTCTTTATCTGACTAATTTAGAGATTAACTCCAAATTAAAGAAGATTGGGGAACAACTTGATATGGTGGGAAAAGAATGATTCTTAGAATTGGACCAATGGTTCAAATTCTGACTAAGCTATTTATTAGCAGTTTGAGTGTCCTCTCTGAGTTTTAATTCCATAATATGTACATGGTGGACATTAGCCACTTCAGTGTTGTATGGATTAAGCAGTATCTGCGAATCAAAGAGCACAGAATATGGTAATAAGCAGTCAACAATTTACTGATTCCTACTAACTTCTGCCCTGCTGGATGATAACCTCTTGGTTTCTTCTTCAATTTGGAACATACAGATTTTATATATTTGGTAAAGAAAGAAATAAATAGGTCTTATAAAATAAAAATTCTTAGTTTTATGATGAATGTTCAATTAGGCATGCACAGGGAACTTCTGGAATGGTGTAATGACGATCTCTATAAATTCAGCCCTCTAAAATAGCAACAAAAACACTGGTAAAATTGTCAAAATTATCCTTTAGAATCCTGAAAATTAACCAAAAGCTCACAACAGTATGAGGATATTTATTAAAGAAAAATTGATGACCTTCTCTAAGGATAGAGGGCATATGAATATGGCCTCACTCCCCGGGTCCCCAGTAGACTTGAAAACCATCAGACCCTCAACCACAGAAGCTGTAAAATCCAGCAGCCTAGCAGCTACCAGAGCACAGACCAAGTTTGGAGATTTTCACTAAGTCCATCCCCAGAGCTATGTTACTGTTTGACCTGGCTGGCTGTTCCCTAAGAGTCCCACTCAGAGGGCTTGTCCTTATTTGACTTCGACAAGGAACTCTTTCAGTGGAAAATCCTATTGAAAACGATCACAGGAAATTGTTTAACATTGTAGCGGCCTAAGGCTGTGATACCAGTTAGGCAAAAGTAAGGACTAAAACTTTAAAAGATGATCTTGTGAATGAGATGCCCACAGGCAGCTGTGAAAAGTTGTGGTATATTCTTGTGGCAGTGAATAGTCAGGCATGAGCATTAAAGGAGTGCTCCCAAACAAACACGAACTCCCTCTGCAAAGAGTGGAAGACTTACAGATTGGCATTAAGGAAATCTCTGATCAACCGTTTCTTGACCAGTAACTCGCTGAGCGGAGACTACGGTGGCTGCACATTCTAGGGAAATAAAGACTTTCCAGGATTAGTCCAAGTAAATTAAGTCATTCAACAATAAACAACAACAGGAAACACCAGCAACAACAAAAACTGTGGGTTGGACGTGGGAGGTCTGTTTTCCAGAGTTGCTACATTAGATTGTCTGAAGTATTCAATTTTCAACAAAAAATTATGTAACATCTAAAGAAACAGGAAAATATGGCCCATACATGGAGGGAAACATGAATAGAAACCCCCTAAATAGTCTCAAATGTTGGACTTACTAAATCTGCATACTAAATCTACAGAGCCGTTTGAGATAACCTAGACCATGGAAACTGAGATCAAAACTGGTTAATGACTGACGAGCATCAGTGCTCAAAGTAGACCTTGAATTCGTGATTTGCAATTCAGATTATTTCACAGAATGACTGCCTTCAATTTTTAGCATCTCTGTGTGTACATATATTTAAAAAAATATTCTTTTGTAAAAAACTGGTAATGATGACAAGCATGGAATTATTGGAAAATGTTTTAGATAAGTATCTAAATACCCCTTATGTTTTAATCTCTTTGTCAGGCCCTCCAGTTAATGTCACATGCAACATATTCATAAACAGCTTTGGGTCTATCGCTGAGACAACCATGGTAAGCATGTTTACTTTGTAACAACTTTCATGCCAACGCAATTTATAATCACATTAATGGCAAATTTTCTGCTAATATTATTTAATTTAAATTCAAAATTAATATAATGAGGATTTAAAAGATAAAATTAATGGTATAAATTGCAATCAACTACAGGTAATAATATTTTATTTAGACATTGTATATTAGAGAATAAATTTAAGTGAAAAACAAGATTGCTTCTTTACATTTCAGTAATTTAAATGTTAATCTCAATTAAAACTAAAATTCTACCACATAAATTATTTATTCCTTTTCGATGCTTTTAAATAACCAGACAAAAGCATAGGAGTAAATAATTTAATGTTTAATTATTCTGTATACTTATAAATGTACTCATAATATTGTTTTAAGTATTCTATCAGATTACTTTTCCAAATGAATATAGTATTTGCTCAAATATAATTATTTTGTAATTGTAGTATGTGCATTAATTTAGCTAAACTCATTGAACAGAGATTTCATCACTATGTAATTGAGAACATTTTATATAATTATTAAAACCAAAAATGATCATTATAGACCAGATTTATTCTGTTTTGAATTTTATAACTTTCTCTAAGGATCAGTGTTGTATCTCTTCTTTCCCCTATAGCTTTTATTGTGAACTTTCACTAAAATAAAATACATAGACACATCAACCACTAAATATCTGTAAAATTGTCTGGTAGGATGTTTATTTTTCAATTGAAACTATATATAGTAGTTCTTAAATTACCTAGAATTACACTTCATTCCCAAGTTTAGCAAGTATAATTTGCAAGTATAATTTTCAGTTGATTTTAGCTAAAATAGGATATGAAATACTTCAAGATTTATTAGTTCCAAAACCATTAAATAGAAAATTATGCTCACTTTATATATCTCAGAATTTGATAGTGAATTTCTAAGGAAAAGTAACTAATATGCAAATTATCATGTGCGTGTGTGTTTAGAGCTCTGTGTGCATGTGTGTGTGTGTGTGTGTGTGTGTGTGTGTGTGTGTGTGTACATGAGTGTAGAGGATCTATCTTAACAGGAAGAAACTTTATTCAGGCACCATTTTTAAAAAATTCTCTTTTCATCACGCATGCGATATTTAGTCATTTAGCAGCATCTCCGTGATTCTATTCAAACAATAAAGGCATCTGTGGAGAAAAACTGACCTCACATATTTGGCCATTATGTAGAATTATCTTAACTACAGTATATAACAACATCACGAGTGTGTGTGTGTGTGTGTGTGTGTGTGTGTGTGTGTGTGTGTGTTTGTGTAAACACAGAGAACATATAATCTACTTGTTTAACCACGGTGTAGTTCTGGTGCAATTCTGATCCAAAGTGCCTATAATCCTGCTTCAGACTTTGACGTATTCTGGATTCTGGTTGTATAACTGTTTGTGATTTATATCCTGCATTTGCACATACCCAGTCCAAATCACATTTAAAGATAAGGGAATCTCTACTGAATCTCTACTGGCTTTTTTCTACATAGACTTCTCAAATTGTATTTCTAGCCCTGACAACTTTTCATTTTAATCGCTACTATATACACTGTACACTCCTGAAAATCTGGAAATATGTTTATACTTTCTCTTTTGCAAAATTGTTTTCACAAAATACTTTCAACAACAATAACTGGAAATTTTTACAGCTTTCCTTATCCTTGTTGGGTGGAGGAAGGGACTTGAAAACAAGAGAAGACATGGCCGGATTTCTTTCTCATTAAAATCTGAAAGATTGTCAGGTTTCTGAAGGTCTTTGCTTTTTATGACATAATTCCTGTCTACCACTAAATGGCTATAACCACAAAATGGTTAGAACACACAATGTATGGGATGACTATACAAGCTAAATTTCTTAACCTTTAACTTAGGACAGACTTCCTTTCTTCCTTTATAGAATATTACAAAAAGCTTGCAGAATATTGTAAATACAATCTCACAGTGACCCTCACTCAGTTTTATTTCCCTTCTCTAGTAGAGAAATCCTTTCCATTCTTAAAAATTTCATCATAATGTATTTCCTTTGAAATCATTTTTACTATCTATCACTTTCCTTTTCAGAGTCATAAGCAGCATCACTGAACATTAATCAAACACCCCAGAGTTAAGTATTATAAAATAAACTGTTATATAATTTACTATGTCCACCTTGCTATCTTTCCTTTTAGTTTTCCAAATGGCTAAACATGTGACATTATTTCTATTCATTTAATCTGATTTAATAGTTGTAAAAAATTTTAATGGTATCAGAAAGAACAGCTGCTACATGGTATCCATCTACATAGGAACAGAGAAAATTAGAACTTGTTATTATATTTCTACCTTAAGAATTATAAAATATTTGTTACCATCTAAGTTGATGTATTTTATTCATAGTTTTCACCATTACAGCTCTGCAACTAAACTTTATCTTATTGTTTTATTGGCCATACATTCCTTAATTTATTTTTATAAAAGCATTAATATTTTTAAACATTCTCATTTTATACAAATATTGTTTACTTTTGTTTTTATAATACAAATAACCTAATTCAACTAAGACAATGTATTAAAATGGAGAGAATGGAATTTCAAATTACCTATAATCATTAATGAATACCTTTGCATCTGAGAACTATATCTCGAATAAAACTAAATAATTCTCTCAATCTATATATCTCTACCTAACAAAGATCTTAACTGCTTTTAACATCATTACTGACCAAATATATTAAGCTCCCTCTGCTGGTCCAGTGTCTAACCTATTATATCTCTCTCCATTTTAAAGTCTAGCTTTAGTCCCATTTGAGGTAACTGATTCTTGAGAAAATTTCTCTAGTCGATATTCTACTTATTTAGCCATTTTTTGAACACTAAGTTAATTCAAAAATTTTAACAGATTTTACATCTTTTTGTGCCAAATTTTAAAAATATTTATGTGCATTTTTAATAGCATAAATTCAAATTTCTTAACTGTTAAACTCATCCTTTCCTAACGTCTATTTGTCTAATTAATGTAGTGCCAACCATTCTTACTTGAGTACAATTTTATTGTTCTTGACGTACAATTATTAGCAATTTTTCTACAAATATTATGAAATTCTAAATGTCCCTATTTCCCTCACATTTGAGTCATATTTCATACATAATGAGATTTTCTAAGGATTTGTTCAACCTCCATTATTCCAAGTTCACATTCTTCTTAAGCAGATAATGATTTAACAACTACTGGAAACCACAGTTCTTAAAAAAATTAAATAAAACTGGCTAACATCATTAGAGTCATTTTCTTTCTCATTTTGCAACATAACTTTGGTGACAGAGGCACATCCATCTTGCCTTTTAAACTTGTGGTGACAAAAGGAGCTCATGATTAATTTTATTGCTTCTGTGAGGGGAAGCTTAAGATCTCCACACTGAGCAACTCTTAAGTGAAACACGCTCCTGCAAACCTGTGATGAGTTGTGGATTAGGTTTAAATGCCAGGAAGAAAGCATTTGTAAGTTGGACTTTTTTTAAAACTCATATATATGTATTAGTAGTTTGGGTTTATATATATAGCAGTATTTAAAAATGGATATACAGACTGAATCTTCTATCTTCAGAAAACAGACAGCTCTAGGTCTGGTGACAAATAAGTTAGAGAATTTCTCTGCTGTGTGCCTTAAGTCAATATTTACTCATTGGATCATTACCCACAGAATAAATTATTGTTCCAAAATAAAAACCAAAGAGGTGAGATGTTTTGGCATGAGTTTCTCAGGTGCCTATGTACAGAGAGGTATGGTGGGGGTGGGCAAGGCTAGCTGAGGATCTGCAGTGAGCTCACAGTATTGTTGAACTGTACAGTTTTTCAATTTTCCACACAAATGATAGATTCACATTTTAGTTCCAACAGTAACCATGCACATATAGATGCTGTTTTGAATCAATAGATAATTAGATTCTCTAGAGAAATCTAAGGCAATATGGAATAAAAATTAGTAGTATTTATTCACATATTTTTCATGGAATCTTTGAACTACAGATTTTTTTCTAAGTATTTTTTATCAAAGTTTTTTATCAAATGGAGTTATACCTACACACACAAAAAATGCATTTTTGCATAGGTAATAAGTAACACTCGTGCACCTATCATCATCTTAAGAAATTAAACATTACAAATAAACTGAAGCTGATCATGTAAATTAAACAAATAAATGGACCAAAAAATTACTCTCACCCAAGGTACTGCCTCCCTAACTTCCCAAAGGAAGCTTTGTTTCTGAATTTAGTATTAAGACATAAAATTCCATTCAATACGTATGAAAATATAAACAAACTGGCCATACTGTAGTATTCACATGGAACTTGATTTTTTGGTTCAAATTTATGTTTTTAGAGATAAGCCATGCTTATATGCTTAACACTATTTTATTCATTTTCCTTTCAGTAAGTATTCCATATTTATCCATTCTACATTTGCTAGACATTTTGATTGTTTCTAATGTTTTTACTGATGCAAAGAACTCTGCACTGAAAATGGTTGCACACTAACTTCTACTATAGATATGCAAGATATTCCACAGTGTGCATACCTAAAGAGGAATTATTTGGCCCACGGTTATATACTCAGGAGTGAAATTACTTTGTTCAGATATTACTAAATTGCTCCCCAAAGTGGCCATTCTGTCTTAAACACCCACTAGCAATTACATAAGATTTCCTATTGTTTTACATCTCCCACACCTAGTATTTACCCATTTTTGATTTAATTGCTGTTATCATGCACTTCCTTGATTAATAGTGAGGTTATGCATTTTTCTTGAATGTTTTTTAGCCAGTCAAGTGTCCTTCATGCAAAATGCCTTTTTCCCTTATTATGCTTGTTTGTTTGTATTATGCTAATAGAGACATATGACATACATAATTTCGAAGATAATGCTTTGTCAGTTGCATGCATTTTACATACGCATTTTACTTTTTAAAATGTGTTTATGCCTTTTGATGTATAAATTATTTTCACTTTAATTTATTAAATCTAACCTTGTTTTACTCACTAGTTTGTGCTTATTTATTTTAAGAAATCCTTCTCTTACACAAGTTCATAAAAATATTTTGTTGCATTTTCTCGTAAACGTATTTTGCTTTTTCCTTTTAAGTTTTAGTCCACTTGGAATTCTGTGTAGTTGTATATGTGCAGGAATTTATGTATATATGGTAGACATTTATTTTTATTTTTTTTGTAATTGGATAATTATAATAATTTGTAATTATACCTGTCATATATATTCCAAACTGAATGAGTCTATTTCAAAACTCCCAATTCTGTGCCAATGATCAATTTGTCAGTTTGCTTGCACTAATACCTAATACCATATTTATTTAATATGGTATTTAATTATTTAATATGGTTTTAAATTAGACTTGATATTTAATAGGACTTCCCAAACATAAACTTTATTCTTTCAAAGCATTCCTAACTATTCTTGGAAGTTTGCTTTTTCATATAAATTTTAGAATCATCTTGTCAAGTTTCACAAAACAAACTTGAATATACAGATGAGGGTTGGGAGAATTGTCATCTTAAAATATTAAGTCTTCCCACCCATGAACATGATGTATCTCTCCCTTTACTTAAATATTATCTAATATTATTCAGCAAAGGCATATAATTTCTCATAAATTTCTTGCACATCCTATAAATTTAATCATTTTCATCTTACTTTTAAAAATATATTTAAAAAAATTACAACATTTTAGTTATGTTTTCTAACTCTTCATTGGCAGTATATAAAAACACAATTGTTTTCCACATTGCTCTAACATGCTTTCATTTTAGGCCTAATACGTTAGAATTTCTTCATGTAATCATTTTATCTAGAGATAATAAAATAGTAATTTCTTCCTTTGTCTTTTTATGCTTATTATCTTTTAGAAAAAAGTGTTGAATGAAATTTATTTTGTTCCTGGCTTTAAATATAAAACAAATTAAAAAATTATTAAGTCTTTCAATCCACGGACATAGTATATTAATTTATTTATCTATTTCAGTTACTCTTAGCTATGTTTTTTAGAAGTTGTCATATTTTGTTTATTGCTAAGTATTGATCTATGGATGGTTGTAAATGTTATACTTTAAATATTTTAAATAATTTTTTTTTTGTTCTAGAATAGTTTTAGATCTACAGAAAAGTTGCAAAGGTAGTATAGAGAATGCCCCTATACTTCCTGCCCAGTTTTGCCTACTATTAACATCTTATACTTGATACATTATTATTAACTATAGTCCATATATTTTTAGAATTTCCTTATTACTTAATAATGTCTTTTTTATGTTGTAGGATCTATCTAGAATATTACATTATATTTAGCTGTCATTTTCCTTACATTTTCTTTATATTTGATGGCCTTAACAATTTTGAGTGCTGGTCAGGTATTTTGTAGAATGTCTCTCAGTTAATTTATTTTTTATTTTTTATTTTTTTATTTTTTATGATTAGACTGGGATTGTGAAATTTTGAGAGAAAGATCACAGAGGTAAAGTGCCATTCTCAATATTTTAAATCAAGGGTATGTACTATCAATTAAGATAGTACGTACTCATTATTAGTGACAGGTTAAGTATGATGTTATGTTTGAGGTGTTTGTCAGATTTTTCCACTGTAAAGTTACCCTTTTTTTTTCATCTCCACACTGCGTTCCTTGGGAGGACGTCACTGTGTACAGCCTGTACTTAAGGGCAGATAAGGGTTATGTTCCGCCTCCCTGAGGGGGTTACAGCTACACATTATCTGGGACATTCTTTTCCACAGGACATTTGTTGGAAACCCAGATCTGGGCACTAGGTGTGCTCATCGCTACTCAAGTATAATTGTTTCTGGGCCCTCTCAGCAGTCGTAGCTTGGAAATATGTGTGTGTGTGCAAATGTTATAATTTAAATATTATTTTCCAACTGTTTCTAGAAATATATAGATAAAGTATTTTAGAATATTGAGATATATCCTAAGAATTTGATAACTTAAGTAGTTTTAGTAGTAGTGCATTTATTTCTTTATATTTTCTGTAACTATGTCTATGCAAATGATAAGACAGTTATATACCTTCTTTTCTGATCTTATGCTTTAAATCTCTCTCCCTCCCTCTCTCTCTCACCCTCTCCTTCTCCCTCCCCTTCTACCTTCCATCTCCCTCCCCTCTCCTTTTCCCTTTCCCTCTCTTCCGTGTCCTCTTATTGCATTGGGTCATAACTCCTGCATGATGCTAAATAAAATGCATGGAGAATGGTCACTTTTGCCTTTTTTCTGGTATCAGTGGGAAAGCATGCAATATTTCACAATTAAAAGTGGTATTAGCTGTAAGTTTCTCCTAAATGTTCTTTATCAGATTGAGTGAGTTTTCTTCCATTACACGGATGCTTACTTTTTTTTTTTTTTTCATGAAGAGGCACTGAATTTTATTCAATGCTATCTCAGCACTCATTGAAATGACTTACTTTTTTCCTTCATTCTATAATTATTAGGCAGTATATTCAAATAAATCAAATATGTATTGATTATAAAATAGTAAATCCTCCCTGCATTCCTTAGATAAACCCCATTTAATCATAATTATTGTTTTTATTGCTGGATTCAATTTTCTAATAGTTGGTTTAGGATTTTTGCTGTTATGTTCATTTTGGATATTGAACTATAATTTTCTTTTCTTACAATGTCAAGAGCAGTGTGTGATATCAGTATTATGCTAGTTTCAAAAAAGTGAGTTAGAAAATAGTCCTTCTTCCTTTATTATCTAAAATAGTTTGTATAAAACTGATGTTATTTCTTCCATAAGAATTTGGTAAAATTCACCAGTAATGCCATCTGGGTTGGTCATTTTATAAGTGGAAAGGTTTTAAATTGTAGATTTCACTCTTTGTACAGATATAGGACTATTCAGTTTTTCTATTGTGTACATTGTGCAAAAATTTTGTTTTTCAGGGAATCCGTCCATTTTCTTAAAATTTTCAAATTATTGGCATAAAGTTAATTACAGTACATTATCCTTTCATCTTAGGAATCTTTGAAATATTTCCATTTTTGTTCCTCTTATTGGTACTTTGGTTTTAGCTCCTTTTTTTTTCTTAATTAGGTTACATGTCAATATATTTTTATTCTATTAGGGATGATTGTTGTTTTCTGGATTTATGATTAATGTTAATCTTCTAAGAATAATAATACTCATTTTTATCTCTCCATTTGTTCTTTCTGTAAAACCTGTTTCACTGAATATTCTATACCATTCTCTCCATTAGAGTTTCTATATTTATATTTCTGTGCTGCATATTCCCTCTCTCCAACTGTCATTGGTAAATAAGTTATTAGAAATTCATAAAAATCCCAAATAAGCTGAATTTTTATGGCAATCTATTTTATATGTCTTTACTACAAATAGCTCAATGATTTACATGAAGCCAATTCACTTCTACACGAGGATGATGACGATGAGGTATTTTTTAATGTTACTTTATTTGGGTTCATTAGGACGGCATTTAACTCTTTGTACTGATATATCAGATAGACTTCATTGACATCATATAAGTTTATCCAATCTGCTTTTAAGTTCTATGTACCTTTTCCTTTAAATCCATGGGCCCTTATTTAATTTTTTTTTTATTTTAAGCTCCATAAAGCAGCAATCCACTCTGACATGTTCATTAACTAATTCTTAATGCAAAGTAGCTCCTAATTATACATTATTGAATATATATATATATATATATATATATATATATATATATATATGTATGTATATGTCCTGGCTAACAAAGATTATTTTCTCCCAAAAAGAGAATTTTGCTATTGTGTCCTTGCACAAATGGATAAACTTTGTTGTTTACTGCTTTGCAATGTAATTTGTTTTTTGCAATTCTGAGTCTTAGTCACTGTCTTAAATTGGTGCCGAAGTATGTAAAATATGTGCTAATGTTGCCTAAATGAACTTGGCTTTTTCATTCAAGTCTTTCTATGTAATTTTATAATCTTTCTAAAGAAGCATTTACTTTTTTCAGCTGTATCGATAGATAAATTCATTAAAAAATGTTAAAATTTTATATGGAGAGTTCTCTGTGATAAGAAATTAGAGCTCTTATTTTATAGTGCTTATGATGGTCAAAGAATAATGTTTAAAAATAAAAAAAATTAAGAGGTAATTATTTCAAACATCAGTAATGTTTTTTCATGATGATTGGAAGAAAATGCACATAATTTGAAGGAAAGTCCATTTTTTCTGTCTTTTTGTAAACTTTCCTAAAAAAGAAGTTGGTTTGTTGTATCTATTGCCAATGAGTTAAGTTCTTGTAAAGGTCTACTCACTTTACGAATGCCATAATAGTATTCAGGGACTATTCCTGCGTAATTCATAATTTTAGGTTCAATAATATTAATGTAGCATACAATTAGATAGATGCCATTCCAATTCCCTTGAGAATAGCCTGAAAGCATCCTGCTATCCTTTGAACATTAAGATTATGTCTGTTAAGAGCCTATTCTCTCCATCTTATTTTTTTAAATTTGAGTAATAGGGAAAGCCTAACTAAATATAGCAATGGCATTGGTCTGAAAGATTTTTAATTTCAAGCATGAGTAACCTGGTGAATGGCAGCATGAATGTATCCTGAACTATCTTTTATAAGCATGAATCAGAAACAGGGCATATTTATGGGAAAGGTTGCAGAAAGATAGGTATGCATGAAGGTTATACATCCTGGTGATCCCATCAGAAATCTGAATAAATCTCTCCCTGAATAAATTTCTTGTCCAAAAGACCATCCTTATAATCACTGTGTCTTGAAAAGAGGATGTCTGCAGATCCTGTTATACAGGTACAATTTCTTATAAAGAATATCACAAAGAAGGCAGTTGGTTAGTTGTGCTGTAATACTGTTCAAACACACACATGTTTTAAAGCATATTTCCAATTTTATGGGGGGAAAGTGCCAAAAAGGAACGGATGCTAATGACAACAGGAAGAAAACTGTACGGTGAGAGATGTGAGGCACATATTTCTGTATCTCCTTTTTTTAATTGGACCACATATCTATGTAGTTTCCTTTTACTCTGGCTAAGTAGATTAAGAGCTCAATTGTATTTTGTTTAGGTATTGGAAATATTTGAGTCGGGGAAAAATGAGGACAATTACAGGGGTAATTATAATGCCAAAGGCATATGTCACTTAACTCTCCTGTCTCTGCTTTCTGTAAAGCTAATGTGTAATGCAAAGTAACTATTATTGGCACGGGGTCCTCTCAAGGAGAAGAGATGGTATAGAATTTTCTGTTATCAGATCAATTGATAACTTTTTTTGGCCACCTAAAATGACATAGAAATGATGTGATTCTCGTGAACGGTTCCTAGTAATGGTGTTCATCTTCATGGTATTTATCATCATACATCTTTTTCTAAGAGAGTTTGATTTTCTGAAAGAATACACTCGAAAGTATAATTTCAACTTTTAAAGATAAAATAGGCAGCGAGATGGGGAATCGTGTTCTCTAAGATGATTGGTACTAGTCATAATTTGTTACTTAGTCATGGATTTAACATGTCAATTAATGTTAAGTACTTGGCAACAATTTAAATTGCAAATAGCTCTTCAGCTGTGATACTGAATTTCTGACAGATGAAGGAGTGAAAGTTAACGCTGACACTCTGTAGACCAGTTAGATGACGCGTTTCTGTTGCTGTGATAAAGCCAGCAGCCTATCTATAAAACAAGCCAACCTAACTATGTTTTAGATTGGCTCAAACAAGCCAGGCTGACAAGGACCTGGGGCTGTGCCACTGTGCCCTGTAGAATAGAATAGACGCAGGCAAAAGAGTTAAACAGTCCTTGTTGCTTAGGGAGTCCATTAGAAAATGAAAAATTCCTACATGACGACATTTATGTATATCTATAACTATATTTTTGAGATATATCTCATTTTCGAGAGATATATTTATATATGTATATCTCAAAAGTGAGGTTAGTACTTCAAGATTTGGTTTTAAAAATATAAGAAAAATTATTTTTCTCTCAACCTCATCAAGGAGGATTGATAACAAGCTATTTGTTCTATGGGAAAACAAGAAGAAACATTGATTTATTCACACATATATATGACTATAATCTGTACCATCTTCATAAAATTCTTAGTAGTTTCTTAGAACGTTGCCAACACTCCTGAGACTAGCTAAAGCATAAGAAATTATCTTGCCACAAAGGTATATTGAGGTTTAACTAACAAATATGATCTTATAACATATATCAATGTTAAGCAGATAAAATGCAAATATTCACAGACAAGTCCTGGGCAACCTTCATTTGTTAAACCTATTCAATTGATCTGCAGATGATAATGAAGTTCTATTTTCCCTCTCATGGCAGTGAATACACTGGGAGTTCTTGCTTCTCCATTAGGTCTTCTGGAACTCCTCTCCAGACTTGGAATTAGTGAAGAATTCCTCTCTACTTTTCCCTAACTGAACTCTCATCTCCCTCTGTCTCCACTGGAGTTGCCTCCATCCCCTTTATATGTTAGGAAGTGATGTCATTTTACTCCTAGAGTTCCAGGAATCCTCTGGCCCTGGCACATGACTCTACCTCAGCAGTAATAAGAGAACAGCCAGCCCCCTCTCTGAGCTGATAAGATAAAATTTAACCCCTTTCTTCAGCGGAAGTCATTTTCTTTGCTTTAGGTTATTCTTTCACTGGTGCTCTTTCCTGGAGACATTCCTTATTCGCATCAGGTCGATCTTCCTATGGTTTCTGCTTGCTCAGTCTTTCAATGATCATTTACCATTTCAATATACCCTATATTATATGCTTGTTACATACACATCCCAAGAAGCAGCTACTAAAAAGGCTAAAAATTCTGATCCTAAATATATTTTACTCTTTATCATACTTTAACTTGCTCTGAAGATAATTGCTATTCCTCACCCATGCACTATAAAATTAAATACCATTAATCAAAACTTGACAGCAGATACAAAAAGAAATGAATATGCTCTGCATCCTTTTTTCTCTTTAGTTTTCTCTAAGGCAGTTTCTCAGCCACTGGTTTTTTGTTTTTTTTTTTTCAGTATGCCTCCTTAAGAAATCTTTTCAGTCATCTTTTCCCCTTATTGCCCTCCCTATGAAATTTTAACACTTCTGATATACTGTATATCTGTTTATATACCCTATGTAAATCTCTGAATTATATATAAAAAGAGTAAGATTTTTTTACCCACCAAGAACCAATTTTTGCTCCCTTGAGAACACAATTGTCCTCACTGAGAACGTGTTCTCTAAAGTACATATTGACAGGGGTACTCGTAAGTGTATTTGCCCAAGGTGAATATTTCTATCTTCATTGATTGGTAGCATATGGAACAGCAGGAGAAAATGGTACAGAAGCACTAGCTATTCAGAAGGAAAAGGGATACATTTTTATGCCCTTAGCTATTTGCAAAACTATTAATATATATGGATTGGAGGCTAAACTATATTCCTTCTTTTATTAATATATGAATTTCTTCTTTTTCAGATGTTTTTTTTTCAAACATTATGCATGTGCCTGCACATACACCTATATTATTTATCAATACATTCAGATTTGTTTCAGACTTATTGTCCATGTTTGACACAAGAGCCAGATTTGTTTCCTTTTCTGCTTTTGTGATATTTATGTTTTGATTTCACTCATATAACCATTGTTGCATCATATCTTTCACTATTTGATAAAATTGTTCTCAAAATATTTATCATGGAGTTCATTCCCCAAGCTTGGTCCAGTAGCAACAAATATTTGTGAAATACACATAACACATATGACATTACTAACATGGCTTAGCCAGAAGAAGGTTCTATAAGGGTGTACTTTACTCAAAAATAAATAGATAGATGATAAATAGATAGATAGATAGATAGATAGATAATAGATAGGTAGGTAGGTAGATAGGTAGGTAGATAGAACGAACTAGGCTTCTCTTTTGTCTTGTTAAGGTGGTGTGAGGGTAATTTTTACTAAGAAGAAACTACCTTAGAAAGATTCCTGAGGGGAAAGTTCTTCATAAGACACTTCAAGAATTGCCTGAAAACTTCACCAATAACTTGAAGATCAACCCACCTATTAGTAAAGCTTCCAGCAGAGAGATGGCCGGGGCCCAGATATCAGACCTCTGCCCTGTTCCCACTCCTTCCCCCAGTAACCAGGTTATGGCTTGGGGGTAATATTTTCAAAAAGTTTGATGCCAGTTACAGATGCAGTGTTTCACCTTCCACATATTTTCATTCATAGCACTTGAAGTGAATTGTTCTAGGGGCATGCTTTTCTCATCTTACTCTCAGCCTTACCTATGACCCATGTCCCACTTCTTTCCCTCCTTAATTTGTCCACTGTCTCCTCTGGGACCCCTGTTTATTGGTTAACAGCTTTACTTTTCGTACCCCTACCTGCCCCCCCTCACACCCACACACATACACACCCCTTCTGATGAAGAGTTTCTCCGTAGGCTGCTATCACTGAAGGAGGACTCTCTTCTACAACCTGAGATGAGAAAGCCATTCGGTCTCTCATAGTCATGAATCTCAGGTCAGGAAGTATTACAGCGTCCTCTGTATTTCTTTATCCCACTTTCATACCCTTTCTCTTTAATACTGCTTTGATGTTACTATCTTTGACTATGCATACTCCTTCTTTGCTTAGACTTGTCAGGTTATTCTACTCATTCATCTAAGACTTGGGCAGCTGATCTATAGTTTTCTCTATCACCAGATCTGCCTTAATCCTAAGTGGGTGCAACATCTAATATTTCCATCACCCCAGACTCCTCAACCTCAATAAACACCTTTTTCACTTGACTTCTATAACCCACCTCCAGGACTTGGTCAAAACGTGAAATATAAGTACAATTTAGTAGTTGATGATCACAGGGATGGGGAGCATGGCATAGGGAATGCAGTTAGCAGTAATGTAATGACCAGGTGGAGAGCCAGAGGAAAGAACAATTAGGGGGATCATTTTATAAACTCTATAAATGTCTAACCAATGTACTGTATACTTGAAACTAATAATAAAATAAAAATTAAAAAAAATGTGAAATCTGCTCCAAAGTTTAAATAAATTCAAACATCTCAACCTCTGATGTTAATTTCAAATCTCTTTCTCTCTTGTGACTTTCATTATTGAATTGTATAAAACCAAAACGCTCTAGTTATTTTAGGTGGAAATAGATATAGTGCAGAGATTAGAATGCTTATAAAAACGTTGAAAAGACTGGTAGAGGCAGCTCTAGATTGATCACCACTCAACACTAGTAGTCTCATCATTAACTGATGAATGGGTTAAAGCATCACATTCGAATGCAGTGTATGTTGCTGCCATAATTCAAAGAGCGCTAGTCAGTATTGTTTCACTTTCTTAGCAAAAGGAAAACAACTTGTCCTTTACTTTTAAAGAGATATTCAGACATGTTCCAAACCCTTGGGCCCTGAAATGTTGCTGAAGTCTCCTGGGGATTATCTCTTATTCTCTGGCTCTCATAAAGGCATCTACTATTTTCTATTCACCTATTCTAGCAGCATGATATTTTCAATGTAATAGACCAGTGGGATGCCTTGTGATGCTAGATGATCATGTTCACAAAGACTTAATTATAGCACTAAACTGCAGAGTTGAATCTCTCCCTTATTTACAAAACATCAAGGGTATCTCTACCACATGAAAGCTGATGCCTCTGATGCTCTCTGCATTAGAGAAAAAAATGTATTTAACATGTCAGTCATAAAACAGGTGCCCGTGACTGTCCTGGTTTGCTTCAATAATACAACAATAGCTGTAATTGAAGTAATGAGCTAAATGACTTTAAGCTATCCCATTGTCATTTCCCAAGATTGAGTGGCTCCTGCCTAGGCCAACCAGGAAAGTGAAATGGCCGTGAAAGGAATCACAACCCACTTCCCCCATCATAGAGGTCTTCGGAGAAGTCACTTTTTCGTCTCCCCCAGGAATCCTATGATTCCTGCTCCTCATGGACCACATTGGTAAGGAAAGGGCTTCAGAGAATTCCACGTGGGTCTTCACACTTTCACAATTTTTACTCCTCAGGCCAAAGAGATTGTCTGAAGATTCTGCAGTTGATGAGATTTTAATCTCCAGCCATTTACTTAGGAAATGAGAAAATAAAACAGAATGGATTCACAGAGCCATTGAAACCAATGTGAGATAAGTTCTCATTAAAATTTCATTATTTTCTGATTTTCCTGTAAACTGTACAATAGTAGTATTTTACATGTTCAGAGACTAGAATTAACTCAGAACTGTGATCCAGTCTTCTCAGAAACACTGGTCTTCATAATTCCTGTTCCTTAGTGTACAGTCATAATTGCTGCGGGTCCCTATAGAATCGTAGCATACATTTGTGAAGTATTTACTGGGCCTTCTCCAAAGGAGCTTGAATTCGTGAACTCGCTCATGTCTTCTAATTAAATAAAGGTTTGTGTCTCTCTTGGTAACTCAGGCAAATCCTCTATCTGTCAGCCCTAGAGTTCTTTTGATTATTCAGAACAGGAAAGATCTTCCTTAATGAGTGACGCATGTATTTCAATCTGATTGACTCCATGATCAAACATCTAACGTCGAAGATCACTGCGGTTTACATGTTCTGAACAGCTGCTCCTATTCTGGTTCACTTATAGTAACCATGTCTATTTTGTCTCTGGGATTAAGTAAATAACGCGAAGTGATATGTGTCACTTTGGCCACTATCATTATCTCTGAAAACTGCGAGCACATTTTAGTGGCATATCTCCAGTTTACAGAGGACAGCCATCACAGTTTATTTATTTATTTTTATTTTTATATATATTTTTAAAGATGCTGTTTCTTCACTTACTAGTGTGTTTTTCAAAGCCTTGGTAGATGGGTCCCCTCAGGGTACATAGTTGGAGGTAGTTCGTGAATAGGTCACACATTTTTTTCCTATCCTTTCCTTACTCTCTGTAGTTTAGAAATTGTATAACCTTGGTTAATCACCTTCCCTCATGCAGTTTATAAATGAGTATTAGTGTAGGGATAAAGATAAGATAAAATAAACAAACCTGTGTTCAGACAGAACCCACGTCACAAAAAGAAATTTACTACTGGGAATCAGGTGTTTACAAAATTACTGGAAGAAGAAAAATTACACTACAGGTTTTGCTTGTCAGCAAAGTTGCTAGCCCTGCCTGAATCAGCAGATGGGAAAGCAGGAGGCTAAGAGAACACACTGCTAAGGCCTACCAATCAGGAAACCATCACAGCAACTGAGCCACCATGAACTGCTAGATATGCACTATTTACTAAATACTCTATATTTATTCCTTCAATGAGCATGAAACCAGTGACAAGAAATGAGAACTCCACTGACACTCCCGCAGAACAACTCAGTGCTACCGTAACCCCAGAAACTCAGAACAAGCAGATTGTGGCAAAGCCAGGAAGTGCACCTGAATGATAAAACATAAATCACACCAACATTGCTAGCTTTAAGTGAAATAAGCCAGACATAGGAAGACAAATACTGTATGATCTCACTTTTGTGTAGAATCTGAAAGAAAAAAAATTGTTGCACTAATAGAAACAGACAATAAAATGGTGGTTACCAAGGGTAGGCAGTTGGGAGAAATGGGGAGATACTGGTGAAAGGGCACAAAGCTGCTGTAATGTAGGATGAATAAGTCTAGAGGCCTAACATATAGGCTTGATGACTATAGTTAAATAATATTGTAGCTAACACTGGAAATATACTGAGA
This sequence comes from Eidolon dupreanum, assembly GCA_028627145.1. Taxonomy (NCBI): domain Eukaryota; kingdom Metazoa; phylum Chordata; class Mammalia; order Chiroptera; family Pteropodidae; genus Eidolon; species Eidolon dupreanum. The sequence continues at coordinate 21,500,991 of CM053512.1, forward strand.
GTAGATTTTAGGTGTTCTCATCACAAAAGAAAAGGTAACTATGTGAGGAGATATGTTAATTAGCTTGACTATATATCAGATCATGCTATACACCTTAAATATATATAATTTTGTATTTAAAAAATATATATAGAGAGAAATTATCTTCTAGTAATTTATATCCTTCTGGGAAAGGTGATGAAATGCCAGGAGTCAGTCTTTTAGAGGTGTCATTAGCTGCGATCATGGAGACTTTACAATTTGCTACCTACATTGCAAGTCTGAATTTCTGTCAACCTTCCTTTCATTCTCCTGAGAGGAAAAAGCAAACAGTTCAAGTAAAAAAGAGAAATATTTTACCTTCTTAAATTTCTGCACGAGTTTTGCAGTATCTTGCCTTATAAAAGCCCAGTGGCTATTAAATTCAGAATGCAATATATTTTTGTAAACCTCTTTCTTTTCTGGGGCTTCTATTTCTTATTAGAGCTAAACTGTTTGCCCTTGACAATTTCTAGTATTACAGTTATTATGAAATATGTTCTTAATTCATGAAATTTAATTCATGCTGACCAATTCAATACTCAAAGCAAGCTTTAGTGTTCTAACTCTTCAAATAATATTTCTCAAAATAACTCATATTAAAAACACTGAACAATACATTCTCTTGGGCCAAAATAAATTAAGTATGCCCCTGGTCAATATGCATGCAAATGTTGAATTAGTGATTCAATTTTGGCTAGTCAGCTTGCTAATGAAAAACATTTCTTACATTTTTAGAGACATTTTCTTCCTATATCTATCTAAAAAACACAATTGTTGAGTTATATTATGTTTTTCATACTTGTTGGTTTTTTTAAAAAATCTACTCTTACAAAAACCATGCTAGGAAATTTCTAGCTAATGCCAATTATGCTGTGTGCTGAGACAAGGAAATTTTTATTTATTTGGATTCAAAGCTGAATAAAATTCAGAGATTAACAAATAATATATTACATTATGTAGTTTTAGACCTGTTCTTCTTAAAGTCTGCACAGTAAGAAGATATCGTTCTAGTAGTTTTAAAGTAATACTTTCTTGAATTCAAAATACAGAATACCTTGTTATATTGTTCTCCCCAGGTTTTTTGTCAACATACCTCTTAATAATAAGCTATTTGTAATTTTTAGGATATAAATGGGAACAAGGAGTCTCTTTTAAAATACTTTGTGATCCTTTTCCTCGTGAGAAAGGTGTCTAGTGAGAGAACTCAAGCTACTATTTTTTAGAGTATGTCTAATTTGTAAATTTTCTTTAATAATATTTAAAAATTATTTTACTACTATGAAAATGCTATGACTTAAAGCAGTAATGTCTCTAAGAGATAAGCATATTGGAGGAAAATACAGATCAGCTTTCCTCATGGATCAATTCCTGGCCTTTTTGATGTTTCCATTACAATGACTTTCCATTCATTGCCCTAAAGCTATTGGTAGGTTCTTTGTAAAGATCACAGCCATAACTCCTCCCATATCACTTTGTACACCTCTGTGAAATGTTACTTTCCTGATCCCCTCATCAAAAGATGGAATCAGTTTTTTTCTCCTCTTTGACCCTGGCCCGGTTTTGCTACTTGCTTTAATAAAAAAGAATGTGACAGAGTGATACTATGCAATTTGCTGAGACCACAAGAGACATTGAAGCTTCTGCTTTCACCTTTTTAGAACTCTGAGACTGCCATGTAAAAAGCTCTTGCAGCCCAACAGACAATAAGAAGTCATGCGATGCAGAACCAACGTACCTAGTCAAAAGTCAGCAACTAACTGTTAGACCTGTGAGTGAGGCATCTTAGACCACTCAGCCCCCATCAAGCAGCCGAATGACTAGAGTTACGTGAGTGCTTCCAGGCAAGATCAATAGGAGAGCACCCCCCTTTTCTCTTCCCCCAGCTGACCCTGACCCATTTTGCAGATCCATGGAATTGTGAGCAAATAAAGTTGTTATTTTACTCCACAAAGTTTTGAGTTGTTTGTTACATAGCAAAAGAGAATTGATTCAATATTTGAACTCTGAATACAGTTATTTGCATTACTCTTACAAATAGAATAAAGGCTAGATGTACCTATAAATTATAATGATCCTATGAGTATTTGGATATTGAGGTATTTGGGCAGCCAGTTTTATGAGAGTTATTATAATATACAGGGCTTGTTACCATGCTTTCGGTTAGGATGATCATATAATCTATCCTTCAAATAGAAAAAAATTGAGAATAAAAGGAGAAAATAAAATAATGAATTTTTATATTTGAAAATTCTTATTTATTGACTGACAAATTAGTTTTATTATATTGCGAATCTACAAAATATTTCTGTTTAAAATTATTTCTACAATAAAAAATTTTTATAAAATAATAATAATGTATATCTATATATCCATGTATGTGTGTGTGTTCAATTAAAAAAAACTCTTTTAATGTAAATTATTTGACCATTAAAAAAATAGCAGAGGCAGAATAACTATCTTGGCAAATAGTCATATTTCTTAATTAGTTCCTTAGCTGAGTGTGTTTCTAATACTGCATCACTAATGTTTTTCTGGAGAATAAATTTTTTCCTATGTGGTCTTACTGCTTTTAGTTTTAGGTTTTTTGTTTTGTTTTGTTTTGTTTTGTTTTTTACATAAAATTACCTGAACTTTTTTTCAAAGTTGAATTTTATGATTACTAAATTAGAAAGGGTTGACATCTTCTTCAACTCTTAATAGACCATAACATTTTTCATTGTAAGATATTTGATGTATAGTACTTGGTAAACTGAAAGAAAATTCTGCTAAATAAAAGATAGTTTCAACTGTAAACTTCTTTGAATTGAAATGCATGAATATTTCAGCTCAAATATGCTTGGAGGCACTATTTACATGCATTTAATGTCTTAATTTGAGAAACATTTTCACAAGACAACTTGTCAAATATATTATTTGTATTTATAACTTATTCAATTTCCCCCCCAAATTTAGAAACTGTAAAATCATAAGCATATTCAATTTTATCCCATTTCACTACAGAAATACATTTTTCAAATAAAATGAAATACTTAAGTATATACATCTAACAAAACATGTGTTGGTCTATAGGTTGAAAACTATAAAATGCTGATGAAGGAAATAAAAAAGATAGAGAGACATACATTGTTTATGAATTGGAACCCTCAACATGACTTAAATATCAGTTTTTTTCAAATTGATCTATAGTTTTAATGCAATTTCAATCAAAATACCAGCATGTTGATAAACTAACTCTCAAACTTACAAAGAAAGGAAAAGAAATTTAAAATCTCAAAATAATTAGGAAAAGAAGGAACCAAGTTAGAGGACCTGCATCATCCAATATTAAAACTTAATAGTAATTCAATAAGAAAATATAGTCTTTTCAACAAACAGTGTTGAAACAATTTGTCACCCATGCAAAAGAAAAAATTATTCTCAGCGCATACTTATATCTTATACAAAAAAATAACTCATAATGGAGCATAATCCTAAACATAAAACCTAAAACTATAAAAATTTTAGAAGAAAACAAAACCATGAGAGAAAATTTTAGTGTTCTGAAATAGGCAAAGAATTGTTAGATATAACACTAAAAATACAATGTATAAAAGATATAATTAATAAAGTAAACTTTATCATAGTTAAAAACTTTAGTGCTGTGAAAGATGCTGCTAATAGAAGAAAAAGACAAGTTATCTCTTGTAGAGAAAAATGTTTGTAAATCTCACATCTGGCAAAGGATATGTATCTAGCATATGGAAAGTACTCTCTTAAAAGTAAGAGAAAAAATTTAGTAAGAAAAAAAGGTTTTAATGGGAAAATGGTTTAAACAGATACTTCACTAAAAATAGATATATACATTGCAAATAAGCTCACAAAAAGCTGCTCAACATCATTAGTCATTAGCAACATTCCAATTAAAACCACGAAGAGTTACAACTGTCCACATTAGAAAAGCTAAAATTAAATTTAAAAAAAATCTGAAAATATTGAGTGCTGATAAAGATGCAAAGCAGTTGTTAAGTCTTATATGTTGTTGGCAGGAGTGCAAATTGTACAGCCAATCTAAAAAATAGTTTGCCATTTTCTTTTAAATGTAAACATATACTTAGCATAGGATACAGTAATGCCACTCATATATAAATTTAAGAGAAATAAAAACTTGTGTTCAAAAAAAAAAAAAACCTGCACAGACATGTGTATAGCAGAGTTATCTATAATTAAAAAATATTGGAAAAACACCAAAAGTCCATTGGTAGGTGAATAAACACTGTGGTATATCCATATAATGAAATATTGTTCAACAATTAAAAGGAATGATACACACAATTACTTCAGCTAAGTAAAAGAGCCAGACTCAAAAGGTTGAATATAGTATGATTCCATTTATATGACATTTTGAAAAAGACAAAATTATAGAGATGAAGTTTGGAACTGGAAATTAAGGAACTTATCTTTTGTCTATAATGATATCTTACATCCAAATATTTTTAAATATGGTGGCATAATCCCGAATATCTGTAAATATAGAAATAGAAAAATGTGTGTTGTCTACCCTAATGATCGATTATATTGTTAATTCTGATTTTGGTGGGTTACATATATACTATTTAGGTAGTTTTAAAAATAAATTGTGAATTTTTTAAATGGTTATTTTGTTTGATGCACAAGAAGCAAATATTTTATCTGTTACTCTCAAGAATTATCCTAAATGAGACCACAATATTCAATAATTGTTTTTAAAAGAAGTTAATTCCGCCACAGCTTTAAAGAGCAATGAATAGCCTCCACGCAGTTTCTTGGCCAATCTCCAAATCAACAAATGGCTAGTGAAAAACCATCTAAATTGCTCAGCAGGAAAACATCATCCCCGCTACAATTTAATTTCTTCTTAAACAGATAATATTTAACTAACTAAAACTCTTCCAAAGTGAGAATGCTTTCAAAATATTCAACCTCTACCATTTCATAGTAAATAATATGCAATATAAACTCTCATGCATCCAAAGATTGTCAAAAGACATAACGGATTTTTCAGGAAAACTACTGGAAATTTAAATATTGATGAAAATGTAAAAGTGTGATAAATCTAGTGTTGAGAACAATTTTAAAATACTAAAAATATTTATTGGAATAATTGATTTACATGACCAATTTTCCTAATGAAAACAAATGTTAAACAAAACAAAAATCCTTTGCCAATAATAGCTATTCTTTTGTTTTTATTTATTAAATCATGTTTCCCCCCAAATCCAAGCTACTAAATGTTAACAGTTCATTCAAATTGTGAAGTTAAGTGTATACATTACCCACCAAATAGATTAAATTAAAAAATATGCACGTGTATAACTAAAAATCTAAATGTATTTGAACTGGAAACACTTAAGGTAAGGAAACTCAGTCTGCATAATTCACTTACCTAAGTAATGTTTGATATTACATAGGATCAGAATAAATCTTTCTTTGTTAGTCAGTTCTGTAACATTAGTCCCAAATTACCTATGATAGTAAAATAACACCTAATTAGTGGGAAGCAAATAGATACTCTCTGACAATGTCAGACTTTTCACTATCATGAAAAATTCTTGTAATGCAAGATAAAGCTGTTAGGCCTTTACGAGATGAAATATATTCTTGAAAATATATATATGCAAGGTAAAGTTGAACTAGTATTTTTTCAATTACAAATTATAATTGAGGCATCTTAGCCTCACGCCTAAAAGTTAGTAATCATTCAATTGACAATAGTTATTATGTTTGTCTTTTATGTTTATTGTGGATTGTGATATATATGCTGTATATTATATATATGGCATTCACTTTCAAAAACATGTCTTTAAAATTAAATCACCTTATGTTTATAATTCTCTCAATAAGACCTTTCAAGTTTTTATAGATGTTCTCTACCTTCTTAAATACACTTTAAAAACACACATATAAAATAAACCTTGAATAAAACCAGTCACAAAAAGCCACATATCGTATGATTTCATTAATATGAAATATTCAGAGCAGGTAAATATATAGAGATAGAAAGCAGATAGGAGGTTGCCAGGGGCTGGAGGGAAGGATTTGAGGAGACACTGCTTAACAGGCACAGTGCTATCTTCGAGGTTGTAAATGATCTGGAAATTAGACAGTGGTGATGGTTACACAATATTGTGAACATACTAAATGTCACAATGATAAATATATATATACATATTTGACCACAATTTAAATTAAATTTAAGTTAAAGAAAAAAATCATATAATAAATAGAACATCAGACATTCCAGGAAACATACTAGTTGGAAGATCTTCAAAAATTATTTTGTGGTGCAATTATCTGTCCTTTAAAATGTGAAATATCTCCAGCTATCTTCAGGAAAGCTTTTTGGGGGATTTTTTTGGATTCTTAGAATTTCTTGCTTCATTTGAAGAGCTTTTACAGTACTGATTGAAAATAGGATGTTCTGAAGACTAAATAATAGTTCATTTTCCAAAAGACTTCTATCTTTTTATGTTCCAAGACACATATACCAGCAGTGGAACACAAACTGTTTAAAGGAAGTCCCCAAAATAAAAAATAATAAGTGGGTCATTGCTCATGTCATTAAATATACACACTGCAAATTAATAAGCGCTGTGCATAAATGGCTATGTTCATTTTAACATGCAGATTGTGTGATTAACACTAAGTAGAAATGAAATCATAGTGAGCACACTATGTTGGATACAAATGTTAACAAAATTTTGGGTCACAAATCTAAGTAGTAGTAACAGAATTTCCATGTCTATGTTGCCTAAACCAGAAGAAATATATAAACTTTTCTCTTTCTCCTTTGTATAATACCAAATGGAGTGAAAGAAGAGGAGGAAGGGGAAGACAGATAAAGGTAAAGGGGGTCAAACACATGCTGACAGAAGGAAATTTAACTTTGGGTGGTGAACACAAAGCAATACAGATGATGTGTTACAGAATTGTACACCCAAAACCTATGAAATTTTATTAATCAATGTCACCCTAACAAATTTAATTCGAAAAAAGAATCTAAGAGAAAAATTAGGGGAAAAAAGTTTAGGAACTAACATGGGCAGAAATATGAGGCTGGAAATTGTCATTTTTCCCTCCTACTTAAGGGTTTGTTTGCACAACTTGCCATGAAAGAGAGAAAACATTCTACTGGGCTGTCTAGCCCAGTTTGTTAGAAGGCCGAGAGTTGGGCATACAGTTTGCAGACAAAGAGGAATTGAGTAGGAAGGCAAGTAGTGAGGGTTGGAGGCAGAAGGGTGCTGCTAGGTAAATGGGTTCTTGGCAGAGCACTGCTGTGAGCACATCAAGGCAAAAATAACTGGTTACTATTTGTTAGTCAGTTCTGTAACATTAGTCCCAAATTACCTATGATAATTTGGGTAACATCAGTTACTATTTTTCATTGAAAGGAAGCAGCTACTGGAAGTATTGGCTCTGCGTGGGTACACCCAAACTGAATTAACCATATTAGCTGAAATAAATCTCTATTGAGTTCTGGAATGATGTTCCCATGAACTAAGTTTACCTCTCCTGAAATTCTTACCTTGGAGTGTAAGCATTGGGCATTGTTCTGAATGGCACGGGGTTGACCCTTGAATATCACCAGCTTGAACTGCGTTTGGGCCCACCTAATCGCAGGTTTTTTCAATAAAACTAGCCCTTCGCATCACATCCTGGATTTCCGCATCCTTGGATTCAATCACAGGAGGATCAAAAAAAGTATTTTCACATTCCCAACCTCAGTTTCCCAACGGCAGATTCCCAACCACAGATCAAAAATACTGTTTTCAACCTGTGGTTTCTTGAATCTGAGGATGCAAACAAAGCCCATGGATGCGAAGGGCTGATGTTTGTTTATTTAGGCCAGGCAACCTTTGGTTGACCTCACAAATTGCAAGCATCTTGTCAGCTTACAACCTCTTATTTTTTAAGCCTACAGCACCTGGTCTTCCTAGGTAGTCTCCCATCCAAGTACTAACTAGGCCCGACCCTGCTTAGCTTCCAAGATAAGACCGGATCGGGCTTATTCAAGATAGCATGTCTGTAGACTGTAGTTAAGTTTTGAAGGAGTCAAAACATATACCTGGATTTTCAACTGCTGGGATAGATGCCCCACACCTCTATGCCATTCAAGGGTCAGTGTATAGCTTTTCGTTGTTTTTGCCAATGGTTTAATTTTAATCTTGCTAGCGTTTGTTCATGTTCATCTTCTCCACAATTCATATGTTGAAATCTTAACCCCCCCAAAGATGATGGTATTAGTAAGTGGATACTCTGGGAGGTGTTTAAGTTATGAGGATTGGAACCCTCATGAATGGGATTAGTCATTCCTCTTATAAAGAAGCTTCATAGAGCCCCTTAGCATCTTCTGCAATTTGAACATAAAATGAGAAATCTGCAACTGGGAAGAGGACCCTCGTCCCTGTACTGGTACCCTAATCTCACACTTCCAGACTCTAGGACAGTGAGCACTAAATGTTTGCAGTTTATAAGCTCCCGGCTCATGGTATTTTGTTTTAGTAGCCTGAATGGACTAAAATAAATCTTATATTTAAACAAGTTACTAAATGAGACAAAGAGAGTTATTTCATTGACTAAACACATTTCTGTTCTGCCCAATCCTGAGAAATTACATACATTTCAATAACTAATATTTTCTTTAAATACTGTTATTATAAGGAAAAAAGACTTGTGAAATTCTGAAAAATGGGATAGATTTTGTTTATACTTCATTTTCTATGTATTTTTGAGTCTACTATAGTTCTTGGAAATTCTTAACTTTATGTTTCCCAAATTGGTACGTAATTAGGTTTCCCTAAATTTTTTTTTCAAAATTTAAAAATAATTCTGCCCTTTCCTAGAGAATAATTAAACATATGGATAATGAAGAAGTCAAGGAGAGATTCGAAATAACCTTTCTAAGCCCCTAGATAGTTCTTATAAAATGGCTTTTCCCCCTGTTGGTTTAGTGACTGAGAACTGAAAGGCACTTTCCCAATGGGCCATTATTTCAGAATTGGCAGCCCCAGACAACCACCCTCCCTGGGGTGGGGTTCATGGAGCAGATGGTGCAGGCAAGGTGGGGGATATTATGGGCATGACATTAGGCACAATTATCCCACCACTGAGTATTAGCGTTCTGCACTTTGTGATGCATGGGGACCTATGTTGTGCAGTCTTTCTGAATGAAAAAATCTTATAAAACTAAACCAGCAAAATAATTGTCAGGGAATTTTCACTTTGTCTTTATTTCTTTGAGAAAGCAAAGTTATTTTCTGATCATTTTGACATTAGCCAAGATCTCTGATGGGGATTCCTAAAAACTGGATGAATTCTGAGTTATTTTTCCATTCGGCTATGAATCCAGGGATGTTTGCCTTAAATGCTCCACCCTCTAGAGTGACTGACAAAAATAATCTATTCTAGGAACTTCTTCAAAATATGAGAATGATAATGTACCCAAATCCATTAAAAAAGACAAATGTATCAGTTTCCTACCGCTGCTGTAGCAAATTATCACAAATTTGTGGCTTAAAAGAACACAAATGTGTTATCTTATGATTCTAGAGGTCATTAATATCTCTTTCCTAAAATTTTATGATTCCACGAAAATGTCAATTAAACTGCTTTATAAAAATTATGAATAAGTTCCATACATATCTAGGTTTTAGAAATGTGAAATATAAATATTGATTTCACTCTCAGTATATATTATTTCATGTTTATTATTGCCTTTTTTTTAAAATCACATTTTAAACCATTCTCCATTTTTACCCTTTAAGAAGTATAGCCCAGATGAACAGGGAAAATTCCATTAATAAAACAATTACTTTTTTTTTATGCATAGTCTAGGAGTCATTGAATTTTTAAACTGGTTTTAGTAAGTCCATTTAAAATTTTTTTTGCATATGCTGCATGCGCATTCATTAGTTTCTGATTTGCAAAGCTGTTTTCTTCAGTGCATGGTCTTCTATAATAAGCAAGTTAATTCAAATCAAGTTATAAGGATTTCTTTAGGGTGATATCATTTGGCTATGTCATTTTATTTATTTACCCTTTCCTTTGCACATTTTCACAAACAATCAGGATTCTAAAATAATTAATATAATTGGTTGCTAGGTATAATGGGATACATTGACTATGAGGAATCAGCCTTAAAAAGTTATTTTTGAAATGCTGAATTTGGTTATGTAATAGGGAATCTTCTCACACAATGTTCATTTGTGAACAGATCAAAACCCAAACTATGAGGACTGTTAAAACTTAAGTTTCTAGGTTTTTAGGGGATGGTCATTTTTAAGTTTTGCTTTGGACCATGGCCCTAAACCAAATACCTAAAGTAGGAAAATAGAGATATTTATGGTTATTGACAGAAAGAGCACAATGGATGTAGGATAACATTTGGCCTTCATGACAGGTAACAGATGATATTTTCTTCGTGTGATTGAGAAATGAAAAACGGATACTTGATGTCTTTTTTTTTTTTAGCTCACCCTTAGATCAAAAGTGTTTCTGGAAGATCTGAGATCGTGTTTATGAAGTTTATCACTAAACCAATAACATAAAGATAAAGAGAGTCAATTAAATTTTACTACATATATTGCAGATTAAAAGCTCTTTTTAGTTTAGCCTCGTAGTAGGGGGAAAAGCTGTAATGTTCTCAATTAATAAATTAGTCACAGCAGAAAAATACTTAAATTTTTAAACTATATCTTAAGAATCAGTTCCAAAGGAAATTTTTTACTAGTCAGTTATCTTTCCTGGCAGATATCATTATAACTTGTCCTCTTTAGCCTTCTCCTATAGGTAAGGCAGAGAGAAACTGACTTTAGTCTAATCACCAATCCCCTCGATGGGATGTAAGGCCAAGGCACAGACAGCAGAACAGCGAGGGACACAAAAACCGGCCACTAACTATGGAGGTCTGCTTCATGGTGCTCTCAACTCTAGGCTAGGAAATGTTGGCCTGTCTTTGGCAGGTAGAAGCTTGTTCATTTATCCTTATTTACAACTTCTAGAGATCCTTGTGGCTGAGATTTCCACGTTATCACGAGCTTTGTAGTTAAAAAAAAAAAATGAAGTGACTTCTGCTCCATTGGCACTTTGAAAGATAAATGGGACACCTAGCAAGCAGAAAATGTTTGGTGCATAACCTCAGTTTAGATGAGAAGATAAGTGTCTCAGGGCACATATAATGATCAAGAATTTGTAACATTCACTACAAACTCTGAATTTGACATACCTGCAAAATAAGCCATCTACCAAGTCTGATATTATGGAAGTATTTTTTTAGTGATTATTTGATTACTATATTCTGATGACTGCTAATTTGGTATTAATGGAATAATAAAATAGATGAAAACTGGTGTTCAATTTCTCTGAACATCTCCAGCCTTGGCTATTTTCCATGCAAATAAAGCTTTCTTAAAATGTTTATTTATTCATGCTTATAATGAAATCTATGTGTTTAATCTATTTGCTTATTTCAAAAGCATCTAAGGGGAAAATTGTATTTACAAAATCATAGGTAGTGCTTATATTCATATACTGTGTACAAATACCACACATACACCCAGTTATCCAATCTGTCATTTTATACATTAGTCTGGAAATCGTGAACAAGAATTTGGCTGAAATCATTGACCCTTCAACGAAACTATGAAAGATCAAATTAGGAAATCTCATTAGCCAAATCTTCTTGAAGAATTACTGGCAATAATGTCCCTTTATGATTCTATTATTACAAAATTGACTTTTATTTTTCCCAATTCATCTATTTTATAGACTTTACATGCTATATTAAACATGAAAATGTGTGTCTTCATTATAAAGAAGTATATATGATCATTTTTGGAAAACAGACAGCTTTCAAGAAAATTTAACTAAATGCATTTTGAATGCTCTTAGATATATACTAAAAGAAATAGTTCTAGAAAATAAATGCAAAATTGAAAATATTTTACTCGAAGTTTCTAATAGCAACCAAATATTTTACTCTGACAAAGCAGGAGGTAAAATTTCAGTGGGCGGCAAAACATAAGCATGATAAAATTTTGATCTTCTGTAACCTTTTCTTTGGAGGCATATAGATCACTAAAAACATGGACAAAGCCTCAGGACTAAAATGACCCTTGTAATGAGTAAGGGTTGTGGGGGATGGAAAGCTCTCAAGGAAGTCAGTGGCTTCTGTTATAATTCAGAGGATCCCAAAGAATAGCACGTAAGATTCTCAACTTTTTAAAGCAGAGGTTTTTTTTTTTTTCCTTTTCTTCTTTTATCATAGGATTACAGAGTGAATATCTTTCTTCGTCAGAAATGGAATGATCCTCGCCTTGCGTATAGTGAATATCCTGATGACTCTTTAGACCTAGACCCTTCCATGTTGGACTCCATTTGGAAACCTGACTTGTTCTTTGCCAATGAAAAGGGTGCCAACTTTCATGAAGTTACTACAGACAACAAACTGTTAAGAATTTTCAAGAATGGAAATGTTCTTTATTCAATAAGGTGAGTTATAGATTCAAATTCCCGATTTTAATGAAAAAGTATGTTGTTTTTTGTTTTTAGTGTGTTTTGAAATTTTTGAGTAAGAGCTTTCATTGCTCCATCTGAGTTCCTTTAATGTATTATTTTTCAAACATGTCTAATCAACAGTAACTGTCCCTATGTTCCAGATCTGGGAACTGTGTGAGAAATTCTTGGAAATCCAATTTTTAAATAAGTGGCACAAGTTGTTAACATTGACAAAAGTTGATGAGTGGTTTAAAAGCAAATTGAATGGAAGGTTATATAATCATATAATCATACATCGTGATTATATTTTATGTATGCATACTCCTTTAAATATTCATAGGTAAAGAAATACTTAGATTTACTTGCCTGGGATCTATTTCTCATAAATTTTTTGTCATATGTATATATGTTTTCAGATCTCCTTGAACTTCTCTGGTCATCATTTTAGAAAAATCTTATTTACATTTTAGTTATTTAGTACACATGTCTCAGAAGACCATGTAGTCTTTTAAAAGTAATTAACCAGAGGGGAAGGGGAAGGGGGGAGGGCAGGTAAATGGGGTAAAGGGGGTCAAATATGTGGTGACAGAAAGAAATCTAACTATGGGAGGTGAATATACAGTGTAAATATATATATATATATATATATATATATATATATATATATGCCTTACTGCTAAATTGAACATCTGAAACTTATTGGATAAAATAAATAAATAAATAAATAAATAAATAAATAAATAAATAAATAAAACTAATACTAAAACATAACAATTAATATCAAAATATAAATAATAAAAATAAAATTTCTTGACAGTTGAACTTTAGAACTCATTCAATTTTGACTGTTCATTAAATATCAAACAGGTATAAATTCAAATAAAATGATTATCTTAAATCTTCCACAGTTATTTAATTCATTTATTTAAATTAAAAAGTAACAGGAAATCAGGACCAGAATGGTCCTGAAAAAATATATAAAACATATATATTTTTAAATTTTATATTAGTTTCAGGTATACAGTACATTTGTTAGACATTTATTTATAAAATATACTCAATTTATAACAAAAGGTAACTGTTTCAAAAATATTTGTATCACCTGTAACATGTTTGAAAAGGTATCAAGGTAAACTTAATACTGAGGCTTTAGGCTAAATATTAACTATTTATATATTATCTCTCTATTTTCCTTTTGTTAACTTTTTTTCTCATTTAATTTTATCTGCCCAATATCCGGAATAGTTCCTATTTTTACCAGGTAATTCAATGAGAAATAACAAAGATGAAAATTTAATCTTAAATCTTAAAAACTTTTCTACAAAGTGATTTTATAAATAATGCTAACCTCTTCATCTCAAGTATGTTTCTCATATTTTCCTATTTTATGTGAACGACTTTTTAATACACATTATTTTCTACGAGTGGCAAGGTAATACCACACTACCAAAAAGCAACACTTTTTTTCAGATTTCTGAAAACTAATGTGTGTTAATATGATCCTGAATAATTAATTGCTACATAAGACATAAAGGAAGATTTCTGTTCTCATCATTAATTAAACCCCACAGAAATGAATAACTTAATGGTGGATCCCAGGTCTAAACAAGAGAATCTTGAACCTTTATGGAAGATTACTAAAAAGCATATGTCTCAAGAGATAATGTAAGATGGAGCAGATATAGTTTTCTCCATTTCTTCTGCTAAGTGCAACTAAAAACCAAAGACACTATATATATATATATATATATATATATATATATATATATATATATAAATATCAAGCAAACTTAAGGAGACTCCCTATGGTAGGCATAGGAGACTGACTGACTAAGCACCTTGGAACTTGAGAAACAACTTGGAGGTCAATTTATGGAATTTTCTTTTTCCTTCATATATCCCAGACTTGGAAATGAAGAAGCCAACAACCTGGATACATCAAAAGGTGCAGACAAAAAAGTCCCAACAGAAGCCTAATTTATATCAAGTCACATCATACATAAATTATAAAAAATAAATAAAAATTTAGAAAGCATTCAGAGAATAACAACATCTTACCAATAGGAAAAAAACAGTTAGAATGACAACAGATCTCTCATCAGAGGCCCTGTAGGCCAGAAAAAAGTGACACATTTAAGTGCTGAAAAAAAGAAATTGTCATCCCAGAATCTTGTACCCGCTGAAAATATCCTTTAGGAATGAGAGGAGAATTGAGACATTCTTGGATAAAGGAAAACTAAGAATTTGCCACAAGCAGACCTATCTTGAAAGTCTAGCTAAGGAAGTTTTCCAGACAGAAAGGAAACAGAAAAAAGAACATTGGAACATCGGAAGGTAGAAAGGAAATAGTAAGCAAAAATATGAGTAAATATAATAATAGACTTTTCTTTTCATCTTCAGTTTCAAAATTACATTTGCCAGTTGAAGCAAAAATTATAACATTGATATGGGGGGAAATGAAAAGTAACAAATAAAAAACTTTTTAAAATAAATTCATTGTCATAAAGTCACAGACTATTAACATTAGTGATGTCTAATACCCTTTCTGTGGGCATATGGCTTTGTATTAACTCTTTGGAAAGATGATTTGTTAGGATATATAAAAATATAAAAGTCGTTCATTATTAATTCAGCAATTCTACTTCTAGGAATTTACATTACCTATGTGTTCATGTGTATACAAGATAGAGATGCCCACTGCACCACTGAAACAGGAACAACTACAAAAAACGCCCTATATATTTGATAAGAACAAGGCGGAACACAGTCATAGTCCTGTAACATGAAATATTCTGCAGGAGATAGACCTAAATATACTCATTATAAAGTCTGCAAAAATATATTTAGGTTTAAGAGAAATGTTTTATGTTTATTTTTACTCAAAACACTCTACATATGTAAGCATGTGTGTAAAAATACACATGTAAATCCATGCACAAGGTTTGGTAGAAAATAACCAACTGTGGAGATGATTAGCTGAATCTGGGTAGGAATAAATGTGAACTGTAGATTGTACTATATGTGATTTTGTATTGTTTGGATTTTTCAGAAAGACTTACATATTACTTATGAATTAAATATATATATTTTGTGACAGAAGCTCAACCTGAAGTCGTGATCTTTGAGCCCTCTTTGTTGTGGGATCATGATAGATAGCAGGAAATCCATGACAGGGGGCAAATAAAGCAAGTTTAAGTTTTTTCCTGCTAATTTTAAAATTAACTTTGTGAAAGGTATGATTTATTTTTTATAAGGCACTGTTTCATTCCACAGAGATTTTGGGTGGCATAGATTGCAAGAATATATCACCAGGTATCATGGAATAATTATTTTGCAGTTATAATGTCTAGAATATTTCTACTGATAGAATTAAAATATAATATATGTTCCATATGATTATGGATGTTTAGTTGTTTATATCAAGTTTTATTGGAATTGGAAAAAGGTGCCATCCATCATGAATTTTTCACGTCTTCTAATATTTTGAGAAAAGTTATGGAATAATTTGGAATTGCATTTCCATCTTTTTGGTATGAATTCTGATGAAACAGATGATGCTTCTCAGCTCCCAGTTTTTGTTTGCTGTATCTTGGCTCACACCATCAAAGACTAAACTTGTTGTTTGTGAGTTGTTTTTGGAAATCTCGCAGGACTTTGAAATCTTCAACTGGCAAACAGTTTCTTTGTTAACAAAAATTGTGCTAGGAAAAAAAAAACTCATTCAATTTACAAATGGAGCATCTGCGATGTTTCATTCAAGCTCTGGCTTTACCGATTGTTTAAAGAAAGAAGCAGAACGTCCTGGCAAATCTGACCTATTGGACTTGTCCATTTATTTGTACTTTCTCCTAAAACTCACTAAAACAAAGAAATAAACCGAATCAGGGATAAAATGGCATTAACACACAGGAGGATGGAAGTAATGAAAAAGAATACAGCAACAGATGATGATGACAACATATTTTAGGAAGCTTGAAAAATCTATGCACTTGTGAAAACAGACGTAACAGACAAAGATAGCCAAAACCTAATTCAAGGTGAGGGAACCCAGAAGAGAGAAAACAATATCCTCAAACTTTCAGAAATTTGAGGCAGCTAGGACTTCAGGAAGTGGAGGCTAGAATAGAGATCAAAGAAAAAGGATTAATTTAAACTCTGTAGAAACAGTGAACCTTCTAGTCCTGATTTTCTCATCCATGTTCTTTAGATAAGGGGCTACCTTTTTACCTTTTGAACTAGGCAGAAAACATGCCAGAAAAATCTCAAGAAAGTTGTGCCAAGAGCTATAATTGTAGCAAACTACTAAGCTTAACCATGAAGAATAATTACATATTCATAACACATGAATACTGATTATTAATTTAACTATAAATGTTTATATAACTAAATTCTGAGTATAGCAGGGAGAGTTCACTGTACATGGAGCATGGCATAAAGAAAAATTAATTCTAATTTTCCCTTGCGTGAAATTAATAGAAATTTTACAAATTTAAAAAAATTGAGCAAAATATTATAGCAATTTAGACATATGAATGTAAATCTTAGACAAATATCTAAAGACAGGCTGCCTCTGAGAAGTTAAAAATGGAAATACGGATGGGGAAGGCAAAGGTACACTGTTTTTTATATGCTTTACATAACTGTTTGAATTGTTAAAATAATACACGTGCATTATATTGATAATTTTTAAATGAAGAACTTTTTAAGTAAGGGCTTTGGGATCAGAAACACGACTCCAGATTTTTAAGTTAGATATTGCTTTTACTCTACTTATGAAGTTAGCCCATTTCTTATTTAATGGGTGCTGGCTGAGGACACAGACTACTGGGTCAGGGGCGAAGGAGTTTATCACCCCCCACAAGCAAGCAGCAGGAGCATCAGCATATTTACCTTACTCCTCCCTTGTCCTGGATCTCAGTGGAACAATGCAACAGGCCAGACAAACAATGCAACAGATTTAACACACACTGCGGGTCTGCGTCACAGCTGTGGAACACTGAGTTTGGGGGATCCACTGATTTTATAGCAAGATATAAGCAAGCCTTCTCTTGGTCCAGGGGAACAAAGTTACCTAATTTCTTAAAATTAGCAATTGCGTAAACAACTCTGAGAAATTGCAAAGGGGAAAGAATCGTCAAGGCTTTTGGTCTTGGTACACCTGGCAAGAGGTGTACCAAGGAACACAAACCCAGGGAGAGCTGATGCTCACCCCCAGATCCAGGCTCTGGAATTTACCAGCTGTGGTTGGTAGCAAGTCTCTTTACTTGTGAAAGGCTCATTTTTTCATGATAGTGAAAATACTAATTCTCATGAGTCTGAAGTAGTGTATGTAAAGCACTCAGCGTAGTACCAGGCATATGATAAGCACTAAAGATATTAATTTTATCTTTCTAAAATGAAAACAAAAAACTAAAACAAAACCAAAGATATTTTTGGTATTTTTCAGAATCTACAAATTATCCCTGTAAAGACTCTTGCAAGTTATTAATCTATCTAAGTTTAATACTTGTGAAATGGGGGTGGCAATATCCTTGTCACAAGATAATGGAAGCGCATCATGGATGGTTAAATCTTATCTGTTGCTTACATGACTAATGCTAGTAATACATACTGATACCACCAACTTAGCTACTTACATTACGGAAGTACTATTCCATTAAAAATCAAATAATGGGAAGAAATCGTATATCAAAAATGCTATGCACAGTGACTTGTCTAAGATCGCAATGCAATTTCAGGTTTTATTTAAGCTAAACATAATCACTCTTTGAAATCTGGTTGTGAAAAGAATTAAAGTTTACTTATGCATTTATTTTTTAAACATTAACAGGCATTAATTTTTAAATAGAAAAAGCAAACTTACTTCAAAAGTTGCTTTTTAATATGCTGTTTATACAAAAGAAATCAATTTCTAAATGCCATAAAATTTGTTATAAGGAGAATTTTGCTTGTGCATGAATATGTAATTTTTCTGAAGAAGTCATAGTTTAGAGTTGCTTCCTAAGCTGAGCATCAATAACACTGAGATTGCAGTGGTGATGGGTTGATAAGCTTTATGATCATCTCTACAATTAGATGACAACAAAACTCCAAATTTGAACACTAATTCTAATCTCTTTTCTAGTGTTCCAACATCTAATCTCTCCTCAGGGTTACTTACTCTTTGTAGAATCATTCATAACAAAATACCAAATAATTCATGTAAAGATATTAAAGCCATGGGGAAATTCTTATATTTTCTAAAGTATAATTACATTTCTCTGATTTCTTTTGGAAGAATTATTTGTGTATATTTTACTAATCATGGATGACATGTTCATTTCTTGTCTCATAAAAAAACATAAAATTTAAGAAGTCACATTAAGTATAGAAACCACTTGTATGAAACATGCCTTTGAAAAGCAGTTTACTTAAAGACTGAAGGCATAGAATCTAGAGCTAGACCCCCAAGGTTACAAATTCGGCTCTTTCTGCTTTGTAATATCAGGTGAGTTAACCTCTCAGTTTCCTCATCTCTAAAATAGAATAGTATAGCTTACCTGTCTTATAAATTTGTAGTAATAAATAAATAAATAAATAATATACACAGTATTTAAAATAGTGCCTATTGCATGGTAAGCATAATAGATATATTACCTATTATATTACAGATAATATTTCAAAGATGAAAATTAATTAAGAAGCAATTGTCATAGCAATAAATTTAGAAATACTAGGAACTAATTGAAATGTTTATTTTCATAAAGAGCCTACAAAGAAGTCAGAAAACAGTTTTTTAATACTTCAATTAATGGTTGAGATAGACACTATACTGTAGGCAATGCTTGTTCAAAAATGGGTAAGACCTCAGTTTTCATCAGGTCAATTGTTTGTCACAGATTATAGTCATCTGTTTTAACACTACTACTTCACTAAGCCAAGACGTTTTAGGAGAAAGTTAAAACATCATATCCTGTTTATGTGTCTTGTCTCAGAAAGAGAACTTAGTGTCCTCTCTTACACAAGAAGATATTCATTTCCAAACCAGTAGAATGTAATTAATTGACTTCTGATTTCGTTTTCTTTTGATGTGGTCAGGAAAAATTATAATTTATATGTAATGTTTCGATAAAGAAATTCAGGATCGTACTCAGCAAGTTGACACATATTTTTTCATTCATATGCTGTTAAAGAAACAATTGTATTGTGCCTTAAACAAAAAGAGAGTGTCAATAAACAAATGTTTTTCAGGATATGATTTATGACAAGAGTTCTACAAACAGGGTTTTTCTTTCCCAAATAATTCCTTTCAAGTACTTTTTTTTTTTTTTAGAATTATGTAATATCTCATTTTATGCCAGAAAAATAGCCAGGATATGAATTTGACATCACACGCATGGTGAGAGCCTGGAAAAGATTCTGAGAATGCTATTTACTTCCGTACAAAAGGTCACAGAATTAATTCTCTGAGCCAGCATTTGAAACTGTCTGGCCAGAGGGACTTGATGTCTGGAAAATTAACGTGCATACTTTCAAAATGTACTTGTGCATACACCTCTAATCAACCCTCACACAAGACAGAGAACATTGTGTCCTACTGATTTTACAATCGCCTTTTTAAGAGTGAACTTTGCAAATCTGCAAGATCATACATACAGGCTCACTTGACTCAGCTGAGCCAGGAGAAAATTGCTTTTGAAGCATGAACTCTATGAGTTATTTTAGTGTGTTATGGACTCTGACCTGAATGAATTGTCAGATGATCCTCCTGGGACTCTTAAAAATTCAACAGCTTCACATGTCCCTTCATTTATGTCTCTCAAACTATGTTAATTAGATCTCACCAGGAGAAGTCGCTGTAGAACATACATCGTTTTAACTTTATGTGTATGGTCTGTACAAAAATGTCATTTTGGAGAATGTGGTTACATTTACTAGAGCTGCGGATTACGTTTTGTTAAAGTTTAAACCATTTTTATATGTAATTTAATTCAGTCATCTTTGTGCCCATCTTATATAATTTAGGGGAGGGGAAGATGGGGACGTCTGGGAGTGGTAAAATGTACTAGTATCCTCAATAACGAATATATATTGTTTACTGTGTGTCAAGTACTTGGCTAAGCAGTTTACATGTGTTAACTCATGTATTGCTCACAACATCTCTCCAGAGAAGACACTAAATACAGTCAGTTGAAGTGATCTGCCTTCAGTCACTAAGGGAAATGGACCTGGCTCAGGTGCTCACAAATAAACTGAATTTCTCTGGGAATTCAATAAAAAGGGCTGGCTAGAGGGATCTCAGTAAAGAACTTTAAGTAAGTTTGGGTTGTTTGGATCTGGTCCTCTTTTTCTCAGGTTCAGGAACTACAAATTCTTGGTAACCCCTGAAGATATTTGGTAATAAAATTTTCGATAAAAAAAAATATTCAACAGTGTCGAATGATCTGGAATGACCACATATGAATACCTTTTGGAATAGGAAACACGAGTGGAATGCTGGTGTACCTCATCCAAGTCATCCCATTTTGTGTGAAGCCAGATTACAAGTTGTTTGGTGGGCATGGAATGATGTCGCATATATTCTAGAGAGCTATTTCTTGACCTTGATAAGACCTTGTGATGTGCCCTAGTCCCACAGCAGTAAACTCCAGTCTGATACCTAGAATTTTTGAGTCCTCCAGGTTCAGCAGATATTTCTTTGCTAAATACTGCTGGACGTTCATTGACAACTTCTTCAATGCAGTTACAAAGATGACTGAAAGGTGTCACACAGGCTTGCTTCTCCGCACCGTGCCTTTCCACATTCAAGACTGCAATCCCCTGAATACCCTCACCTCTACAAATGTGCTGCCCTTGTGATTTGGAAGAAGCGTGTCTTTTGGCATTTGGTATTAATTTTATAGGACTCACTCTCAAATTATTTTTTTGAGAGTCTCTTCTAGAAATATAGACTTCCTTTAGACATCTACAGACTTCTCTAAAGGAAAAAAGTAAATATAGAAAAATAAATGGACAAGTAAATAAATGTGATTGGATGTTCAAATATACAGCTCCCCCCCTCCCCAGCTCAAAAAGCCAGTTATATATGTGTACAGCTGTTTCAGGGTAAATAACATACTCAAGTTGGAGCACATTTTATTTGAATAGATATCAGTCACTACCAACAGTAACATTGTTTTCCAATGGTACCCTGAACCATATAACATCATTATGATATCACAAATTCCTTTTAAGAATACGGCTTTGATTTTTTTTCAGATTGACATTAACACTTTCCTGTCCAATGGATCTCAAGAATTTTCCAATGGATGTGCAAACATGTATAATGCAACTGGAGAGTTGTAAGTATGAACAACTTACTTTTCTGAATACTTTAAAAAATATAATAGATATAAATGGTTTTTAATATATCATGTAGATTATTTATTTTCTAATATTTTGGTCAGATATTTACCAAATAGGCACTGTATCTTTCACCAGGTTTTGAAAGTAATGTCTATCAATACATGCACTCTATACCATGATAAAGAAGTAAACTGAAGACCGAGGAATAACAGATTTTAAGCTTCAAAATCAGCTGTATGTCTCTATACAAATTATCAAAAGTGAAAAGAATAATCATCATTAAAAACAAACTACCATTTTTTTATTGTGTGCCTGCTATATAGACCAAGTATTTTGCATATATTATTTCTCATTCTCACAATAAAGATACTACTATTCCCATATTTCCATTTGTGAAGTGGTCGTTTTGAACAACTGAATATTGTGCTCCAATTCATGGAAGCTGGAAACAGCAAACCCTCTGGTTCTGAAGTCTCTGTTGACGCTGGATCATTATGCCGTCTTATGTCTGTTTAATTTTCAGGCTCAATCAGAAAAAAAAGCCTAAGAAGGTTAAGGTAAAATTTTGCCTCCTCTACAGCATCAGCTACCTTCCATATCATTCCCCTTCGTCCCTATTTTATTCTTCTTTGTTGATATATCGTGAAACCTTCTTAAATAAATTTATTCAGAGTATGCTGTGTACGTTATTGCAGGAGAAAAGAAATTTATCACACTTTATCTGAGATTTATCCAAGCTTATAGACATTTCTTTAAATATCTTCTTCTGAAATGGATCCATATGCATCACTGATTAACGTCAACACATACAAATTTCAGGTCCTTCTATTTCTCTGAACTTATCTACATAATCAAGCCTAAACTAATTGGTTTGCATGCTTAATGCCATACAAAAAGTAAATAGTTTTTCTTATAGTATGTTGTTATATCCTGGAGGGAAAAAAGTTTGTTTTGCTATATTCCTTGAGGAAAATTTGAAGGTGAATCTTCAGACTTCCAGGCCTCAGAGGCAAGGTTGTAGTGTGGTGTAGCGGTCACTAGATGGCGTGCCTACTTCACAGGGGGAACGCAGCCCTCCTTCCGCCTTGGTTTCTCTTGAAGTAGGGAAGTGGAAATATCTGTTTCTCTGATAAGAACGCCTTTCTTGTTAAATTTAAATGCATTACTTTTATAAGTAATTCTTAAATATTAAGCAGACCCATGCATAAAGTTCTAAATTAAATGAAAGGAAAATAAAATAATCTAGTTTTAGTTGGGGAAGCTATTTAGCAGTAAACGAGGAGAGGCAACAAAAGATTGCCAGCAGAGCAGATTTTTTTATCCATACTGTGAAGGCACTTTGAGGGTAGGCTGACTCTGTGTCTTGGAAGTAAAATTATGTACATGGGAAGGTATTGGGGAAAAAAGTCGTATGCAAACTAGTCTAAGAGAAACTGGTTCCTTAATTGCTAAACCAGGGATGCTGGCTATTACCTAATGAGCAGTGAGGAGCTGTTCCAGATTTAGGAGAAAGAACATGATTTGGTCAATTTTATGCTCTTAAAGATTCTCTTAGCTAAATGATCCAAGTTTATTTTTAAATGACCCAAGTTTATTTAAGAAGATTTCACGATATATCAACAAAGAAGAATAAAAGTAGGGACGAAGGGGAATGATGTGGAAGGTAGCTGATGCTGTAGAGGAGGCAAAATTTTACCTTAACCTTCTTAGGCTTTTTTTTTTGGTTGAGCCTGAAAATTAAACAGACATAAGACGGATTAACAAGAGAAAAGGGTACACATTTAATTACTATATGTTTTATGTAACATGGGATCACTCATATGAAAATGAAGACTCAAAGAAGTGGCGAAAAGGAAAGGTAACTAAACTATGTGGGGGGGGGGGCTAGAGGAAGATAAGATTTTTTTAAACAAAGTCTGTTTTTACAGAATTCCGTTGACTTTGATTCTCCGTCGAGGAATGTTTTTGCTTTCCTGATATAGGGAGCACATCTTTCACATAGGCATTTTAATCTCCTTTTTCCAGGAAGAAAAGGGGAGATTAGGAAGCCCTTGTTGCATCTGCTGTTTTTCAGGTGCCTCTAGCTTAAAATGATCCATATGCTCAAGTGGCATTTTTTGTGATGGTATATTCTGCTACTCTTCATTTTCATATAAAGAGGATGTAAAGACTTAGAGCTAAAGAGCTTAGATAAATAGAATCATATTGGGAATATTGACAAAGAAAGAAAACCTAGGATAAAAAGTAAATGTTGAAGAGAATATTGATATATCCAATATTAATATACTTGAGGTTTGGGGAATTTAAGTAAAAAGCTAAAGGGAAGAGTTAGAACTGGGAATACACTGTTAAAAGCTATATTGAATGGTTCAAATAATAACATGAAATTTCCAGAGGAGAGAATATAGAGAGGGAAATAAACACACAGAGAGCAGTTCTTTAAGAAATGTCTACATTTAAAGAGCATTGAAAGGAATTTCAGTCAAGGGGTTGTTGTAATGGCAAATTAAAATCTTTTCTTCAAAAGAGAAGAGCCTGTCGAGTGAGATCTGTTTATCGGTATTAAATGCTGCAAAATGTTTTTTAAAAGATGACTGAAAAAAGAGCCATTGTTATTCATGACAAAGACAAATGTGATTAGAATGGTGAGAGTCAAATTTCTATTTCAAAAAGTTAACAGAAAGTGCATGATGGGAAAGTGAGAGCAGTGAGTAAAATCTATTATTCCATGAACACTTGTTCTTAAAGAAAAATGAGAGAGAATACAGCTCCTGAGGGATAGCTGGGTCACTGGAGTATTTTTTTTTTTAGAATAAAGAAAGGTACTGGGCTATCTTGCAAGAAGCAAGTGCTGACATATCAAGAATGTTTATTGTTTCTGTCTTGCCCAGAACATTTCCAAATCAGTCAAAAACTCAACTTGGGAAAACAGAACCTCTTGCCCCCTCCCCTTGTTTCTTAATTCTTTTATCAGGAGTGAGTAGATTAAACACTTTCTGCCCTCTTATTATGAATTTATTTAGTTCATGAGAAAGATACTATTTATTAAACTCCTATAGTAGATATTAAAATCCCTTCAAAGTAGAAGCTACTGAAGTCAAATTCTTTAAGATGTGTTTCTTAAACTCAGAGCAATTACCTACTTTTAAAAAATAAAGGCTAAATATGACAAGTTAAAAGATTTAAAAGAGTTTAATCTACTGGGAAAGCAAGAGCTATAAGGAACAGTGCCTACAGTTGAATGAATTCTGACTGCAAAGGAGAAAAGGAAACAAATTGAGACCAGAAGCATAGAAAACAAGCAAAAAAGAAACATAATTTGAAGGCAAAGATTTTAATGGCCCACGATGATCAACCTTCTTAAAGTCAATAAATGTTCAATTAAGTCTATGTTTTTGGTCAGGACTCTTCTAAGTGACCTGGAGAATGTTCATCCACTTAAGCATCAAGTAAATAATATCTATCAAATATCTAATATATTCCACTTATTAGGTTGGGTGATACAATAATAAATAAAGCACAAAAATATCCTTTTTGAAGGGCATCAAGGACTAGCTGAGGAGTTATTTATGCAAATATAAAAATCCAATTAAAGATGATCAGCATATGTTAATGGCATACTGTTAGCACAAAAGAGAAAGCCACCAAGAGAATAGTAGTAAGTGCATAAACTTAGAAATTTATTTAGAAATAAACTTAGAAAATTATTTTTTCTAAGCTAGCAATAATTCTGCACCCATAAAAGTGTACATTCATGTTTTAGATTTAAAATCCTGGATGATACAACAAATTCCTAGTGTTAGGAAAAGATAGAAAGAGGCATACAGAGAGAATCAGAGGAAGAGAAGTTTGTGATAAAAACTGAGAAAAATAAAAACAAGTATGAGCTAAGGATAACATCAAAGAATAAAAATGAAATAAATAACTCTCAAACCAGAACTAAAAATACTGATTTCGTCAAAAGGAATGTGAGAAAAGAGAAAAATAAAATTAATAAAAATATAGTATATATGAAGCACAGAAAGAGATAAAAAAAATTGCTCAATATTAGCATAATTAAAATCAATGCAAAAGGTTGAATTCACCCAACAAAACAGATTCTCAAGTTAGATGTTAACAAATATTACAATATAACAATATGTTGTCAACTAAACACTTTTTAAAAATACCATGCAAAAAACTTGGAAAGAAAAAGATAGAAAAATATATATCAGAGAAATGTGTCTAAAAAAATTAGGAAAATAAATTATAAGAAAAAATTATAAGACAAAATTTTGAGTAACATGCTGGTAAAGAAACAATACATAAATAAGCTATAATGATTATAAAAATGCCTTCTATATAATTTTCAAAAATATAAAACAAAAGTAGGTAGAACTATGATTAAAAAACATAAATCAATAATTTACTTGAGCGTATGTACAAATATTTGAACAAAACAAGTAATTTATAGATAGATAAAAAACTCATAGTTTTGTTTTTTAGCATAAAAGAACATTTACAAAAATTATGTAGTAAGCCAAAAATGAAGCTCTGATTAATTCCTAAGAATAAAGACATGATGGAATGTGACCTCTGGCTAAAATGCAAAGTAATCAATAATAATATAAAATTACTATAAAGTATTATATATTAAAATAAATTATTATACATCACTATACAATAATTATCTAGAAACTAACAGCATATACTAAATGACTTTTTAAAGAGGAAATAAAGAAGGATTTGATACTAAAGAACAATGAAAGCACAAGTATCAAAATTCTGAGACACTGCTAAAGCAGTTGTTTGTACTAAAAACTATTGAGCAAGGCATTCTATTCATGAAGACTAAAAAGGAATAAAGCATTGAAAGAATCACATAAAACTCCAAAGCTGGTACTTGGGAAAATCTTAGAAACTAGACACACCTCTGGAGAAACTCTTCAAGCAGAAAAAGTATTAGGTTGCATGTAAAAAAATACAAGCTGAGATCATGGAAATAATAGTGGAAATGCCAGAATGAAAACAATAAAGAAAATCCTGAGCAATTTTTTTTTTCCAGTCATATCCACTTATCTGGCATTAGAAAAGAACCTCAGGCAAGAGCTTTATTTGAATAAAAGAATGAAAAGAATTCCATCTAGATAGCTAAATTTGTCATAAATTAATGAGAATTTTAAAGAGCTGAGACAATAGTGGGGGAAAAACAGAACATTTGGAAGACTTTTTCAATGATTTGCATAAGAATTAATCGTAAGGAAGATTTTCCCAAGATTTTTCTCCATCGTGAGGATTGAATGTTCTTTCATTTACATACATTAGAAGACAGCAGGTGATTTATGGAAAAAGTAGTGCAAAAGCTGACTTCTGCTTAAATATGCTGTGTTTCTAGTGAAAATACATTTTGAATAGACATTTATTTTAGATTATGGAATGTTTTGGAATAGAGCTTGAATTAGGAATGGCTGTGTAAATTTTATATTTATTTCTTTATGAAATAAGGTTGAAAAATATTGCTTGGAGACATAAATATAAGTGAGATTTCTGGATAGTATTTAAAACGAAGATCAAAAGAGAGCAAAAGAATGGCAGCATCACTGAGTTTAAGAAAAATTAGGGGACAGAGCAAAGAGTGAGAAAGACAATGTAAAACTCTCTGTGATATTTTAACAATATGTTTCCTAGAGGCTATTTGGGAAATACATTTAATCTAGTTCACTCATGGAGTATAGACTCATATAGCACTTGCACAGAACCTCAAAAACAGAAAACCAAATTACTTTTTTTTCAATATTTAAATATATAGAAAAATTTATTAGCTGCAATTCAAATGGTGTTTATCATAGTGATTTATTCTGCTGCCATTTAAAATCAAAATGAAATAACAACAGTAAAATTGGAGCTTAGCTTAACTTAAAAAGCTAAAACTTTATCACTGAGAATTGCACTGAAGCCAGAGGAGAGAATGTGGCCCCATTTACATGTTCCAAGTTCAGTTACATTTTCCTTATCAAATCTAAAGGCCTGCCCCATAATGTGCTTTGTCCTTAAATCTCAACAAAGTTTACCTGACTGTTTTTATAAAAGTTAGAGGTTCAACATACCATTGATTTTTTCGGTCTAGAATATCCTTCATTTAACTTCATGAAGAATTCTGTAATAAATACTGTGAATGCTTGCTTTTGGAGGTAAACAAATTGTGTTAGTTTCATTTATTTTTCTCTTCTTCTAATACTCATTTTTTTTACTCTCAAGTTCAGCCAGAAAATACTTGCTAATTACCATGACAAATTTGCTTCTCTGAAATTCACATCAATAGAGACCTAATAAAATATCAATAAAAATATTAACTCATATATGCTACAGAGAGAATTTTGCAATGAAGCTATGTTTTTCATAAAATGCTTTATGTAAAATTGAGAGATGATCCTAGTGAAGATAAGCCAAATAGTAAATAAAAAAAGTGATCGCTAACCTTTCTTCTCAGGATTAGATTGTTATTAGTGTCTGAAGTTCAGGATCCAGTACAGTCTTTTTTTTTTTTTTTTTTTTGTAAATTGGCTGCAGAAAGTAAAACATAAGTCTATCTTTCTAAAAGACAACTTTTCAATGATATCACAGTTTTATTTATAAATGCATATTGTTTATTTGCTTCAGAAACAGCTAATCTATAAGGGAAGGAAACACAACTATATTACAGTAATAGGGGTAAAAACAAACAAACAAACAAACAAACAAAAACCTAAAGATTTAATTCCTAACCTTTAATTTTGCCATAAGAAAAATTTCTAAATGGGTTATTTTTCCCTAGGTGAAAAAGAGAACTGGAGGATTAATCTTGCAAGAATATTGAATGATAATTTCTTAGAGTCATACTAAAGCTTTATTGTTTATTAAAAGACAAAGATGCTATAGGATACATAAATTATCACTATATTTATGAAGGATCTAATTATGTATTTCATGTCTAAAGAGAAATGTAGGTAATGAGGAAGACACCATCAATATGAGAAAGTTAAAGAAATTTTAATTATTCAGGTTGGAAAGGAAAATATAAGGAAATAATTGGCAAAGAAAGGATTCTTTTTCTGCGAAGAACAGCCTAAATCCTTAAAGTTACAGAAAAAATATTTTTAAGTATCAATTTGAAAAAAAAATTCTGACCAGAATTTTAAAAAAACTTAAAAAATATACTTTCATGGGGTTTTGGGATAGAAATATCTAAGGATAGATGAGATATTTTTGCTTTTTTAATGTTTCATATTAATTTCAAAACTACATTTGTTATGACTCAGACTGGTTACTCTGGTATTTATGCTAAGACTTAGTTAAGGCAAAAGGTAGGAGTCAGGCAATGATTTTTCACAAGTATTTCCTAATAATCTCTACTGTTATTCAAGCTATTTTATAATTTAAACTGTAGATATTAATCAAAATAATACTATGCTTTTTGTTTGACTAGTCAGAATACAGACAGTTATTGTTTTCTTAATGTTTATTACTTAAGCCTCTGCAGTTGCAATGTTGATTAGAAAGCAGGTTTTTCCAAGATAAAAAAATTCACTAATGAACTAGCTGCTTATAAATCAGTCCCCACTTAAACATTACATATTTGATCCTACTTAATGCCATGACCATTCTCTTCCAATCTGTCCACATCTTTGTAGGTTGAATTTTTGCCAATTATCAGATATTCTAAACATATGACAATATAATAAAAAACATAACGTAGTTACAAGTATTAGAAAAGATTATGTCACAATAATTTTGTATCCATTATACATATTATCATTTTAATCCTAACCACAATTTAATGAGATGGTTTTTATTTCCATTTTAAATATCAATAAATTAAGGTGTAGAAACATTAAGTGACTTTCCCAAAGTTACAAAGCTGGGAAGTTAACAGAGCAAACCCTTATGTACTAATAACTCACAAACTTATAGCAAGCATCAATCATTTTCAAATCTATCTGATGAATCCCAAATATTTATGAATTACAACTCTAATATTCTTAAATTAGCTCTATCAGTTAAAAATACCCAGTAATTTCACTTGTTTTCTCATATGAAAAGAGTTTCCTCCTCTGCCTGTTTCCTTCCTCTGGCTGTCTATCCATGGATTAAAATTGGCCTAAACCAAGATATGCAGTGTTGGTCACCCTTTCTTGGTGACAGTGCCAATCATTCTGTGATTGTCATCTAACAACACTCATACACAAGAGGCAGATGCAAAAAGCACTCTTGACTGAGACCACAGCTACAGTTAGTTAGCTAAGTACCACAGTGGGGTTCTATGTGCCCCATTCCATGTTTACCCAATTTGTTCACTTGACTAAATGCAAAGTATTTTGTCTTTGCTCCAGTTAAATATGATATTGCTAGATTCAGTCCATAATCCTAACTTGATGATCCATATCTTTCCTAGTTAGTCATCCAGAGAATTGAACAACATGCCTTTCTGCACTGCCGAAAGGGCAGCCTTGAGAAAATTCTGCAACAATGCACCAGAAGTGTTCCTCTCCATTGATTACTACTGAAAAAAATTGACAATTGCTCTTTAAATCAGTTATAAATCACTTAAACATATTATTATTAACAATATTTTCAAGTCCTTTTTTGTAAGGATAACATTAGAATCCATCAAATATCTCCCTGAAAACACTATTTATAATTTACCCTAATATCTCAACATACTTTGTAATAAGATCATGAATGTTTTCTGTGATTCTTCCATTTGCTATTTACTGCTCAGAGCTGTTAATGTGTTCTTTCTTCCTTAATGCATTCCCCAAATAACAACCAGTTCTCCCAACCCTCATACTCCTTCCAGAAATGGCCCCAGTGCCCAATCTCAATAATTACTTAAACTATGCAGTGTGTTGCTGCTCCCTACATAAGAGAACAAATTCTGGAAAATTCATAACTCTAAGTTCTTCATTAAAAAACAACATAAACTATGCCAATCCATTAATTTTTCAGACTCAATTTTCTCTTTTATAAGATAAGTGAGCTACATTATCTTATAAAGTTTTCCTCAACTCTAGGATTCTGTAAATTTTTCGAATATACAAGATCATAAATCTGACATGTAAAACGAAGTACATAGCATTAGAAACCATGGCATATCTACGAAAAGGATCAAGAGGAAAATAAAATGCAAGAAGTAAACATAATATCACAAATTATCTATAATGAAGATCAAGAAGCAACCAACTAGAAAACAAGAAGATAAAAATAAGGAAAAAATAAGTAATGAAAGTTTGGAGAAAATAATATATTTTTAAAAAGGCACATAAGAGTCTAATTAAAGAGTTTACGTTAATAAATTGGTGAAATGGACTTTAAAAGTATTTTAACACAATTCTGAGCTAAAACCTGGAAACTATGAGTAGGGATGATGATGGCCACGGCTGCTAAATTCATACCTTTTCTTCTGGGGCAGCTCTGCTCATAAATTCCTATAAATAGACTCTTGTTTTTGTGGTTAAGTATTCTGCTCACATTCCAGGAGTTTTTAAAGATATTTATAGAATGTCTAGTCAAATTTCCAAGATCTCAGAAGTCCTAAGTGTCCTGTTTTTTCACAATGTATCCCTCCTGTAGTCTCTGGTTCCTAGCAATATTTTGATTTCTCTGAATCTGTGTCAGGGTAGAAAGAAAAGTCCAGATGCAGATCTAAAATAAAAATGAAAGAAAAGAAAATTGTTAAAAAAAATTGTGCTAGCAAATTTTTAGCACTTGGCAGAGTAAGGAATATTTATACTATTCCCTAGTCCTGCTCTTAGAGAGCTGTTGATTTGAAGTAATTATAATATTATAATGAGTTCATAAATACGAAGGTTTTCTGCAATATTCCCTTTATATATGAGTATGGTACAAATACACCATCAGTGGAAGTTAAAATATTTTCTAGAAATAGTGACTTTTTTCCTGGGTCACCAGTATTCTCATGAATTTTCTGAATGCTGCTATTTTGGACCTGCTGGATGATATCTGTGAGTACTATGGCACAAACAATGGTAAAAACTGCTCTACATGTGGTTAACACTCTCCTTTGTTTTCCAACCTTCATCCTCAGCATAATTACAATCACTGTTTCTTTCATTTCTATTAGAAAATAGCCATAATTATATCCCTTGAAAGCAAAAACTCTCTGTTCCTAGAGTTAGTTATGAATTAGAACATAAAGAAAAAAATATCTTGATTGCATGGATTGCAATACAATCGAATTATTTAACAAATAATTTTGTTAAATATTTAACAAATATTCTCTAAAATAATATAAGGACAATTCAAATTGAGTTAATTATCTTCTATCAGTGCGAATTGTCTTTGAGCATTTCAATGAATTTTTTGCAGTGGCAGACATTTTATAATATTTCACCTTGAAGAGAAATTTATAATTTTACTCTCTGGTGTTTATCCAGTCATGTTAAAATTTCTTCTGTTTCATAATGATACTCTTCAGATGCTTCTGGAAATAAGAATTTGAAGTGATTTTCTCACTAATATTGCTAGGGACTTCCTTCCCTAGAATTAGCTTAGTTTTTGATTCTTGTAAAATATTAGTAATACTAAAATAGCAGGCATCAAAAAACTCTACTCAAAACATTACATAACCTTTAGATATTGCCAAGCTGATGTTGGCTCATAGAGTCTGTTTGTTACAGCTTGAGTCTACGAAGTAAATTATTTCATAAATGTAAGCAGATCTGAACTTCCAGCCTTCTGGTAGACAGACTCAATGTTTTTCCATGAGCAGAAATCCATCCAATCATATACCATTTCCTCATTAAAATAGGCTGATAATCAGTTCTTCTGAGTTTAGTTGAGATTTCTCATTAGAACTTTAAAACACTGGATATTCAATGAGTGGTAATTTTATGAAGTTTTGAAAAATGTAAACAAAGTTATTAGTGTGATTGTCATTTAAGACGAGCAGATAGGAATCGAAAATTATATTTCCACCATTCCTAACAGAAAGAGGGAGAAAGGTTAAATCTGTGGTCTGTATTGAAGTGTTTTAGGTCTTCGAAGAGAAATGTACCCAAAGTACTAGTAGAATAATGGTTATAGGTTAGTTATACCAGAGAGTTTTAGAGAAAGCACAATCACTAAGAAGGTAATTTAGCAGGCCTATAACGTAAGTAAAGCCACATGAAACAACCACGATTATGATAAGATTATTCATATTAAATGCACAAACTATAAATAAAAATGTTCTGTTTAAATACATTTTGACGTAGCAGTTGTCTCTTGTCAGGTCAATAAAACTTACTTGAGTAATATTTCTCCTGGCAATAATCAGCAAGCATGTGCCAAGTCTGAGCATATTCTTCCTTTTGTTTTTAAAATTCCAGCTGCTAGTTAAAAACATAAGCATTTGCAAGCTGGATCAAACTTAGAAATCTTAGTCTCTCTCTCTTCCCCTTTCAGTTGAGAAGGGAAAGGGTCAAATATGATTCTAGTTCACTTTTAAAACTAAATGTGAATCTATAATTTATTAATAAATCTCAAAATTCATTTTGAACTTTAATATTTTTTCAGCTTGCATTCTCCCTTCAAATAAGTATTTTTTATAGTATAATATTCATGATATAAAGTACTAAACAATAAGCTCTTTTTTCTTATGCATTTTTTAAAATATCAAGGATCATTTGATTTTAAAAATGATAATATAATACATTTGAATGACATCTTCAAAATCAGCATGTTTGTACTGGAAAATTTGAATAATATGCTTTTACCTCAACTAACAATCTTCTTCACTAGTGTTACCCATTTTCAAGTTTGCTTCATAACCCTTCTCTGCGTGTGTATACACACACTGTATGTATGATTATAAATATAAAAGACATTTCAAACATAAAAACACAGATAATTAAAAAATAATAATTTGTAGCAAACATATTAACATTGCCATTTTACTTCAGATTTAGTTTTTATTTCTAGTCTAATGGATGTGCTGTTGTATCTCATTGTGTCTTTGTCTCCCTAAAGTTGAGCTGTCTTTCTTCTGCATACTTCATGACTATTGCTGTTTCTTTTTTGTCTATTGTCTGTTTTAATCTCTGATTTTTATGATATTAACTTTTAATTTTTATTTATATGCATTATTCTGTATATGTTCTTGATATTTTAGCTTTATAATATCTTTCATAGTCCAGAATGTTTAAAATATGTATGTGCATATATACATGTTAAAATCTATCTTTTTCTTAATAAACAATGCCTTTTACATACAAAAAATACAAAACTGTTACGTGTTTTAACCTCAAAATTTTATAGCACAGGTTGTGCCTACATTTTAAATACAAGTAGATTGTATTTTTGTGTTACTCTTTTTCTAAATAGATAGAAATTTTCCTATTATTATTTATTAAAGTTTTTATATTATTTATTAAAGTCCAATATCAGAGTCTGATACTGGACTCTGATCTGTAGCCTTTATCTAATTGGTACCAAGGCTCTATACCTGAGGCCACTTGAACACCATAGCTTTGTTTATATATTTTGTCCTCTGTTAGGCGAGTCTGCTCCTGACATTTTATTTTTCACAACTGCCCTCACTATGCATATACTTTTGTATTTCAGATTAATTTCCAGTTGAAAATTACATTAGGATTTTTATTTCAATTGCATTGATCAATTATGAGAGAATAACATTTTCACAACAATGAGTCCTTCTACCTAAGACCACAGCATGTCTCTACCTTTACTAAAATCTTATTTTCTTTCAATAATGTTTAATTATTTAATTTTTACATTTTTCTAAGCTCATGACTATACATATTATATTTTTTGCTGACATTGAGAATAAAAATTTTGTTCATATTAATCTTAAAACGTGCAACATTTAAAATTAATTTTTCTAATAAATATTATATTGGTTTTATCTTAGTTGTCCAGAGATGACAAGGGGTGGAAATGCCTATGGTGGATAAAATCATGGGGCAAGAAAGACAGCAAACAGAACAAAATGGGGGATCCCCAGTGCAAACATTAAGAAGCAGAAGTTCTTCCCAAGTGAGTGAGCAATGTTCAGAGAAGGGAGAGGCAGAGTCTGTCTAGGTGCCCTGGGGACACTTACCTTCATCTGTTTAGAATTCGGTGGATGAAGAGAGTGCAACAGAATGATGAAAGCTTCAGAAAGGTTAGAGAGATTTGGGAAACAGATGTCCTGTGTCATATTTCCCTCTAGGAATTCCTTTAAAAAATATTTATTTACTTATTACTTAATTAATTTATTTTTATGGTGACATTGGTTAACGAAATCCAGTAAGTTTCAGCTGTACACTCTAACAGTAAGGCATATATATATTTACACTTCTTCTAAGAATTCTGAGAGTGGTCCATCTTGGGTAGCCCCAGCCAACATAGGCAGCCATAACAAACAAAAACTATCAGTGTGGCATATTTAGATACATAGGTAGGCAGATGACAGAAGGTAGGTAGGTAGGTAGGTAGGTAAGTAAATAAGGTAAAGCAGTACTTGCTCTTTTTGTTGTTGTTATAGCTATTATTACATGAAAGAGATCTAGAAGTCCCTATATAGTCCATGAATATGTCATGTTTCTGGGTATCTCAATTTCCAATTGATCCACCATAGGGTTTATAATAAAGTCGTTCCCATATCCTTTTATTTGGGGAGTGTAAAAACTTAGAACAATGACGGAAAGCTATGTATGTAAAGAGAAGTAGTTAGTTGAAGGGTCTGGCTGAACCTTTATATCACTACTGATACACCTTGGCAACAAAGGAAAAGATCAGAGCACAATGAGGCCAAGAGAACAGACCATGAATTTTACCAGCCTCAGGCTTCATTTCATACAAGTATACAACTTCCGACCAGTGGCCAAATATCCTGCAGCAGAGGGTAAAAAGGACCAGCAAAACCACACAGATCCGAGTGACCTTCCACTCATTTCTCTTTGTTGCCATGAGAATAGTTAAGCTTGTCCCTGTCATCAGGATGACCATATAATTTATCATCAAAATGGGGACACTTTTGAGAAAAAAGTAAGGGCACCACAGCTTTTAAATTATTATAGTTGTGTAATATATATATTAATAAACTGACAGGTATTTTTTATGTTAGTGGATGAATAAAATAGTTCTAAACTATTTTTTAAATATAATCCTTCTATAGAAATATCTGCGGTATATGAAAGGAAATCAAAATAATTTGGAATTATCTTTAAAGTTATAATTTTGATACCAAATCTGAAATTGTTGACACTGTCAGTTGACTCTGCTGAATAGACTATCATTTTTTTTTTTTTACTGAGAAAATAATTTCTATGTAGTTGAGATAACTAAAATACTTGATCATTTCAGAGCTTGATTTTACTTTCATATTGAAGTGGGTAATTATTTCAGCTCATATATTTCTACAGATGTTGCCTTCATCTTGAATAAGAGTGCCTTTTATCAACAACTGTGTTTATAAGACAAAGTCAAATTAGTTGCTTCTGTTTAGGAATCTTTTTAAAATTTTATGCCTAATTTAAGTGCTGGAAAATATGCCTTCTTAATTCTATTCCATATAAATTATCCAGTTAAAAACAAGTGGTCCATTGATATAATCTTCCCCTAAATTAAGACTCCAAAGTACTGATATCGAATTAAAAAAAATAAATATCATACATCATTTGAGACTTCATTGCTTCTCCCTTTCTATTGTAAGGATTAATCTCAAAGTGTTTCTGTTTAGGAACTTCCTTTTTATATTCCTATTTGTTAAAAAGCTTCAGAATGTAGAATTTTAGTTCTCAAGTTGTAAAATAATTTGATTTAATATTCCCAACTAATTATGAACAAATGCAACTAAAATTTAGAGGACTAATTTATCAAAAGTTCAATACCATTGCAGAACATATAAGTTGATTTACAAAGTAGTTCTTCACATGTTCAAACTTTTAAAAACTTTAACTGATGACAAGCAGTAAATAGAAAAAACATGTTGTGCCATGATAAAATATAATTTTCATTCAACCTCAACTTTGTCACGCACAAAAAATTATAGTTTTGTTTCTGTGTTTACATAAACAAGTTATAATTTTAACAACTACAGCTTCTCAGTTAATAGAATGTAACAGAGTTTATGAATGTAAAATAAATCACATATGCATCATCAATTCCAAGAACGCTGTAGTTCCATAGATTTCTTAATTTAGTAAGAATGTAGTTTTTATCACAATGATGATTTCCAACAAATATTTTATTCAACTCCATCACAAACAAGTGACATTTATTTTCAAGGGTGAACTTTTTAAATGAATTTAAGAGAGACTTTACAATAGAATTTACAAGGACAGCACATATTTCATCTTCAACAAATGTATTTCTAAAAGTTTTACTTTGATTACAGAATTGAACATAAAAATTAAACTGGCTTAAAATTAATTAATTTTCTCTTTGAAGCAAGAAATGAGACTGAAGCAAACCTAACATCATTTAATTGCTTGCAAATTTCCTGTTATGCACTTTTCCAAAAAAACTTGGTATCAAAAAAGGGAAATTAATTCAGAAAACAATCATTTGATCTAAATAAAAACCATTTCTCATAGAGTGTTATGTAAATGCTCCCCCTGCAAATGCACATATCAAATGATCATCTTTTGGCAATATTCTTAAAAGGACTGTAACTTCTGAGATAGATGCTGGTGTGTTTTTAGCTCATTTGTGTCTTGTGGCTTTTATGTGGACAATGATATTTCTGTGGTCCCTTTGGTGAATGTTAAAAATAAACTACATTTTGTTCAAGTTGCACATTCACCATTGACTTTCTTGTGACATGGAAATTCGGTGCTTAATTTTTTAGTAAATATTGAGCTTTCATTTTTTTTAGCCCATTGCCGCTAGAGGGGTTTATTACAAAACATGAATATTGCTATCAATAAAATAAACAAATGTTTTTAGGTTTCAAAGAATTCAGATTGCTTTCTATATGCCCTATAGCAGCACTGCTTAGCTTTCGTTTACAACTGAAGTATAATTTTCCATGACATTTGATACTTCACAGATGTCACATGTTTGTACACCAAGTGGCCAGCAGGGGGAGCAAAGTTGAAAACTGCCACTACTCAGATTAAGAGTTAGCAGTGCTTGAAAGGATCTGGTAAAGACAGGTGATCATTGCTGATGTTTGCTGTTTTACAGATTTAGCTTAACATTTAAATAATAAAATAGTTTCATACTCTCTTATAGCGTCGAAAAATCTAGAAGTAAAATTGAAGACCTACCAAACAAATAATGATGTATTTTAAAGCAATGTTTAGTAATAGTACTCAAAAAATGAAAAATCTGGAACAAATGCTAAATCAGAGGGAACATGAGGGAAAAAGAAGTAATTTAGGGATGTCTTTGCAAACCAAGATGGATGGGTAGCTTTCTTATAACCAAGTGATTTCTTACCTAGGAGAAAGGAAGGAAAAGAGAAATCCTGAATGATTGAATACTTTCTCTTAAGACTAAGCTCCCAGAAAGAGATTGTCATCTTTAATTTGGTAAAATTTCTCAAGTCCACCCTAATTAGAGGGAATGGAGTTGTCATATTTGGATACAAACAGCTATAAATAGTTGAAAACAAATGCCCCATTATTTTTCACATCTGAATATAGTAAATATTTATTTCAATCCTGCTACATGTGAATAATTGTTACTCATCCTATGGTCATCCCTTTGAGTTTATCCCTCAGCTTTAGCTTAGAACTCTTTTCCTGTACTCTCATAGACCTCTCTGCTTACCTCTGTAAGGCACGTCACAATCTGTTGGTTTATCCATTTTTATTGTCAACTGCCACTGTGCTATGAGCATCTTGACTGGAGTCACATCATTTGTAGTGTTGGCACTTTACATAGGTACTTATAGAGAGTAGGCACTCAGTAATTATTTATTTAAATTAATGAATCAGGAAAATTAATTCTAAAGCAACATTTCAGTAATAAGATTTTTTTCTTGTGTGTAATATTTGAATGATTTTATCGATGAGATTTGTTTTGTTAAAGAGACTTTATTTTTTAGAGCAGTTTTAGTTTCCCAGCAAAATTGAATAAAAAATACAGGTTTCCCATACACATTCCTGCCCCCCACACATGCACAGATTCTCTCAATATCAATCCCTCACACCGGAGTGGTACATTTATTACAATCCATGAATCTACATTAGGGTTTGCTCTTGGTGATGTACATTTTCTGAGTTTTGACATATATATAACAACATGTATCCCATTACAGTATCATACAAAATAGTTTTGCTGCCCTAAATATCTATTATGCTCTGCCTGTTCTTTCTCTCCCTACCCTAAACCCCTGGTAACTGTTGATTTTTAGTGCTGCTACACTTTTGCCTTTTTCAGAATGTGGTGTAATAGCAGTCAGTATGTAGCATTTTCAGAATGGCTTCTTTCACTTAGCAGTATGCATTTGTTTCCTCCACATCTTTACATGACTTGCTAGCTCATTTCTTTTTAGTGCTGAATAATATTCCATTATCTAGATGTGTCATAGCTTATTTATCCTTTTACCTATTAAAGGACATCTTGGTTGTTCCAAGTTTTGGCAATTATATATAAAGCTGCTACAAATAACTGTGTGAAGGTTTTCGTGTGAACACGTTTTCAAATCATTTGGGTGAATACTAAAGAGTGTGATTGCTGGATTTTATGGTAAGAGTGTGTTTACTTTTATAAGAAAGTACCAAACTGTTTTTCAAAGCGACTGCACCATTTTTGCATTCCCACCAGCAATGAAAGAGTTCTTTTGCTCCATGTTCTTCTTAGTACTTGGTGTTGTTGATGCTCTGGATTTTGACCATTATAATATGTATGTAGTGGTATCTTTTTATTTTAATTTGCAATTCCTAATGACATATAAGAATTTTTAAAAAATGATTATACATTACCTTTTGATATCTCATAGACAAGCATCACCCCATATTTTATGTTTAATTAGAAATAGAAAAAAACTTATCTAATGACATGAGGGGGAAGTGAGAAATTGGGAATTTTCATGCTTTTTTTCAAATAGCCCAAGGAATATCTCAAGGGAAAAATAACAATTCTTTACTTTCAAATATTGTAACCTTCTACAGCATATTAATTTAACCCATTTTTGTGCTTAAAATTATGATTGATTATTTAAATATATATCAAATGTATTTTTCTAAGATGTTTGCATACATATTTTTTAAATATTCTAAATATGTTCATATTTTTTTAAAGATTCTAAATAAATCTGTGTCAAGCTCACCACTCACGAAAGCTGATAAGTTCAATATTATAAATTCTTCAGGATACCCTCTCCCACATAGGGTTATAAAATAGTGTCTGGGTCTATGGGAGTCTTGAACCAAAATCTGTCAGGCTATTATAGCCACACTGCTGCTTCTCCTTATGAGTATCGGTCACTACCAAATGCTGCTCATTGGCTAGCATTCTGGCATTGCCTACTCTAAATTAGCCCCAGAGAGATCACTCAAGAAGTTCAGGCTCCGGAAGCCTTTTCTGTATCTCTCAAAATTACATCTACATCCTATTTTCCAGCCCCACAGATATCACACTGCTGTGGTCCATTCGATACTCTACCACCCTAACAAGGCTACGTGAAATCAGAACAGGTTTTTAACGTTTATACATACTTAGATGTCTTTCTAGACTTTATTTTGATTCCTTTGATCAGTCTTTCTGTTTCTATAAGAGTACCAAGTGTTTTTTTTTTTTTCTTTTTCTATAGCGCATTTTAACTGGATAGATTTGTAAGACTATATTTGATTATATCATAAAATCAGAGGACTGGCTGGAAAAGGCTTTGGAATTCATCTATTTTAACTAACACAATAATGTGTGTTTCCTGTAACATTATTGGCAAATAATTTCCTAGTCTTTGCTTGAGAGAAACTTGTTTACTTACCAAATCCATTCACATAATTTTTTAGAACATTGTAATCACATTTAGCTGAAATGTGCCTTCTTGAACTTCCTATTTTGTTTATCATTTTTCTGTCTTCACCTTTATTTTTCCAAGGCATTCTCTAAGATTATTCTTATAGCTTTAAAAAAAACATATTATTGCTCTTGATAATCTTGGGTTTTCTGTAATTCTAATATTATCTGTAGCTAGGTGACTCTCAAAACTGTATTTTTGATGCTGATCTCATTTTCAACATATAGGTCTGTGATTTCAGCAATTTTCAACATATAAGTGAATGTTCAGACTTGTTAGCAACAACATTCGCATTTCCTACCAGCATCTAAAATAAACTCATCACACACACACACACACACACACACACACACCTTCCTCTTTTTCCCTTCTCTATTTATAATTTAAGTATTCAAGCCCCTGCTACATGCCTTATACTATTTTAGAGACTAGAAAATATGTCAGTGACTAAAACAGAATGATCTCTGCTTTTATGAAGTTTAAATTCTAGAGGCTAAGTAGAAAAATAAAATTAAAAATTGATCAAGATATATACCATGTCAGGTAAAGATAAGTTCTATGGAAAAAATAAAAAGGAAAGGGCAATTATAGATTGACTGGAAAAAAAGTGTTTTATAAGATGAGAAGCCTACTTTAATGACATGAGATAGAAGCATACTGTGGCATAGCTACATGTCAGTGACTCGGACTTGAAACTTTGAGAATTTCTTTAACTTCTTATTTTCCTTTAAATATATATTTAATTATTTTCCAATTTTGACAAAAAAATTTAAATTAAACAATTTTTAAAGAAAGTTTATTTGCATTCTTGGGAAGGCAAAGAAAAAAGCTCTCATTCTTTTGCAATGGTCCATCAGTAATATAAATTAGAGGCAATATTTCAGTAAATTATAATCTCCATTTTAGCACAAATTGGTTAAGAAATTTTCTTCCAGCTTAATATTGTTCTGATTTATAAATCCTTTTAAAAAATTGATCTGTCTTATTGTGGTAAGAACACTTAGTACAAGTTCTACACTCTTAACAATTTTTAGTGTGCAATACGTTATGTTGACTATAAATACAATGTTGTACAGCAGATCTTTAGGCCTTATTCATCTGTTTGACTAAAAATTCATGCTTGTTGATTAGTTAATTCTCTTTTTTATTTCCCTCAGTTCCTAAACCACTACTGCAACTCTCTGATGCCATGAATTTGACTACTTTAGATACCCTAAATAAGTGAAATCATGCACTATTTGTCTTACTATGACTGCTTTATTTCACTTAGCACATCCTCAAGGTTTATCCTTTTTATTACAAAAACTAAAGATAGAACTACCATGTAATCTAGTAATTCTACTTTTGTATATTTATCCAAAAGCATTGAAATCAGGATAACGAAGAAATATTAGCACTACTATGTTTATTGCAGCACTACTTACAATAGCCAAGATGTGGAAACAACCTACATGGTCATTGACAGATGAATGGATAAAGAATATGTGGTGGATACATACAATACAATATGATTCAGCTTTTTAAATAAGGACATTCTATAATATAAAAAAAAAATCCCAAAACATAAAAAAAACTCTTCAGTTTCTGAAAGTGGTAGTTCCTTAAAGGTTAGTTGCAAAGTGAAATTGGAAACCATATCAATGGACTCTTCATACTTTTGTAAATAAAATGCATTTGTCTATCGTGAACTTTGAATGAATATTTTACCTACACATGATTTTTAACATCATACTTTGGCCATTTGGAAAGGAGTAGCTTAAGGAATTATTCAGATTTTCCAAAATTGATATATGTCATTATACAATACTGAAAAGTCACATTTGTTAATATTACCAACAAACTAATCAAAAAATATTTAAATATTGAGGTAATAACATTTTCAAATTTCTAATTATGACTCAAAAGCTCAAAATCTATCATTGATGACAAATATTGTCAGTTTTTTCCCTAGACAGGATAGATTCACTCACTTCCTTTATTTTTAAGAAAATGGCCTCCATATATATAATTATAATAACCACAGTTTGCCAAACATTTTTTTTTCAAGTAAAAAAGGTGTTTCAAGAAAAACCAGCTGGTTTAACTTGCAAATCAGTCATGCCAGTGCTTTTCCTTAAAAGAATCATCAAACTGCAGTCTGCAGCTGAACGCGCTCTAAACGTACTTCACATTTTGACACACAGAATAGTAAAAGGATGTTTAGAGAAAGGTCAAAATTTAATAAAATTACCCGTCAAAAATCAAGAACATTCTTAAATAAAAGTGGCATTGTTCCTGCTGTGAGATAGGGCAATAAAGAATACAATCACAGCCAGCAGTTTGGTGTCACTGCCTTTAATTATGCAAAAAGCAGTAGTTTTACTCACTGTTTTTTTTTTTTTTTTTTTTTTTTTTGCCATTTAGGCAAATGTCAACACAGTGAAAAAGGCAAATAATGTCTTGTGATTATGAAAACAGTTTGGACTTTGTGAATCCCATGAAAGGATCCTGCTGGAGTAATGTTTCTAAAGCACAATTTTTGTCACATTACTCCTTTGCTCCAAAGATCGCAATGTTTATCATTGTCCACAAGGAATTTAAAAAATTGAACATTTCAACCTGGAATTTAAACTTTAGGCAAACTTACATTAATTTATCTTTTCATTCCATATTCTTCCTCATGCAGACTGGTTTTATACAGATGAAGTTATTGCTATTGCTATTATAAACCATGGAAGTTTGCAGTTTCTTTCAACTGATTATATTATTTTCTTTGCCCAAGGTCCTCACCTTCTCTCACATTCTTTATGTGCAGGTCCTGCCTTTTTTCAAGGTTCAACTCAAATGAGGCCTAGCGGATATCATAGGTCCCTCTCCTGAATGCATACACCATTTTGTACCTCTCCCATGTCACTTATTTTCCGCCTAGTGATAACACCTTACATTCCCTGAAGCCCAGCAGTATGCATTACATACAGTCACTGTGCAATAAAGAAACAAGCATTTGGTTATATTGAGTTGTTTGTTTACAAGTTCCACTACAGCTACCATTGTGGCAGAAATTAGAGTTAATGTCTTTGTTCCTTGAATAAAGTATTTTTTGTTGAGAAGCTTATTACACTATTGAACGACAAGGCAGTTCAACTCACAACCTTTGATCTCATTAGCCAGCCTGTTCTATTTAACATTCTCAGACTTGTATAAAGGTCTGCCAACCAAAAGCATAGGGAAGGTTGGTAGACCTTTATACAAGTCTTTAAAACAATGTGAGCTATGTAGAAGAGTATTGATTTTTTTAAAAGTTATATTTGAAAGTTTATTGAGGCAAAATAACCATTTAGTTATTTTCCTTGAACATCTAGTAAGTTACTCAGAATAAAAGAATTACCCCCTAAATATGCCACCTCACTATTTTTCTTCTGATTTTAAACTTAAATGTTTTATGGACTATAACAAAGTAGCATAGTTTGATTATGAAATGCCCATACCTAAATCACTTAGTGTGGATGATTATTTAATATGAGAGCAAACTAAATTTGCTGCCTATAAATTGCATTAGAGATTAACTAAAACTTGTATTTGAAAAAATTTCACAGAGCTAGTTACTTTTCACAGAAGACCCTAAGAAAAATTTAGAAGGTAAAAATAAAATAACGTTTCAGTTCATTTCTCCCCTTATCTGCCTAAATTGGGAGAAAATCTCATGTGTTTGTTCTTTAGTGATTGCAGGTATGGAAGGATAGGATACATGTCTTACCTGGAAACAAATAAG
Source organism: Eidolon dupreanum (assembly GCA_028627145.1). Lineage (NCBI taxonomy): Eukaryota > Metazoa > Chordata > Mammalia > Chiroptera > Pteropodidae > Eidolon > Eidolon dupreanum. Next base: position 21,545,528 of record CM053512.1, read on the forward strand.
ACTTGGTGCCTATTCTACTATCTTGATCCTTGAGAAATGTGTATCTATTTTCTCTCTAAGTAAAATGGTATTTATAACTTATATGTCAAAGGACTTATGAATAAAAGTGAAAGCCTTCTATTATTAGCAGCCAAATTATTAATCGAAGTGTTCATAAACTGAATTCCAATATAAGTAAGTCAAGCACAAGTCCTGCTAGGCTAAGTCCAGTGGTCTAGAGATATCTTCCTTCAGGTTTCCGTATCTGTTCTGAAACCGGAATTCAGATTTGCCCACTTCAGTCTGGATGACTTTACAACCTCTACCAAAGAGTGCTTGCTCCATAATAAACCTTCCCACTGATGGTACTGCTGCTAAAACTTTGACAGCAAAATCCTAGCCAGTCTAAGGAGATCCTCCAATCACTGACGCCCTTGCTACCACCATTCCCATTGCCAGTGGGGTGGATGCTACTAGATATGCTCGAGTCAGGTAGGTGAGGTACACTTGGGCCTCTGGCTGCACTTGCTCCCACCAGAGCGAGATCATGGTAGGCTCTTTTGTGGGAGGGGGAATGGTGATCAGTTCTCTTCCCTACCCATTGCTCTGGTCGACCTACCATGCCAGCTGATTCTAATCACTCTCACAGCTATAATATAAGCTATAGGAAAATCTTCTGGGAACAGTTCCTGTTGTTTGCTGCTTCATGGACCTATAGCTTCTGCTTCCTTCATCTGACCATTTGACTTAGTTCAGAGGCCAGATTGTGCTTCCTCTCTTTCCACCTGTCTGGTGATTGTGCAGTATAACAAGTCTTCTCCCACAGGTTCCACTCATTTTTGACTCTTTTTCTGCAGCAGCCTTCAAGTGTATGTTTCAACAGCTTCTCACTCAGAAGAAAGAGAAAGATAAAATTCTGCTTTTCTTAAATACATTTCCTATAGAAATATGAAATTTTAATTTGCTAAAAGATACTGATTTATTACAAAATACATTAGTTAATTCTATCCTGAACTCACTAATAGTTCGTGCGAGTGTTTCCTCCTCTACAAACTATTTTTTTGTGGATTTTCTTGTATTCTGATTTTTTCTGAATAGCAAACATTTCTACTTAAAATATTATTTGTCCATTTGGGAACTTAGAACATAGAAGTAGATACCATAAACTAAAATAGTCAGTGATTATATCAAGAAAGGTATCAGTTCTGGTACTTCCCCCACAGATGTTATAGTTGAGATCTTTTCCTAACCAATGACAATTTTGATTATTGATGGAAGAGTCCTAAATATTTTGAGAGACAATGAGGGGAAATTTAATGGAGTAGAGCCAAAATTAACCATTGAATTAATTCAGTAGTTGTCTGTATTAAGGAAGGAATGTATATGCATGTCCTTTACGGTTTCTACATGCATGTTATACTTATTATTAGCCAACTACATTATCTTCATTATTTGATGAATATTCCATATAAACAGACTTCAACAAACTTTTGTGAGATGGAATTATGAGACAAAATAGTTAATTGATAGAATTAAAATGTTTGATCTTCCCGTCCCATATGAACTGTACATGTATTTTCATTTCTTTGAATGCCTTTTTATGCTATAAATATTTCATTATGTTTTGCCTAGTTGGATACACAATGAATGATCTCATTTTTGAATGGCAAGATGAGGCACCTGTGCAAGTGGCAGAAGGACTCACTCTGCCCCAGTTTCTGTTGAAGGAAGAGAAAGATTTACGATACTGCACTAAACATTACAACACAGGTAGGGCTTGGGTATTCTTCATTACACTTATAATTTGTGGTTTTATCATAGTCAAATGTTTCTTAATTATTGTGTTAAGTTAATTATTTTAACTATTCGTAGCTCAATGTTTTTCACTGTCATAGAGCAGAAAATGGATGCTTTTGGAACTTGCAGGTGCTTTGACTCATTGCATACTGTTATATAATTGTTTTTTATGGGACATATTTAATTTTTTTGTATAAAAGCCCATAGTTACACAGTAATTACATTTTAAAAAGTTTCTTTAATTTCTATGTGAGTAATAAAATATACTTTTTAACCCGACTTGAGCAGGAAACATTGTGTTTGCTAACACAATGAAAAAAATAGGTTTTTTTTAAAGTTTCACTTGCTTAAATTTTTCTTTTGGCCACGATTTCCTGAATTTCAAGTTATTGTTACTTAAGCATCTAATATCCACCTTGACACAGCAGCCTTTTGCCTTTGAGAATAGATACCAGATGTAGTTAAACATCAGAGGTCGAAAGACTGAATGTGATAGTTGTACATTTATGGAATCTGTTCACTTCTCTCAACTGGAAAAAGGACTCTTCCCATAGATCTATTGTAACTGCCTAACTTATTCTTACAAATTCTGTTAAACTGCCCTTAGTTGAGGCACCACTCCAGTGTAGTTAGTGCATGGCCTCCCACTAGCATCAGCTGCTGCTCTTATCATTACAGTAACTGATTCCTCTTGGCCTCTGCATTTCCCAGAACTGTGATCTGACCTTTCCCTATAGATAGCCTCTAATCTCTTATCTCCTCAGTCAACTCATAGTATCTGGTGAACAAGTTACTGCCATTTTCTCACCCCTCACCTCCTGAGGGGTGAGGATGTTATCCTATTTAGTAGGTGGTCCAAGGTTAACATCTCAACACAAAGATAAAGGTAGGCAGGTCAGTACCAGTGTCCTTGTTCAATTCTCTAGGACCAGTTGCAATGATAAACAACTTTAAGAAAAAAGCTGAAAAGCCTTTAGACTTGGTTTCAAGTGGTGGATTAGTTTCTTCAGGCTGCTTTAACAAAGTGCCACAGACTCGGTGATGTTGCTTGCCTATCTCTCCAAAATCCTCTTCTACCTCCCTCCCCTTGCTCTCTACTCTGGCTACAAAGGCATGCTTCCTCTGTATACCACACTCATTCCTGCTTCAGGCTAGTTGTACTTGCTCACTCTTCTGTATATAAGCCTCTTTCCCTAAGTTATCCCAAATCTAATATTCTCATATACTTCAGGACTGCTCAGATATCAACTCCTCAAATGACTTTTCATAACAAACCTATGTTAAACACCCAAATCCTCTCCCCTTCCACTTTCCGGTTTCACCGTCTGAAATTATATCTTTGATTTATATGTTTACTTATGTATTATCTCTTTCCTTCATTATCATAAGTTGGTAAAGCTGAAGATTGTATCTCTTTTTTTATTTCTATATTTCTGGGGTCTACTGAAATGCATAGATACTCAATAAATGTTTATCGAGTAAGATAATAAAAGAGTGGATTCAAACATGGAAAATTTGTCTGTACATGTGAGAATATTACATCCTGCCCACCCCAAGAGGAAGAGGGGAGGAAAAGTTGTGCCCTAAACAGGAAAATTTTCTTTTAGGTCTATATCAGCAAGAATGCTTTCTCCCAATTTTATTGAGGTATAATTGACATAAAATTGTAAGATAATTGGTGTATAATGGGATGATTTGATATATGTATACACTGTGAAAAGACTCCCCCCACTGAGTTAATAAACATATTCATCACCTCACATATTTACCTTTTGTGCATGTGTATACATGTATGTGTGTGTGAACATTTAAGTTCTAGTCTCTTAGCAAATTTCAGTTATACAGTACAGTGTTATCAACTAGTCATCATGTTATATACTAGATCCTCAGACCTTACTCATCTTATAACTGAAGAATGTTTTTAAAAAATCAACTTTATCGAGATATAACTTATATACTATAAACTTTATTTGTTTAAAGAATACAGCTCAAGGATTTTTAGCATATTTACAGAGTTGTGCAACCATCACTATAATTTTTTAACATTTTAGCACCTGAAAATATAAACCTTACTTCCAATAGCAGTCCTTCCCACACAGCAGCCCTAGGCAACCACTAATCTACTTTATGTCTCTATAGCTATAAATTTTCTGGATGTTCTATATAAATGGAATTATATGTGGTCTTTGTGACTGGCTTCTTTCACTTAGCACAATATTTCTGAGGTTCATCCTTATGGTAGCATGTTTTACTACTTAGTGAAGTTTTAAAGACTTTCTGTGTGCAAGGTAATGTCTTCTGCTTATTAAAATAGTTTCAGCACCTCTTTTTCAATCTAAATGCCTTTTATTTAATTGTTTGCCTAATTATCTTGGCTAGAACCTCCCAATATGATTTTTAATAAAAATGGCAAGAAAAGGTATTCTTGCCTTGTTCCAGAACTTAGTGGGAAAGCATTCAGTTTTTCACCATTAAGTGTAATGTTACCTATAGGTTTTTCATAGTTCTCTTTTATCAGATTGAGAAAATCGAAAGTATTTTCATATACTTTAGGAATGTTTAGGCATTCTGTATGTATTTGATAAATTGATAAAAGGATCATGTATAGCTTGCATACATGTTTGTGACTACTAGACACTTAAGAGTGGAATACAACTTTCCCAGAGTTTATGAAACCTTTTAAGACTTTAAAAATCTCATCCATCCCTTCATCCTGCAGCCCTGCCTATGCTTTACAGTAGCATGTAGCAACGTTCCTAGATGTGCTCTTTGTTTCTTTCTTTCACTATTAGATCAGAGAATGTCACTTAAAGAATGATTTTATACTTCTTAAAATAGAATAAGGAGAGAATAAAACCAAGCTTTAGATGATTCAAATAAGAAATTATTTTAAGAAAAGATAACATGGTAACAGAGTAAGAAATAGAAATAGAAGATAAGCCAAAATATCAACAAAATGTTTGATTAAACCACAATTTATTTCCTCATTAACCATTTACCATGGTAGAGACACAAAGGTATTAAATATATAGAACAAGGGTATTTCAGGTTTCTTTTTGGTAAGTGTGTTTTTAAGTTATGTTCAAAGTTATTAATGAGAAATAACAATTTTTCTATTTGTTTGCATTCACAGTTTCCAAATTATTAATGTATAAAATAACTTACATAAATTGCATTTGAAGAATTAATCATCTTCAATTGTATTTTTCCTTTATAACTTACTTTAAAGTACATGTAAGATTTCTGGAACAAATAGCACCTGGCTCTAAATAAGTACTTAAAAATAGTGGGAACAGTCTATGAGTAAAGAAGGTCTTTATATAATAGATACATATTTCTCCTGTCCATCTCAGATTCAATTGTTAAAATCAAATGAAATAATAGATCTTTGAGTACTTTGGCAAGTATGAAGTGCTAATCAGATGTGAAGTCATAAGAATGCCTACTATTTCCTGAAGCAGCACATTCTCATATTATGTTGCTTCTGGATGCTAGCAGAAAAATAAGAAATATATTTTCCGGAAACCAATATGCATATATGACTTAGCATCCCTTTTTATTATAATGGAAAATTTTAGGACAAAATTATGGAAACAAAATTGTGATATTTGATGCCATAACAAAGGCCTATTTTTACCAATTGCTGTATTTATTTTACAACCAATTAGGCAAGTTTACATGTATAGAAGTGCGATTCCATCTTGAACGACAAATGGGGTATTATCTGATCCAGATGTACATTCCCAGTCTTCTCATCGTTATTCTATCCTGGGTTTCATTCTGGATCAATATGGATGCTGCTCCAGCCAGGGTGGCTTTGGGAATAACTACTGTGCTGACTATGACCACACAGAGTTCAGGATCACGAGCTTCTTTACCAAAGGTAAGTGCATTAAATGGACATATACAGATATTTGCACCATGTATATATACACACGTATATAATAGTATATATATATATATATATATAAAATTATGTATTATATACATAATAGTAATTTTTGCCAGATATTTTTCAATAGAATATATTATTCATTACTGATTTTTAAGTAAAATATAACCAAAGTAGAAAAACTCGTAAAACACAGAAATAGATGAAGACAAAAATTCTGCAAACCAACGAAACTTCTATTCACAATTGTGTTATGACCCCCAATTATTTAAACATCAATAATACTCTTATACACTCTAAAATTTTTTATCTACAGATTTATAAACATTTAGAAATGTATCACATATGTGTAAATTAAATCTATATGGTATCTTTAAATGATGGCACAATACTCAATTTTATGAATGTGACATAATAATATATTTCCTGACCATTAGGACTAATACAACAATGAACATTTATGTAATGATATTATATACATACATATATAGTTTTACACATATTTTGATTATTTTCTTAGTATAAATTCTTAGAACTGGAATTTTTGCACTGGTATTTATACTCATTAATATATAGTTAAATTTCTCATCAGAAAAATTTATAACAATTACATTCTCACAAGTATTGTATGAGAGTGCCAATACTGCTACAGTCTGAGCATTTATTATTTTGGGTGTGTTTTTCCGTTTTGGCTTTTAAGTAGCCATAGGTCAATAAAAAAGAAAGCTTATCTAATACCATAATTTTTAATTCTGGCTGAGCTGCCAGAATTAAAATAAACTGTTTATGAGGCTCGTAAAAGACCAAATGTTTCTTTTCACAAAACATACTAACATAAAACATAGTAGCTCTTTTCATCCATTTAACAACATAGCCGGAAAAAATTGTCTTTTTCTTGATGACTTCTAAGAAAGACATTCATACTATTTAAATTAAATAATCTTGTCTAACTTCCAACAAACTTCACTATTATTTTCATTACAATGATATAAGTAAAATTTATTTTAACTTTTCTTGTGTATTTGATGCTATCTACCTATTTGTATGGCCATTGTTCCCTTAATCCTTACTATGAATTGTATTTCATGATTCAATTTATTATATTAAAATATCCAAATAAATAAAAGTTGATGACAGGACATTTTATCATTAAAAATGTTACTAAATGTTACTTAATGTAGGAAGAACTTGATATTTAACAATGCTCACTTGTTCAAATTTAATGGTTGTTTTTCAAAATTAGGTATGTTTTTAATAAAACTTAATTGCATTTTCAAAATGATCCATATCAATAGTGTTTTATAAAATATTGACCAAGTGAAAATGATAAATCTGTTTATGAGATAAAACTAATTAGCCTCAATGCTTATTTAAATATGTATAAATTACTCCATGGGTAATGGGTAATAGTTGAAGTTCCATAGTCAATTTGTAAAGGAAATTGCCAGTTTACTCATTGATTTTCTTCATGAGCTAAACAGAAATGAAAACTCATTCATTCTGTAAGTTGCCAGCCAGAAAGAAGAGCACAATATGCTCCATTTTAGGAAGCTTTCGTGAGGCACAGCATGAAGGCATTTGGATACAGAGATTAAGGCAGAAGTGGGAGATCATGGAGATTTGAGCGGAGGAAGCAGAAATAAAGAAAAGCAATAGATTAAAAACAACAGAATGGAGACATAAGTTTTTTATTTTTAATTGAAAGAAAAGTCTAGGATAGTTTTATATTTAAAAAAATAAAATAGAAAAGATTTTAAAAATTGCATTTATTTTACCATGATCTAGGGGAAAGAATGAATTTTTAACCATGAGTTCAATTATATATGTAAATGTATAGAAAGCCTCTTCATCTCTCAGATCACTGAGACAATGACCACTGGAAATGTGATACAGATTTAATTCTGACCCACAAAAAATAATTGATTGGTAAGGTGATTTATTAAGAGAGGGTGGCTATATCATCTTAGGCTTTGTAATAGTTAAGGAATGAGAGGTTGAGCATATTCATTATGTTCTTTAAATTCAGGAAGGCAGTTGCTAAAGAGCTGGGATAAGTAAGAACTAATCTATTGGATGGTATCATTCATAAGTGTAGGGAATTTCTTTAAAAATGCAATTCTGATTCTGTGGTTCGGTGGGGGGAGTTATAAAGGCAAGATGTAAAAGTCTCACGCTTGTATTTAGGAACAGATGTCTGAAACCACATGCTTAAGATCTGCTGTTCTCAACCTTACAGACGAACCCTCAGATGCCTGAAAGTCTTGCCACTGAAACAACCACCATTGTCCTACTGACAAAATCTAGAGACTAAGAAAATAAAATTAAATTCAGGAAAACAGTAGGGAATTATCAGGCATAGGAGTAAGAAACAATAAATCATTAAGTTATGATAACTTATTCCTTAGTGTTTTGTCTAGCCTCTGTGCTAGTACATCTCCTGTAGAATATGAAGAAGCTTGGGAATCAGTTAAGTGAGACTCAGAGTAGAAAATCTTGAACAATATACTTTAACCAGCACGTTGAGAACTGCAGAGCTGAGTGTCTTTTCTGATACTGGCCTCTACCGTGTCATGCTAAATTAAGCATGTAATAGCCCCGACCAAGAAGACTCCAGTGATTCATTTCTTGAAACTTGGAGCTATTCGGCATTTCTGCAGTACCTGCAGCAGTAGCCAGAAGAGGGTGACAGCGCATTCTATTGTGAGCAAATTTTTAAAGTTGTATAACTTGATGAACACTTTTTAATACCAAATGAGAAAAAATGGTGGTAATCATGGAGCTGTGTCATGGAGGGTTTCATAGACTCAGTAAGGATTGAATTTCTTTGGGGTGGATTTTGGAAGGATTTTAATAAGAGGAGTGATCACTCTGACTTCTATGTGAAGATTAGGCAGATAGGGTAGAAGTAGAAGTATAGAACTACCAAGCAAACTCTCGTAGTCCAGAGCAGATGATGGTCTGGCTAGATCTAGAGCAGCAGTGGTGGAAAGTAGCAGATGGATTTAGAAAGAGGTAGATGTTTTTTAACAAAAGGCATTTGGAATTGAAATAGACAGGATTTGTCTATGAACTGGTCATTGAGGATTAAGGGAAAGGCAGGAGTGAAGGGTGGCATTTGGGTTAGTAACTGGGCAACTAGTGGTGATAGTTACTGATAGGGAAGGTTGGAGGAGGTAACTGACCTGTGGTGGAACATATTAACTTTGAGATGTTTATAAGATAACCCCATGGAATTGTCAAAAAAACAGAACTTCCCAAAATTCCGACCAGGGACACTAGGCCTAAGACTTTAAGGAGTAGACTGTAGATAGGTAAGCAAGCAGACCAGAGATGATTTTTCTAAGAATGAAAGAAAGCCCAGAAAGGGGGGAAAGAAGATGCTTGTGGTTGACCCTCCTCCTCTAGCTGGAAATAGGCCTGAATATTTAAAGTCTCCTCTGGCCTTTCCTCCCCCACGGCCATCTCTCCCCCATACACAGAATTGGTTTGACAGTTTAGTTAAAGGTGAGACACATTCACTCCCAAAAATGTCTACCAAACACTTTGAGATTCAAACATTTTGTGGTAATTTTGAGATGTGGGAAAATCTTTCCTGGGAAGATTAAGTTTTAATCAGGGTAAAAGAGGGGATAGTAAAAATCATTTAATTAGTTTTGAGTATAAATTTGGTTTTTACTAAGCTCTTGTTAAGATCTTAGCACTGAGAGGGAACTTTTATTTTTATTATTATTTTTATTTTTATTTTATTTTTATTTTATATCTTTATTAAGTATGAGGATGGGTAGGAATAGAGAGAATCAGTAGAAGGGACAAAATATAAATTTAATTTGGAAGCTATGGATTCTAGAAAGAACCTGCATTAGGGAAGTCTGGGAAGGTTGCAGGTATTCTGCCATATTACATACACCTTGCCCTTTCTTTTCTGCTTCCAAAGATCAATTATTTTCTGTTAGAGACGTATTCCCATTCCTTTTTCATTCTGTTTCATAAAGACTAGCTAAAGTCCAGCTGTGATGTGTGTTTTCTGTTTCATCTCATCTGCAGAAATACAGGAGTATCGCCATGTACACATTAGTTATAGATTTTTAGAAATGAGCTTAAAACCCATTACCATATCAGAGACCCTTGAACCTAACACGTTAAACAGACATATGTGCATACACATGCATGCATAAACACACACACACACACACACACACACACACACACACACACTCACCACTCCAGACACAGAGTACCTTGGTAGGATGAGAGAATCTCTAGATTTCAAGTTCTTCAAAACCCTTGCTCCGAATACAATATCAAAGGAGATTCATGGGACTATAGGGACTGTTTCAATGCAGTTGTATTGCAATTATTCTGCATAACAAACAATCTCCATATCTCAATGGCTCATCACATTTATTCTTGCTCAGAGGTTAGTGAGTTGCCTGTTCCTCTTCTGGGCTTGTCTGAGATGAGCTGATTTAGGATGAGCTTACATCTTGTGTCTTCCTGTTTTGGGACCTCAGGTGCTGGTAGCATGCTCTTTCCACAGAGGAGTGTTAAGAAAGCAAGAAAGCAAGCAGAAACATGCAAGGTTTTTGCTCAGCATTGACACAGTCGCTTCTGTTCTCATTCTCTAAGTCATACCAAGTCTCCTAGCCAAAAAAAGTCAAACAGGATGAGGGAGTGTGCTCCACCCACATGGAGCCCTAGGAGAGGAAGAGAGGGATTGCCAATAAACAATCTTATCTACCTCAGGGACTATGATTTGCTAAAACTTTCTGTCTCCTTCTTTAGACCAGACTCTGTCACATTAGTAAAAACTCAAGAAAACAGGAAGGGAAGAAAGGATAGAGAGAGAAAAGATTCTCCATAATTTCTTCCATTCTGCCCCCACCATGATGGCCATCTTTTTCAGAACAGAGCTATGAAACATTAAAAAATAAGAAATACTTGAAATTTCAAATGTGGCTAATCAATTAAATATTTCACAGAAGCTCAGAAGCCAGTAGCTGATGAGAATGGAAAGTTATATGCCAAAAGCTATTTATCTGGAACAACTTCCTCTCTCTGTTTTTTCCCCCAATTTGTCCGTGAAACCCACCAGGAGTAGCTTTTGAAAGGACAAACTATCTTTTCCATACTTCTATCCTCAGAGCCTAAATCAGTACACAGTATGTATTTATTGAGCAAATATCATGCAGATATTTAAAGACAATATGAGCTTTTAAACATTTACTTAGTACTTAGTCTTAACTGGAAAAACAAGAGGAAGTCATTTTTTTATCTCTCTCTAGAGAATGTAAAAACTTAACTAAATTACTCTTTACTTATGCAGAATCTTATTTTCCCCCTGAGAATCAATAAATTAATGAAAAAAATAAATATCGTATATATCTAAAAAATTGGTTCATAGAAAACATAACAAAGATATGTTTCATATTCAGTTTTTATTCTTCATAAAGATGCCAACTACAGAAGTGATTACAACTGTTAGAAAATATAAATTGAGCTGTTATATTTTTATTTGAATGCCATGACTGTGTGGGCACACAAACATCTATATGTGGCATCACACCGAAAAAAACAGGAATAAAAATGAAGGATTTCTATTCCCTATTGTGTTTTTATCTAATTAGTTCTCAAAAAATATGTTCTCATTCTTCTAAAAAAAAAATCTTAAAGGCGAGTAAGTTGTAATTGTCGGCAACGATGTAAATGCAGGGCGAGGGGAATTGCAGAGTAATCAAGATTTCCTGTTAGTACAGCGATTAATAACTATTACTGTCAGTAATGTTTCAATCCTCACCATATAATACAAGGTTCTTGTATCTATTAAAAATATAGTTAACTACAATTACTTCAATCATTTATTTTTTGTTTTTTTTTCTATTTTTTTCAAATTTATTTATTTAAATATACCTGGTATACAATTTTATATGGGTTATGTCAGTTTCAGGTGTACTATATAATAATTAAACATTTATACTTTACAATGTGATCACCCCACTAATTCTAGTAATCATCTGTCACCATGTAAATTTATCAGAATATTATTGATTATATTCCCCTTCTCCTTTCACCCACCCATCCCCCACTTAAATCAAGTTTAGTACAAATATGATGCAAATGAGTTCATTTTAAACTTATTAATGTAACAAAATATTTAATAAAGAAATTAAGTTATAATACAATATTTTGTGAGCAATATATTTAATTTTCAAAATTTTTATTGAACATATTAATAATTTGATTTCATATTACATACATTTAGGAAAAAAGAGAGAAAAAGAAAAGAAGCTTAGAAAATGAAAGAATTGTTCACACCTTTTTGTTAAAATCATAAGATACAAAGCATATGAATATTATTCAATTTTATTAATATTTTGTTAACAGATAATTTCTAAACAGAGTTAGGTTCTATAAGAAAAAGAATAGAAATTAATAGATATCTCTGGCTCTACATTTGATCTTAGAGACTGTATTTATTGGGCTTACTAGAACTCATTAAGCTGAAAATTAGCAATTATCAAGGATGTCCTCTGTAGTTGACATAGACAATCACTGCATAAATTTTTAAATCTGATAGCACAATTAGAAAAAAGTCTATAATTAATCACATAGTGTAAAATATTTTTGAAACAACAATGGCTTTAGCATCAAACTAAATTTAAAAACAAAGATGTATATGCAACTTTGAGTTAATTTTACCTAAATGATATCCTAAACTATCTTTACCTCATTCACATATATCCTAGAACCATTCCACAAATCTTCTTGACAGATAATAACTGATGTGAAACTCCCCCTTCACCACTGGAATAAAGAATCAGTTCCAAAAATCAGTGTTGAAAGCACCTACCAGTCTTTACCTGTCTTTTTGATCCTCATTTGAAGTTATAAATGAGGGCGTTAGACCTCAGAGGAGAAGGAAATAGGAAGGTATAGCATTACAATAAAGATGATGTTACAGAAATACAAAACGTCCAGTACAAACATGCAGAAGACAGAGAAACCACAATTATTCAACCTTAACTAAGCAGGTCAAAAAAAATCGATATATCAAGAAATGCCAGTAACAGCATACTCCTAAGAAGCATTTCTAGCAACATCCAATATTTACAGTTTCATCTAAGTGCTAAACATAGGAGTTATATCCTCTAGAAGAGACGATGATAAACTCATAGCTGAAGAGCAATTACAGATAACTGGGGGAACTTTCAAAATCCCTTAGTCATTTTGATTGCACTTTTCTTATCTGGTGACTGGAGGAATTGGTCAAGTTTATCTCTTTGGGAATAATGCAGCTCTGCTATTATAATTCTCTCACATTTTCTCTCTTAAAATAAAAACCTTTATGTGGAAAATAAATACTATGTTCAAAGAATGCTTCATTTACTAAGGGTTAGGAGGATCATAATCAGTATGAATGTGACATCAGTCGAACTCTGATACTGTATCACCTTCCAGGATAATAAATGTCAAAGTTCACAACATTCTGTGCTGTGTGATTCATCACCTAGTATTCCAAAAAACAATTCTCCAGACAGTTCTTTTTGCTTTTTCAGTGTAGGCTTTATTCCACTCAACATCTGTTTTTAAAACATTATTTATTCTTTTTCTTTGTTCTTCTTTCTCTTTCTAGCTTTAGGTCTTAAATGGAGATCAAAATGATTTTGAGACTTGTATTATTTTTTCCTGTATGCATTACAAAATTCTTCTACAGGTTTTATACGAGAGAAAAATGTAGGATTAAGTGTACTACAATTTGGATTTTACAAAACCAAAGATTAATAAATAGACAATGTGATCTGAAATAAAACACCTAGCATAAAGCCATGATACATGTTGGAAATTTTTCAGCATATCTCAGAGAAAAAGCATGTAGCTGTACACTTGAGTCACTTGACCATTCCACAGCCAGAATTCTTCATCACAGTTTACTTGAAAATTCTAAGAAAGTGGGAGAATCCACTAGGATTTACTGTCAGTAAAGAAAGGACAAATCACCCTATTAAAAGGGCTCTTTAAGCTAATCAATATAAATACAATGTGATTGTTTTATACCTCTTTCTCAACTAAAATAAATTTGAATTGAGTAGAGAATTGACAAAATAATTACTCTCAAGTGGTTCCTGGAAATTTTACCTTATAAGGTACCTACAGGTAAGTTTATGTGAGATTTTGTGATTCAGGCTCCAGATTCTGGTTTAATCAATTATTCATTTTTAAATTTAAGTGGTGCTGCTTGTAAATGCATTTTAAATTTCTATTTCTAGATTGATTAATAGTGTTCTGGCTTATAATTTATAATTTAGTAAGTGTAATTTACTATAATTTTATAGACTGGGTTATAATCTAATAACCGTTTATTCATTAATGCTTTGTTAACCATGAGCTATGGTATATAGGATATTGTTGGTCCTAGGAGGCAAAGTTTTTGATCATCTCTGTGTGGAGTAGGGTGAAGGCATGTATCTTGGCAGGCCTCTCAACCACAGCATATGGTGCTATACTTACAATATAGCTCACTCAATGTATTTTTAAGGGAATATAATCTAAAAGTGTTGCTATATAATAATCTTATCAAAGACTAGTGTGAAAGTAAATTTATTGATGGATTGCCTGAGAGATATGCAATCTATATATCCCTTTAAATCAGAGAGTACAAAATCAAAAGACTTCCAAGGTCATATGCACAAATAAGTGAACAAAGCAGCCTGGTATAATTAATAAGGGTTGGGATGAGTATGATGGTTAACTAGTGAGATGCATTCCATACTCCGGAGCATCTTCTTCTTTTTTGAAACACCAAAGAAATTCATTCTCATGACTGAATTTGGCTTGCATCCTGCTTGTCTACTCTCTGCCTTCTAGATATCTATTTATATCTGTCCTAGATTAAGACAGTGCTTCAGAGTGTTACCTTGACTCTATTTTTTTATACCTCCTTCCAACTGATTTTACTGAACTTTAACCTGGCACTGTGATGTGAGGAAGTTTTTGACTGAAGATCAGGGGAGGTGTCTTTCTATTCTTCTTTATGTTGCACTCTAAAAATTAACAGCTTCTTTCTACAAAGCAATGAGGTCTTCTCTTTAATAAAGCTGCTTTAGTTTTCTATTCAAGATATCATAAACAGTGTTCAGATCATGATCCACACTGGTCCTCAATTGTGTGCTTGTAGAGATCCTTGTTTTTGCTTTTGGAAGTACAAATAGTAGAATCTGCCCCATCCATTCCCTTTGCCACTTATGCTCACTTTCCTTGTCTTCCAGGCACATGGCAGGATTGCACCTCCTTGTTCTGTTGTTGGTGCTGAAATGAGTACTTCCAGTTAATGAGTTTTGAACACAGTGACTTGTGCCACTTTGAGCCTGGAGTATTTATTACCAAACATGACACCCATCAGTGCCCTGGTTTTCCTCTGCTATGGTCACTGCCAATTTTCCAACTGAGATCATAATGAGAATGACAATGATAACACTAGCTCAGGGTCACCATTAAATTCAAAGCGAACATGGAATGTCCTTTCTTATTTCAAGCCTGTACGATTTGGGGATTGTTTGTTATTGTATCACATCCTAGCCTGAATCCTTCTTATGCTCACTTAATTATCTCATTGGAAATGTAGATGTAGAGAAATTCATGCTTAGGCAAGGTCTCTAAATGTGATTGCTTCCTAGGTTCAAGGTGATTTGATTCCAATCTTTGTAACTGGGATGATTGATAATGATAAAATCCAATTATATATATATGTATATATATATATGCATACATATATATATATTTTTTATTCTCTATATTTTAATGAAAACATTACAAAATAGAATACATGCATTTCTTAAGAAAAATAACACAATATAAGAAGTCTGCAGAATATCTGATGTTTATATTCTTTCCCTACATTGTAAAACATTTTTTTAGAATGAAAAAAATAAGACTTTGCAGTAGCCTAGCTCTGCACACACAGCTCATTTATCAAAGTAATCTCTTCTTGGATTATCACATTACAAGTAGACAATGGTCTCCTGGCTCACAAAAACACTTCATAATAGTTAATGTAAGAATGATATTGAAGAGACTTTCATTGTACTTCAGAGGATAAAATGTTTTCCTGATTTTGTGTTGCTTCCCCAAAGGAAAAAAAAACTAGTTTGTTTCTACGTGATCAAACAATGCTTATGTCTCCTTTGCTACACTGTCTGCTAGGAAGTTTATTGTTGATATTAGGTTCAAACCCAGCAAATTTCGAAAACCCTACTATATGTATTTCTGACTTCACTCTTAATTATCAGGTAAAAGTTAAAGGGGCTGGAATATTAAGATACAGATGGAATCCTACTTAGTGTGTTTGCAGTTGTACATTTGTAGAGGTAGCTGGCATAGAAGCAGCCTAATAACTGGTAACCTAGGACAATAGTTTTATGGACTCCAGAGCCAGATTAGTTGTATTAAGTCTTAGCTCTGCAACGTGGTAGCTGTCTTAGTCCAGAATACCACAGACTGAGTAGCTTACAGACAACAGCAATTCATTTCTCACAGTTTTAGAGCCTGAAAAGTCCAAGAATAAGGCACTGGCAGATTTTGTGTCTGGTGAGAGAACACTTCCTGATTCACAAATGGGATCTTCTAGCTGTGTCTTCTCATGGTGGAAGGAGTAAAGGAGCTCTCTGGGGTCTTTTTACAAGAACACTAATGTCATTTTATAAGGGCTCTACCCTCATGACTTAATAATTTCCCAAAGGCCTCACCTCCTAATATCATCACCTGAGGGGTTAGATTTCAACATCTGAATTTTGGAAGGACATAGTCAATCTCTAGCAGTAGCTATGTGTGAATTTATTTTACTCAAGTAAGTTATTTTACTGTGCCTCAGTCTCTTCATTTTTAAAAGAGGAGTAGTTTCCTCAATGGTTGCGAGGATTAGAAGTATTACTTTTGGACACTTAGTAGTTCTTTGAGCATTACTAAAAATGTTTACTGGCATGTTAGTTATTAGAATTACTTCTCAAATAATAAATGGCCAGTGATTGCAGATCGCTCCGCATGGTTCTATCGATCAACATTATCCGAGAGCCCATAATGTAATGTGCACTGTGCTAAGTACTAGAAATACAAAGATGAATAAGACCTGACCCTTGTTTTAGTTCATAGGATATATTAGCTTAAGTGGAGAAAGATACATAAAAGGAATATATCAGTATAGTCAATGATAGGATGAATTATTTTGTGCTCATTATCAACATATAGTTTGTTAAAATATCAATATAGATATTTCACCTTGAAATCCTCAAAAACACAATAATTTTTGCAGCCCTCTAAAAAAAGTTTTTGGAAAATAGAAAGTACTTAGGGATTGTGAAATAGAGTAATTAACTGAAGGTGAAACATTCAAGTGATGCTATCCAGCAGTCACCTTATCGGAACTACCCACAAATAAATATAATTGCAATTGTAATGAATGATCTGAGAAAAAGGTTCTATGAGAAAAAGCGGAGGTAGAGAGGTGAAAAGGGCCGTCCTGGTCTGGGCATTTGGAGAAGGTTTTCCCGAGAATGTGGCCTTTAAGCTGAGACTTACAGGATAAACAGTGGTTACTCAAAAGAAGGTGTGTTCCAAACAGAATTAACAGGGACCACAAAGCTGCTGAGGCAGGATGGAGCTTGTCAATCACTTTCAGGTTCCAAGAACTAAAAGGAGGAATGTATAGAGTATAGTAGGTATGTAAGAAAGTGGTGTAAGATAGTAATTAATTATCACATCCTCAGAGAGGCCTTCTCTGATCATCTCATCTAACACAGACCCCTGTGTCCTGTCCTCTTCTCATTACCCTATTATAGTTTCTTTATTATACCTTTCCTAAATTATCTTTATTATGTGCTTAATTTTTGTCACATGTTTTCCCCAACTTAAATGAAAGTTCCACTAAAGATGGATCTTGTCTGCCTTACGCATCTCTGCAACTACAACACTAGGAACAGAACTTGGGTGCGTCAATGCTGTTCAGTAAATGTTAAATAGAAAAAAATGTGAATTAATGCATGTAGTAGGAGAGATCAGCTGGGGGCCAATCAAAAAGGGTTTTATATACCATAACACAGATTTTGAACTTGTATTCAAAGATTAATACCGAGGAGAGATTGCTGCTTAAAATAGAATTAAGGTTCCAATAGCACAGTGGACAATGGGACTGTTGTCAGGATGGCCCAGAAGAAAAACTGAATTGGAATGAGACTGCTCCAAAGGATGGCAGACAATAGAGGATGAAAAGAAGGTGATAATTCTGAATCATATAGGGATTGTGTTTTAGGTCATGAGTATGTTGCCAATATGTGGAAGTAAGAATGGCTGTCTTTATTTAAGGTTACTAGGCTTAGAGTTGTAAACTACCCAGGTCCTGACTTTGCTGTACCTGGAGGGACAATGAAGGTGGAGGAGGAGAAAAAGAGTTGAAATAGGTGAAGGGGGTAAAAACAGAGAATGAGTAGGCTTTTAAGGCTCAACAATCGGGAGCTGTTCACAGTGAGTAGAACACTGGTAGACACTAAGATGTTTGCATATGTATGTTTTGTTGGATTAATTCAGAAAGTAAATTTCTGATTTAATCTCTTTGGTTCATGTCATTATAGATTCAGATTGTTAAAAGAATGCACACAAACTTTACAACTCACATTCTTCCTGCAATGGTGTAGCTTAAGACAGTGCCTTTGAAAGCAGTGCTGCATCTTCCAGGTCTGTATTTATTTGAAGGCAGCCCAAAATTTCTGGCATAACTGTAGAATTTATGAGATTAAAATTTATACTTTACAAACTGATGTATACTTAGCACAGTAAAATGAGGGCATACTTCTCTTTGCTCAGTAGAGGTCATTCTCATCAGCAGAAGTCAAGCTTATGATACAGGAGGCTATTCAGGAGGCACCTTTGTTGGGATAGTTTATAGGTTAGTTATCACACCATTGAAAGTGTCAAGAAATGACCTCTTTTTAAAAGAATATCAGTCCAATCCAAGGTGTTAACAGAGCATTACTCTAGAAAGGAAATCTCTGTGTGAATCATCATTCATGATTCATTCTTCCTCTGCATTTTAACATTTTACACCCTTGTTTATCTGTTCATTCACTTAGCAAATATGTATATACATGTGCTTAACACTATTGCTATGGTGAACAAAATAGAGATGCCATCTGCCCTCAAAGAGTTCACCATTTAAATAGAAAGAGAAAAAGAAATAAGTAATTACAATGCAATGTGATCAGGTAAGCACAGGTGCTATGGAATTCCGAACCAGACTTGGGCAAAGTCCACCCTGAGACCCGAAGGTAGCAAGGAGGTGTTTCCCTTGACCATAACTTCTCCCAAATATTGAGCCGCTTCCTCTTTTATAATACAATCTATATTTAATTAAGATTTCCACAGGGTGACATTTGACAAAAATAACTCTATCAAATATGAAGTATGATGAGAAATAAAAAAATACAGACGATACAAACAGCACAGAAATAATCAAATTTCTAAAGTGTAAGATTTGCTCTTTAAGATAACTATACACTGATCTAAAGGAAAAAGTGATGCATCTTTGCCCACATCTTCTGAATCCATCCCTTCTTGGGAAAGGGACTTTTATATTTGTCAGTGGAAAGCAAACTTCTAAGTAATTGTCCATTTCCTATGGAAAAAAAAACTGAAAAAAAAATACTTCTCATAAATATCTTTCATTTTTATTTCTAATTCTTGGCAATTGAGATAATTTTTTTCATGTCTATTGGCATGTCTAAGGTATGTAATAAAATGAGTGATCTCATGATTACTCCACTAAAGATAATGATTTTGCTAACACTGCTTGCATGATATAACACTTTAGCTGTGTAATACATACAAATACACAATAAAAAATGACACTAAGACTCAAGGCAATTTTTTATCTTTGAACAATTGACATATACAACAACATTTGTTCAGTTACAACCTCAAATCACTGCCCACTTAACCTGAAAGCAATATTAAAGGAATTTCTTAAAAGTTACTGAATTGTTCTCTCCAAAGGACTTAAGTCTATAAGAGTCTGTTTCTAGGAAATAGGAGCCTATCTCTTTCTTTTCCTCTTCCCTTTCTTTCACCTCTCTTAGTGTTTCTTCTCTTAAAAAAATAATTTTAAAGTTCTCTATTCTTTCTGTTCTTTTACCTTTTTTTCTCTTCTCTTCCTTACCTTTAAGGTGGCAGGAAGTGGTCAGGGTCAAGGGGACTGGCTGGGCCTGACAGGACCAGGGTCAATCAGGGAGATGATCAGGACCAAGGCAGCCAGTGGGACCTTTGGGAATGGGGCCAGAACCAATGAGACAGCTGGGACCAATGAGACTCAGGCTAGGGGCAGCCGGCAGAATTAAGATATTAGTTATGTACAGGGAGAATAATCAAATACATGTTGAAGATGATGGGAACCAATTTTCTCTGTGTCGAGAAAGTGCTAGAATGAACCCTGAGGTTTTGACTTGGAACTTGAAATACCAGTGTAAATTTGTGTTTTAAATATAGATCAATAGATAGGTAGATGATAGATGTTTTGTATATATAATATATAATACTTGCAAAGTATATAATTATAAATAATCATAAAAATATATAGTATTATATATGTTCTATATAGATGTATAATTATATATGAAAATATATACATGTATATGAAAATATACATACATATATATAAAATTCCTAGCTCTGTCTACTAAGAGGGTCTAGAAGCAGTGCGCAAACTCAGTGCTTGAGTCTTGGTTTCTAAAAGCTGTTTTTTACTAAAGAAAAGATTCTAGGAGAAAAAGTATAATCAAGGACTAGAACAGGAAAAGTACAAGATAAATCTGGAATACTTTGTGCCAGAAAGTAAGGAAGTACTCAAATCATGCCGGAGACTTGCCAAAAGGATATATGGGCTAACTTCTAGAGGCTCCTACTGACTCAATCTAGGTAATGTGGACATCGAAATAAATAATGATGTTAATGCATTATAACATTGAACACAATTGTTATTTTCAGTCTGTACTATAAATAAATAAACAAATAAATAAATAAATAAACAAATAAATAAAATGTGGAAGAGTGTAATAATTGATTCAAGTAAGTATCTTCAATGTCTAGAGGGTAAAAATTTAAAGAGAAAAAGGATATTTATGTAGTTTAAAATTATCCACACTGAAGGAAAAAATTAGTAAATTTTTGATAGAGAAATGAAATAGACAATAATATTTTAACCAACTGATCACATTGAGTGCCACCTGATGTGATAAACTGTGAAGAACGGAGCATCTCTGTTTCTATTAAAATTCCATTACCTGAATCTAAAATGAGGAAATATCAGATAAACTAAAAGTAAAAGACATTAAAAAACTGGGCAGTACTCATTCAAAATATAAAGGTCACAAAAGGCAAGGAAAGTTTGAGCAAATGTTTCATATTGAAGACTAAAGAGATATGATGACAAAATGCAACACAGGATTCTAGATTAAGTCCTGGATTGGAAGAAAAATAATTTTTTTTTCTGCTGAAAGGGGGATTATTGGAACAATTGGTAAAATGGGAATGGGGTTTTAGGATTAGATGGTAGTATTTTATCAGTTGTTAATTCCTGGTTCACTTGGATGTACTAAGGTCATGTAAGAGAGTGTCCTCTTCTTTTAGAAAATGCACATAAGTATTTAGGGGTAATGTGGCATCATGTCTTCATATTACACTCAGATAGGTCAGAGAGAACAACATAAATATAAATATTGATATAAAGACAAAGATAGAGATAGAGATAGATAAATGTAACCAAATGTTAACTGCAGAATGTAAAAGTTCTTTTCACTGTTCTTGCAACATCTGTAAGGTTAAAATTATTTCAAAATAAAACACTTTTTTAATGAAGACAATATTGAGCTAAAAGGTCAATAGCATTATCTGTATTTCAATGTTACTTAATACTTTTTCAAGCATTATCCTACCATGAAGGTATATTTTAATGTTATTTCATATCTTTCAAGCATTACACTAAATTACCCTAAAGATGAAATTACATTTCATGTTATTTTTTCTTTCATCAATCATATGGTTTGGTCTAGTGCCTCATTTGAAAAAAAATTAGCAAAAACTACACAAATTTAATGTATGACTAATATATAAACCTTGCAAAATTAATTACTGAAAAACTCTTAAGTGAAAAAATATATTGGTGTTATTTCCTTTTTTCCCAAGCTGGTATATAAATGGTATAATTTAGAATCAGAAATTTAGTTTCATTCTCAATGGAAGTAACAATACAAGTCAATTTGCTGCTCTCTCTTTCTCTCTTGGTTAGGTTTCATATGTCAAGGCTATTGACATTTGGATGGCAGTATGCCTCCTTTTTGTGTTTTCAGCACTTCTGGAATATGCAGCTGTAAATTTTGTATCAAGACAACACAAAGAACTTCTGAGATTTCGACGAAAGAGAAAGAATAAGGTAAGCAATTAAATGTACTAGGTTCGCTAGGGTACCATTCTTCACTAGGAAGTGAATTTGTTATATTTAATAGGATGTACAGAGAGGAAATGGAGACTGGAGATTAAATGATATGATGTTCCTTTGGTTTTGTCTAACTGAAACTTAAATTGTCAAAAATAGCTTCTGGCAGAAAACGATGACACCTAGCTGTACTTTATACAGAATATTTGGTGACATGAGAGCTTAATCAACTTCTTTCTAATGTACTCCTGGAACGACACCATTTTTTGCTGCAATTGACAAAAATATATCATTTCTTATTTACAATGTTAGCGTGTTTCTGGAGTGTTTACTTGATAGTTTA
The DNA here is from genome assembly GCA_028627145.1 of Eidolon dupreanum. Classification (NCBI taxonomy): domain Eukaryota; kingdom Metazoa; phylum Chordata; class Mammalia; order Chiroptera; family Pteropodidae; genus Eidolon; species Eidolon dupreanum. Next base: position 21,568,007 of record CM053512.1, read on the forward strand.
CTTGAAATATGTCATCAAATGTAATGATTTAAATTCTTTGTGAATTAATTCCTTTAATTATTTCCATACAATATTACCTATTTATTAATATTACGATGTTCATGTAAAGCTATGTGGGGTCTTTTTTAATGCTTCTTTCATGTTTTTTAAGACGTTTCTTCTGGATCCCAATGGAAAACAGAGTAACATACTATTTTTGCCTTGCTATCACCCAATAAATGAAACCCAGAAGAAATGTTATTTAGAACATCTTTAGGAGGTCACATGAAATTGAAATAATCTTCTAATTGGATTTGGATGTAAAGAATGAGGTTGTTCCCCTTTATTAAGACTTATAGTGTCATCTTTCTTTACATGCACATAGTTTTAATTAACCCTTTTCTTATGCTGTAAGAGAACATTCCTATTGACCAGCGTATCTATGACTTTACTTCTTTTAATGTGAATGTGCCTGCTGATATTTTAAAAGCAAATGGATCCTTAAGCAATAGAGAAATATCAAAGTTGTATGCAACAGGAGAAATCATGGCCAGAATCCAATATACTGGAAGGTTTTAGTCAAAACATACTCAAATCTTAAAATTCATCTGGCTCACATAGTATGCATTTTTAAGGATTTAACTTTTAAAGGATTTCTTATGTTTCTGAATTATTGACTGTGATTTATAGATTCAGAAAACCTTTTTAAAGCACTAAGCCCTGATCTCTCAGTGCTGAGCCTACTCAGTATTAATCATCTTCCAAAGCAATAACTTATTTAGTCATGTTTGACTCCCCAGAATCCTCACCTGCTCCTTCCAGGATAGAAGGAGCATGAGTGTTTTGATACTCTGGCTAATGCACTGGACAGAGAAACAATGCTAGAGCTTGCATTTGATCACTTTTTTATGAAAGTAAGAGCATATCATTTGTACATTAAAACATATTTTGATGGAAGATGAACTTTTTAAAAATCTCCTTCCCCTGACTTCACTGCTATTGGCTGGTTTTCTTACACTTTTCTCGTTCTTCCTTACTCTCCCTTTCTCTCTTTTTCCTCCCCTTTTTTTCTGCCTCCATTAATGCCTATTTGCTCTCCCTTTCTCTAATGATACCTGGCACTGGCTGAAACACTATAACAGAACAAAAAACTCTGTATTACAGAGGTGAAGCTCTTGTCTTTCTTTCCCCATAATGACTGATAAAGACAATTTTTCCTTTTAATATCATTAAACAGAAGTAAGGCAATACTTATTTCCCTGTCTCGTTTTGAGTTGCTTTTCTATGTTTTTTTTTCCATTTCTCTACTTTTCTCCTCTTTTCCGCAATTTAGAAAGTATCAACCTGGTGCTGAAAACACTAGAAATGAAAAAGTATTACACATGTGGTGTTCGAATGGAGGCTGAGAGCTCAGATATTTTCTACTCCCATCACAAATCCACAGTCACCATATCCAATGGATAACATAACAGACTACAGTTTACATGCTCAATCTGGTTCCTTCAAATGATCCTTCACAAAGCAGCTCTTTATTCAGTTTTACCACCTAAAGAGTATCGGGTTACAAAGATTTGACGTTCCTTCTTTAGCTCACAGAAAGACAGCAAGATTAAGTTTTCTAGTGATTGGCATGCTAGGAAAATGCAGAAATGCAAAAAATAGTAATATTTTATTGTTTTCTAATCCCTATTTGAAATACTCAGGAAGTAAATATTATAATTAATATTTAGTGTGAGAAAAAGTCCAGCTTTTTAGTTCATTTCTTACTTTGAGGAGTGGATAGCTTGCATATATGAAAATCTATTAATTGATGCATATGTATGTTGAAATGATACATGCAATTTAAAACCAATTGTGCAATTATATTTAATCATATATGCCTTAATTCTCTGGTTTCTCAATCCCTCTTGGTCCACTTTACCTTCCCACAGACAGAAGCTTTTGCATTGGAGAAGTTTTACCGTTTCTCAGACACGGTAAATTCACTTTCTTAAATCTAAGTAGAGGAATGTGGTCATCAGTAAAAAAGCAGACAGCGTATTCTGCACCCGGGCAGTGTCTGGTGGGGAAACACAGGCTCTTGAATATTTAAAGCCAAACCACCATCACCTCCTTCAGCTGATACTCTCTTTTTCTAACACCTCCATTTGTCTTTCCTCACTTAGTAAAAGGATTTTTAAATATTATCCTTCATCTTATTAACCAAGTTATTTGATCAATCAAAAAGATTTTAAAATACATATTCAATAAAAATATCACATATATTTTATTATAGCCTCCATAGAAGAAATAATCATGTTTGACAACATCAATTTCAAAATAAATGGGAAATTTATTTATACAAATAATTCTTGCCAGAAAATAGAAACCTAAAAATAAGGTAAAAATGAAAAGCTTTTGTCCAGCTGATGTATCTATTAGAATTCATTCTAAATGTTGGTATGTTGAAATTCTTTACAGTAAATGAATAATTCTAGTTTTAATAATGGCATCCTGTAAAATGTTTGATTGGAAAGAAATCACAAGGACATGTGTCCCAATTTAGTTATTAAATTTAAACATACCAAAGCCAAGAATTTAAGCTAGGAAATCATATCCGAACAGTACAGTTTATTAAACTAAAATTTCTAGGAAAAAGTGTATTTAAAAATACTTCCCCAGATGATTCCACTGCATACCTGCATACCTCAGTTAAGGATTGATAAAGTGTTAGATGAATGGACGAGAGACATAATATTAGATGAATATTAGAGTAATCTCAATATCATAGCCAATATTTAGACCCAGTATTATTATAAAACACTTATTATGTTTTCTTATATTATAATATGTAATCGCTCAACTATTTTTCTTTTCTAATAAAATTGTATATTTGTTCCAAACATAGCTAGCCAATTGTCTTTTATTTTTATCCCTGAAAAAAAAAGTTTTCACATGATCCAATTACCTTTACTTGATTATCTTAACTGTAAATTTTTTAAAATGTTAATTGCATTGAATTTGCATAATCGCATATAGTAACCTCTTTGAGAGAGGTATACATTTAAATTTCCAGTAACTAAAGAGTGCTTATAGGAGCTTTAGTATAGAAGACACAAATTTAATTAAATACTGCTTTACAAAAGCAATACAGGAAGAACTCTGGTGAAAAATCAGGTTTACCTCAGTAACAGTCAATAATGTTATTTTTAAAAAGAAACAATACAATTTGAAATACATTATTAAAAGTTATATGTTTCCCATTTATTTTTACAAATAGTCTAATCATCATGTAAATTTGGGGTTGATCTTTAACTTTTTAAAGACTATTTTCTTCAAGCTAATAACTTTCTGGGACAAAGGAACTTATCCTTAAAAAAAAAAATGAAAACGTGTTTTGCTGAGACACAATCTGATCAATCCAAATCTTTAAATGAACATGATCAAAATGAGTCTAAATGTCGACCCGGTGCCCTTTTTTTTCATGAGTACTGGTTTACATAAGTTTTTTTTAAGAACTCTAATTTGGCAGAAAAGGCAACATAAAATAGCCTCATAACAGAAAGTTTGTCCCAACAAGGAAACTGATACTGACATAAGTATTAGTCCCAGGAAAGTTTTAACTTGCTTCAGCATTGGCTTTGGCAGTGGAGACAAGATTTTATATCTTACTTTTGTCTCTTAAAGGTACAAGTGAACCTTTTGTCTATTGTGAAAGAATAAAAGTTTGCTCTCGTATGCAAATTTCCCCACCCCACACTGTCATCGCCTGCTGTGTGCATATTACCCACCACACCTGGTCATAGACGCTTATCCCCAGTGCTGTGTATGAGTGGGTGTGTGCATGACATGAAAGTATTTTGGTTAGAAGTTGCTCTTTCCATGTATGATATCATTATGTTCGTCCTGCAGGGTTATGAAGACACTAACATATTTCTGAGCATATGTGATTTGTTAATAGACATGGATGATATGGGATTGCTTTAGTGCATTTCATGTTGCTTCTTTCGCATTGCAATATATTGTAATGATCCAATGGTTTTCTGGGAGAAAGCACATTCACACAGCATTCTAGTACCTCTATCTTCCTACTTATTATTGTATATTAATTATCGTGTATACGCAAATGAAATAAGCATGGACATTAGTTCTAGATTTAAATAATCACCAAGTTTGTTTTGCTAGTCATGATGTTCTTTTTTTTAAATGAATATGTCATTGACTGCATTTTGACTATCTGTATAAAAACATTATTTTATTTAGTTAAGTATTTATATGCTGTCTTCAAAAATATCTCAAAGTAACTTCTAAGAATAACCAATAATTGATTTTTTTTGCCCTGTACATTTTGTCAGTTCTATAGTCTTAGGACAGATACAAATATATATGTACACTATTTTGGTTGAAGGAATGAGGCCCCACCATTGAAAATAATGTAGCACCCATATATATTAAAATTTTTAATAAAGGTTTCATCCTAGGTCAGTTTATGCTATATTCTAGATTATAAGATATTTTTTCAATAGCTAAATTATTTCCTACATATCTCTTTGATACATATCTGAAGATAAGTAGTTTCCCAACAATTGCAAACAAAATTCCATTTCAATGGCTCTGATACAAAGAAGTTAGAAATGTCATTCACTCAAGGAAAACAAAAATTGTAAGAATTTAATTATTTCCTGAAAACAAATATTTAGAGTTTAGGTTAAACGCAGCTATATTTTTTAGAGCTATAGTGTCTCTAAAATATTTGTTTGGGAAAATAATATTCAATAAAGTAATATAATCTTTACTTAATGTACTTTCACAGCATTATAGAGACTTTCATCTCGAAGTTAGCTAAAATAGATTTACAGTACTGCTTTTTACATATGCTGTTTATTATATTATGTCATGCCACAATTATGAGTCAACACTGAAAGAATCTAGCACATTAAGCTAGACATAGATATATAGATTTTTAAAATTATTTTATTCAATACCCTATAATATACATATTACATATTCATAATATTTCATTAAAAACATTTATTCATAAATAAAACATTTATTTTTTTAAGCTTACATTTTACCATTCAATAATCTCCAATCCTCCCCATTTCTGATTCTAAGTTCAGTATGCTAAGCATAAACTTGGTTAATTCATAACTAATTCATATATCATCTATAACAAATGCAAGCTTCTCTAGGGAGCTAGATTTTAAAGAATTTTATATTGACAATTGACTTGCAACTATAAAGTATTTTTAACGTCATCTATAATTTCATTCATTTAAGCCTCTCATTTTTAAATGATGTAGAAATGTATAAGATATATTAAATTGAATATTTTATATTAGGCTAATATTTAGTTTAGAAAATAAATTAATTCATATAGCTCATCTTACCTCAGAATTTTCTGAGTAATTTTCCTCAATAAAAATAAACCACTGTTACATATTTTTTTTCCAAAACCACTTTGAAATCATGTAAATGATAATTAATAGCAAATAACATTTTACCTCTCACTTTCCAACTTGCCAATTAAAAGTTATAGAAAATTATTTTTAAAAAAGACTTTTGGGATAATTTACTTAACATCTTGATTGTGTAAAGAACACCCCAAAGGTATCTACTAGAGGAGAAACATTAGGATAAAACTAGCATATTCAATGTTGTTGTATCTCACAACAATTTACATAATCATTACTAACACTCTTAGATACTAAATGTTTCGTTACCACTCACAGACAATCTTCATGTTTTCACCACTCCCGCATCCAAACAAGATTTTTTTTTGGGGGGGGAGGTCATTTTTGAGGACTGGAATAGGATAGGTGTTTAATTCTTTTTTATTATTTATTTTTATTTTTAACAATTTTTAATTTTTCAATTAGAGTTGACATACAATATTGTATTAGTTTCAAGTATACTATACTATGATTAGACATTTATATAACTTACAAAGAGATCACCTCTATAAATTTAATACCCATCTGACAACATATATAGTTATTATAGTATTCCCTATGTTATACTTTATATCCCCAAGACTATTTTGTAATTACCAATTTTTACTTCTTAATCCCTTCCCCTTTTTCATCCATCCTATCAACCCCACTCCTACCTAGCAACCATCAAAATGTTTTCTGTATCTATGAGTATGCTTTGTTTTCTTTATTCGTTTTTTTTTTTTAGGTTCCACATATAACTGAAATCATAAAATATTTGTCTTTCTCTGACTTATTTCATTTAGATAATACCTTCTAGGTCTATCCACATTGTTGCAGATGGCAAGATTTCATTTTTTTTCTTTTATGGCTGAATAATAGCCCGTTGTATATATGTACCACTTCCTTTTTATCCATTCATCTATTGATGGACACTTAGGTTGCTTCCATATCTTGGCTATTGTAAATAATGCTGCAATGAATATATGACTGCATGTCTTTTTGAATTTGTGTTTTGAGTTTCTTTGGCTAAATATACAGAAGTGCAATTCCTGGGTCCTTATTTGGCTCCTATTATAGCCTTTGTTTTAAAGTCTATTTTGTCTGGTATAAGTATTGCTACCCCAGCTTTTTTTTTATTTCCATTTTTATGAAGTATTTTTTCTTTGAGTCTGTGCATGTCTTTTGATCTAAAGTATCATGCACAGAGCATATGTATGGGTCATGTTTTCCTCTCCATTTAACCACCTTATGTCTTTTAATTGGACCATTTAATCCTTTTCCATTTAAAGTAATTCTTCATATGTAATCATTGCCATTTTATTATTCTTGTTTTTGATTTTTTTTTCTTTTTCTTCTTAAAAAAGCCCTTTTAACATTTCTTGTAATACTGGTTTGGTGATGATAAACTCTAGCTTTTCCTCGTCTGAGATAATTAATCCTTATCTCACACACATATTAATAAGCAATGTTAGATGATAAGAAGAAATTCAACTGAATGACTATACCTATCTTTGTATTTTTAACCTATCTCTAATATTTCAGTTATAATACACATGTTATATGAATCAGTCTTTGACATAATTCTCTAAATAAAATTAAAAAGCATTTAGAATATTTCACAATGTGGTATTGATGTTTAATTACTGAAACATTTTTTCATTTCCAAATTTAGTGAAAATGGGTCCTCTTATAGAATAGTACACTAAAGAAATAACTTTTTCACAATCTTCATTGCCTACTCTTTTAACTTGATCAAAGCATATTAAAAGGATTAACTTGTGGGTAAATTAAGCTATTTCTTCAATTTTACCTTTTTAATCAGCCATGTTCTTTAGCGCATTTTTAGTTTATTCTACTTAATTTTTATTATTACCTATATTTTGAGTTGCAAAGTGCCGTAATTTTATGAACATTAAATATTGGGTAACACATAGTATCAAAGGTTTTAGATGTTTGTCTAAACAGCTTGCTTTTTTCGGCCTTTAGTTCATTAGAAACTCAAGCTGAAAATATCTCTAGAAAATTAAGATGATTATCTCAAAGAAATATTTGAGTGTGTATTAGACAAAGAATATTACTGCACATCAGAACATCTATCAACACAGGATAATTTTATCACTGAGTTTTGCAAAGCAGAGAAATTAGTTACAAAATAATTTAATACACCTTTTAATATAATAATCTAATACTGATGATGAGCTATTAGAAAAGCTTCAACTATGCTTAAAATTATTATTTTAAGTGGAGCCATTAAAAAAAATACCAGTAGTCCTGTCTTTTTTAAAAAAAAGTCACATGGCCCATTTGAGGTCCAGGGGTCCTTGCTGTTTCATCATCTGACTGCCTGGTCTAATGTAGCTGAGACCCCGTGTCTGAAGGTGTGAGATGTCTCCATGTGCCTATCTATAGGCATGCCTAAAATACTAGTGCTATGTCATGGAACATGTTGACAACACTAAAGACTCCTTGATTACAGAAATTAGATTCACAAAGAATCATGACTGTCATATAGCAACCCCCTTCTGTTGTAACAATCAGACAGTAAGGCCTAGAGGAGCAAAGCACTGTTTTCAGTTTTTTGCTGTTGGCTAATTTTTAGTGAAACACAAGTTCAAGGCCAGCTGAGGAGTACACAACTGAGTAGGCCTGTTTTACTTACTACTTTAGTGCTAATTTAGTTTCTGTGGATTTAAAATATCTAATAGTAAAATAATTCAAGTCAGTATTTTTTTATATTGATGTTATGCAATTTCCACAATAATACAGTTATAACAAAATGTTAATAATAGCAGCTATTTGAGTACCTTATCAGGTATTTTATGTATTTTCTCTCACCCTAAATAAAAAACTGGAGCTAGAAACCAAAAATCTTAGCATTGGGTTATTAAGACTATCCAGACTTCTGGCAATAAATGATGAAGCCGTGGAATTGCATAACGATAATTAAACATTTGTATTTTGAATGTCAATCTTGACTCAGGTTTTAAATTTGGATTACCTAATATATTTATGACTACATAAAACATTTTAAAACTATTTCCTATAACACATACATATTTTTATAATGTAGATATCCAATTTATTTTCATTTTTAGAACATAAGTGATCCTCGACGCCTTCTTTTTTATTACCATTGCCAGGAAAAAACATTTGAATGAAACATTTTGATGAAGGAAATGTTTTTATTGAAATTAAAAGTTTCTGTTTATTCAACTCCAAAATTAATAGGAAAGCAATTGGTAGTGAATTCATAAGGAAAATCATATTTCATATGCTTTTGAAAACAATAATGCATTAAATCACATTCTATAACAGAATTTCTAAAGTCTCTTTTCTAACATATGCCTATAGGAGATTTTAAAATGGATAAAAATAGAGGTCGCAAAGATAATATTCATATAGAAAACTTACCAAGAAATAGGCTTACTTAAAAACAGGAATTATTGAAAAATAATAGTTTAACACGAGCACGAAAGACATTACAGGGCATATTTTCATAAACTACCATTTAAAATGTAAATTAGAAAGTGTTAGAAGAATTCCAGAAATGTTCCATCATGATAAATTCATGCTGACTAGCATAGCAGTATTGTGCCTCTAGGAATCTTTTGTTTCTACACTTGACTGTATATTATCACCTACAGACCTTGTTGGACATGCAGGTTACTGGGACAGCCGAAAAGCTAATGAGCAGAAATCTCTGCAATTGAGGTCTAGAAAACTGGGTCTCAGCAATCCCTCCCAGTGGTTCCAAGACTGGTGTTACGTGCACAACAGTGCAGGAAACATTACCCTTGCCTACACTATCAGTACAGCATGGTAATTTTAGAAACTGTTGCCAGCTTTTATGATGGACTAGTGCTATAGGAAGACAGTTAAGTTTAAATTGTTCAAATGTGTCATTTTATATTAAAACCAATATCCAAATTTGAAGTAGTTTTGCTCAGTATAGCACTATATCTCTAATTACAGGCTTAAGGAGACAATCAAACTTACAAGACATAAGAAATAGGCTTTAATCTTATATATCAGGTACTTAACTTTTTAGTGGGATAAAAAGCAAGAGAGACAGCAGTTAAAGTATCTATTTAATTGCGAGGCCTCGCAGCTACTCAAGCACATAGGATATGTATATCCAGAATCATTATATCAGGTAACACAAAAGAAAAATCTCTGAGATGGGAAAGACAGATTTGTGTTACAGCATCGTACCCACCCCCACACTGCCACCACCAGAAACCAAAAAAGCTCTCTAAAGGCTTTCCTCCTTCCTCTCACTCATACCCACTCACTCATGCATATACTGATCCAGCGAACTAGGCAACCCTCATGTCCTTGTCATTCTGTCTGTAGCAATAAATCTTTTAATTGCTCATTCCAATTTATATTTAAACCACTGCTCTGCAGGTGAATGGGCTGTGGTATGCCCATTTCTATGATGTGCTCTTGGGCCATGCTATATGCTGCCCATGTTTAAATCTGTTCCTTTGCCCAATAAGATCTATTCTAGGGGCCCAAACTGATGTAAACATACCTTGTTCCAAGCCATTAATGGTATTTTAAGCTGTGGTTTTTGTTACAGTGTAAAACAAAGCCCAAGATCAACTAGCTGTCTATTTCTGCCCAAATCCATTAAATCCTCCAGAAACCATGGGCAAAGACCATGCAGCCCCTCTGCCAGCTATGTGTTAGTGCCTATCATTGGAAAACTCAACCCAACGGCAATTTCTGAGCAATTTTTTCTCATGTCATTCAAGACAAGCTCTCACCACACCAATGGCTTCATCGAGCAACGGAAGGACATGTCACAGTACTGTCCATTGCTGCGTGGCCTGGACACGATCATGGCTACATCCATGGCCAGTCCAAGACTGAGCCAGCAACTTGGTAGGCATTACATGACTTAATTTAATCTCACCCTGGAATTTTTACAAGAAACTATATCTCCTACCCTGGTATGTTCTTAATTGTCCATTTAATAAGCATCCATTTGCCTGACCATAAGGCAAGGCCATGGCTTGGGCCCAGCAGTCTTTGAGTATTCAGATAGCTAAGATTGCTCTGAGAGCAAGGGCCAATTATTGGATACTGCCATATATATACTGCTCTCAAGGCAACCTGATGTGTAGACTTACCTTGCTTTCTTTAGCTATAGTCATTTGCTCCACTGTGGGTATGTTTTGAGTCTTGACCTTCTAAATGAGGGTTTCAGTCGGTGAACAAAGTGGCCTGTTTTGCCTTCATGGGATGAGAATCATGAGGTTCAGGCCACTCTGGTGGCTCAACTGGAGATTTTATCACTGATCCCTCATCAGGCTACCTTTTCATGAATATGGTGTACTTTGCCCTGAGGTATTCCCCATAGCTTATTCCTGAATATACCATTTTGATTTTCTCAGGAACTTAGATTGGAATGCCTTTTTGACATCACCTATGACGTGGTAGGTATCTTAGGCCTAAATAGAGTCTGATGCCCATTAGAGTCCTTCACTTTGGGGGGCTGCTTCTACCAGAGCACAAGAGAATGCCAGCAGCTG
>CM053512.1:21579436-21635966 GCA_028627145.1 Eidolon dupreanum
TGAGAATAAAAGCACTCATCTTTATAGGCTTGAATTATCCTTTAATAATCTTAACATTTATCATAATAAAGCTTAAGTTATGATTCTGAAATGTCTTATATGTGCTCTATTCCATGACTGAAGTGTTTTCTTATGTTTTTCTTATGACAGGATGATGAGATAAGGGAAAGTCGATTCAGCTTCACAGCCTATGGAATGGGACCGTGTCTGCAAACAAAAGATGGCGTGACTCCCAAGGGCCCAAATCACCCAGTCCAGGGAACTCCGAGGAGCCCTGATGAAATGAGGAAGATCTTTATCGACAGGGCCAAGAAGATTGACACAATCTCCCGAGCCTGCTTCCCATTAGCCTTTTTGATTTTTAATATTTTCTACTGGGTTATCTATAAAATTCTTAGGCATGAGGATATTCACCATCAATAAGATTAAGTCTGCAGGGGCATGCAAGTATAAAACAGTCAACTCAAAAGGGAGTGTCTTTGCCATAGGTGTGTGTGTGTGTGTGTGTGTGTGTGTGTGTGTGGTGTACAATGATGACCATTGTATTAAAACAGCATAAGGAAAGGTATTGTTATGAATTGCTATGCAAAGTCATGAGACAGATTAAGATTTCTTTAATGGATACAAAATATATATTATGCTTATTCTATTTCATATTAATTTAAGATTATCTGCTCTTTTACAGTAAAATTACATGAGTGGAAGTATTACTACCAATGTGTTTGTATGTTATATAATATCACATAATAGTACATGTGAAAACTACTTTAGATTCCTTGATTTTTAATTCAATATTAAATCTTACAAAAGTAAAATTTGCACAATAAACTTTATATAAAAAAAAGGGAGAAATGTTGAAGATAAAAAAAGTCAATAGCCTGAGGCTTTAAAATATTTTCTTATAGTTACAAAATAGAAAAATAATTAATTAATTCAGTGGAAAACTTACTCGATAGGAATAGATAATTGTACGTACAAATACTATCAGATCAATTTATGTTATAACAATAAAATAAAAAACTTTTATTTAATACTAAATTTAATTTTTTAGAATATTAAATTTCCCTCTTTGGAAATTTAAAGTAAATGGCTTAAGAGATCATAGTATATAAAAAAATCTACTTTTCTTAACTTTCTATGCCTATGAATGAAGGTGGAAATACTGAAAACAACATTATTGTATTTAAATAAGTGTTATAGCTATGTATTTTTAATTATTCCCAAACACTTAAAAATTCAAGCCAGCACCCTTGTTTTCTTAGATTTTTAATAGCTGCTTAATTGTACGTAGTTATGTTTAATGTTTTGGTATAATTAAACAAAATTTAGTAAAACTTTTATATTTTAGCTTAGAATGAGACTTTAAAATTCAATGGGATTATAACACATTTTGATAAAAATGAATTTAATGAAAACAGAAATGGATTTATGAAAGATTTTTAATAAGAACAGTTTCTCATCGAAGTTATGTTAGCTTAAACTCATAGCTCCAAACATAAGGAGAACAATCTTAATTTTAAATTATATAAATGAGGCATTTCTATAAAGTAAGAATTGGTTGTTTTTATATGTCTGAATCAAATATTCAATATATAAGCCATTTACTAGATGTGAATAATTTTAAATAAAATTTTTACTTAAAACTTATCAACAACCCCATGGAATTATTTCAACTACAATGGGGCATTAATTCATTTTGTGCAGTATATGTGATAGAGTTCTTGGCTAAATTGAGCAAAACTCTTTCTTTTTCAATGCTGCTATTTTTTGCATTATTTTTAACATGAATGTGGTATTTTTAAAAAGCCCTAGAATGCTTTTTAGATATGTGTAATTATTGGTCAGATTCTCTAAGTGGTAACTCAGTGTACCCAATTATTGAAAGAGAAAGGTTTAAACATTAAAAAAACGATTTAAGATTAACCCAGATTTAAAAGGAATGCATAAGTCAATTCTTGAACCAGATTGTGATCTTTTCTGACTATTAACCATCTCAAACTAAAAGCAAGAACTGCCATTTAAAGCTAAAAATTTCTCAGTGTTATTGAACTTTGGTCTATCCAATCATAGTTTTAAAAATAACTTTTATAAAATAATGTATGTTCAGAAATTTTTGCTAGTAAAAGACCAAATTTCCCTTCTTTATAAAAATTTAAAACACTGTTAGGGGGAAAAAATCATCATGTTTGTCATTAAATATAAATGTCACAACTGAAGGAAGTGATTACTATGTACTTTACTTATTTTGAGGACCCTGCACCCAAAAGGTAAACATATGCTTCTTCATTTGGTGTGTATGAACCAAAACCATGGAAATATATTCTTGTACTAAAGATAGATTAGGGAGAGATAGTTGTTTGTGTTCTTTGAGAATAAGCTGAAGTAATGATAAACTCCATTGTCTTAATACGTCTCTGAAATACTTAAGTACATTTTTCTGTACTTGGCAGATCTTATTTCAAAAGTTCTCCATCATTACTTAAATTAAGTGAATTCTGCTGAAAGCAAACAGAGATATAATGATCTTATGTTCTAAAAGATATTCGCAAACCTCACTCATTTTTATATCTGGGAATAAAAATACCTCCCTTTAAAACCTGAAACATGGAATATTAAAATACTAGCCATGAGACAACTTGTTAATAGGGGTGTTGACATGGTATAAATCTTTCTATTTCTGAAGTTTTATACTTTGCTTATGTATGTATACTTATCATTTTCTTACTACAGAAAAAAGATATTCTGACAGCCTTCACTCATATGGCAAGAGTGACAAGGCAAATATGGCTGAATCCAAAATGTTTAAAAGAAGGTATCACTTCTAATAAACACACATAAATCCTTTAAAACTGGAAAACTACATCATAGTTAGAATCCTGAGGTGGTATTTGCCTCAATAAGCTGTGTCAAACCCTGATATTCGAATTAAACCAAACAGAAAACTATTAATAATGAAAAAATCAAAATGTATACATATACACTAACTACCCACATGTTAGTTATAATTCTAATACAGACATTCTGGAATATTTTTAAATAACCACATTAGAAAGCTTATAATTTTTATACAGTACATGAAGTTTATTTAACTTTTTAAAATTATTATGTATCTCAACCATTGAACTATATGGTTCCATAGTATATGAATTATGAATTTTTAAGAAACCTTGTACCTTGGCATATGTGTGCCGTCTTTCTTTTTCTTTCTCAACCATTAGAATTAGAGTTCACTATAGAGGAAGCCTAGAGCTTTTTTTATTATTTAAAATAGATTCCAGAAAGAAACTATTGAAGCAAGAAAGCAACAGTTTTTAAAACTTCAGTGTTTCGCTATAACAGTCCCCTGAATTGCCTATCCAACTCCTAGCAGCTGTATTCAAGGGATCATTATGACTACTTATGCTGTAATTGATTCCTATTCTTTGGCTATATTCTAATAACCATTACCTTAATTTTGAATTACAACTGCTTTAAAATCTGTGTATTCCTAAAATATGAATACATATATTAGGTTTATGAGTTCCCAGGATCTTATGGAAGATAATGGAAATTTTAGAAAAATAATGTGAAAAAATAAGCCAACACGTTTCACTAAAGAGAGTTAGTCGTTAACAACTTAAGTAGTTCTGATTTTCCTGATCTTCCATGCTGTCATTCCTTTTCTAAATGTCTTTCATCCCATTTAAAAAATACATACTTTTCTATTCTTAACATGATATATCTCAACCTGCTAATCACTTTGGAGAACTGAATATTGTATTTACAGCTAAATTTTTCTTTCATCTACAAAGTATACATTCCATGAAATAGACTCAAGGGAAATATGAGATAGCTCAATATTAAAAGTAGAAAATACTCTCAGTTTTCAAAGTAGGAAATTGGCAATACTGAAATTCACAGATGTCCCCTAACAACAGCTTAGAGCACTCTAAGGAAGAAACTCTGAGAATGAAAATGTGCCACAGTCCTCAGACCAATCAATCATTGACCATCTTTGAGGTCATATTTCCTACTTTAAAATAGATTTCACATACTTTGCAACATAGATAATCCCCTAAAAACTCTCAAAATTTATCAGCATATATCATCTGTATTTCTCATCTAGTTGATGATGAACTAGTAAAGAAAAGCAAACTATTCCAAGTATATACAGCATAAACATTCATAATCTGTTAGTATTCATTAATACTGACAAGGCAAAGACTATAAAATAATGGACTTGATTAAAACACATTAAGAGAACAAGCATGGTTTCTACTCACAAGGCATTTTCATTTTAACAGTCTATTCAAGGCAAATATAGTCAATGGAAACATAATCTATAAACTAATAATTATCTTAGTTCGTTGAGATGGTTAGTTAGAAATTGTCTTAGTGACTCAGAGAATATTTTTTGTCTTTATAATTGCAAGCTTGTCTTTTGAATTATACTCACCTATTAAGCACAGTTATGATAACTACATCTTGTTTGTTAATTTGGACATTCAGTTTTTGAACTGGATAATTTTATTGCCTATGTTCAGTTTCTGGATTGAGTTACACACTACTGTAGGGATATTGAAACTTATAGCACAATCATCTCTGACTATAAATGTAACTTACATTGTCAAGTTACTGGCTTCATGTTCATTTCAGAAAAGAATTTAGTTGCAAAGACTGCACAATTTTTTGTGGCAAATTTTGATCTATCTTAAAACTGTGCTCAAAATTGTCCAATCTGCTCAAGCAAAGTTAAAGGACTTTTTGGTGCAGAATTTTGACAAAAACACATTCTTTAACTGAACCTATCTGAATTATGAGTAGTGGAAAAGTATGACCATGAAGATTAAATTTTATGAAAGACTGAAATTTTGAATATAATGACAGCCGAGTCTTGTTCTCCACAATTCCTTCTTAATTCCTTACTGCCATTCATAGCACTGCAGGAATAATCATGTCCATCTCAGTGCTCACAGCATAATAACCTTAACAAAGCACACAGTCATTTCTCTAGTTTCCGTGACATGTTTAAGACCTTGCAGTTGAACAATTCATCACTTGGACATTTTAAAGGGATGCTAAAAGTGATAAGAATTACAGCTAGTGCATATAAGACAATCTGGCGCTTTTTAATTCAGTGTTTTAGAAAATGCAATACAAACACACACACACACACACACACACATACACACACACACACACACGTTCCTTCTTGATTGAGTGCCAATGAAATACTCATAATACCAGTTGCATATTTCTTTCTTTCTAGGAGATATCTTCCTCAGCAGATACATTGATTTTTATTTTCTTGTTTATGTACTACAGAGTGGTAAAATATAGGAATCCCATTTTATTCTCACTGTTCTATAAACTCTTCATGAATAAATAGGCAGCATATACTAGGAATTGTGTTTATTAAATTAACTTTATAATTAAACATTTACCCCACCCCCATTCCTCTTTAAAAACATACCAATGTTAAAAAGTGAACTTCCGTGGGGAGACAGCTACTATTATAAATACTTAAAAAGTAGAGGTATGCATATTCTTCCATAACAAAGATGCTTAGAGCCCATGCATAAAATATAACTTTCTAGGATTTGAAAATAACTAGGGCAGGAAAATATTCTAGAGAAGTTATTCCCAAAAATCAGGCCAAAAAATAGAGAAATCCTGAGCTAAGGTCTAGGTTCTTCTTACTTGTTTTCTTCCATCTTAATCTGCCTTTATCTCTTTTCTTTTCCCTCTCTTACAACACACACACACACACACACACACACACACACTCACATGCACACTTATCATTATAAATGATAATGGGATAAATTCCTTCAAATAGAAAATGCAAAGGAAGTCAATTTCTCTGGGCAAAGGTTCATAATTCTCTGATATGTTTTGAAATGTAAATGGGAATATGAGCAGTGCAGTCATTTGATTTGGTCAACTCTTAATTATAAAACCAATATTTTGCCTCCACGACACATGAACAAAACTAAGTGGATCAAATTTTTCTCCAACTACTAACATTAGAATTCTAAAATACTACTTGGACTGTCTTTGAAGAATGACTAAATATTTGTCAAACAGTTCTGCTAAAAGACAACTACCAATAACTAGTAATACGCATGATTTTGTAGTGTTGTAGGCAGTTTTCTCAGTATTTTTTATGGTTTCTACATAAGCTGAATTAGAGGAGAATTTTACAGGTGGTAGAGTATGACTTTTAAAATAGTGATTCTGAACTCCGACTGTATATCGAAGGCCCTTATACATTTTTGAAAGTATATACATGCTGATGTTCAGCATAGGGGATTATGATTCAGTCATAGATTAAACAAATATTCTTCAAACACCACCTTCTACACACCTGACACTGTTCTAAATGCTGAATTCCGTATACTTGAAGGAAGACATGAACTGGATTATTGGCAAAGTTCCACAAGGGAGAACAATTGACTTGAACATACATAAAACTATTTTCTGATTTGACTCAATTTAACACTGAAAGTTTTATAATTTTTTTCTTCAAATTCATTTGAACCATCTCTCATTTATATCCTTAGAATTCAAATAAATCTTTGAAGTGTTTCAGTTCAATGACGGAACCTTTACGATCACAATCCTGGTGCAAAATTATCCAAATTCTCCGAAAACTCTTAGAGGAATGGGTAGCTCATTACTCGAAAATTAGCCTGTTTCATTGTAACATAGTTCTAAAAGATTTTTAAAAAGTTGATCTTCACCAGGAAATGACTTTTATTTCGTAAATTCCAAATAAGTCTACTCCACTCCCTGAAGACAGCACATTGTCTATTTTTTCGTATCTGCTACCTATGTCTAGGTTCAATCAATCCCTTATCATTAGCTTTATTCTTATTTAAAATGCCATTCATAAATGCATTTTAAGTGTTAAACAATGACATGTTTTCAGGTTTATAAAATAATAAAATATAAAATTGTCTGAGATAAATAGAAAATAATGAGAAATTATTCACAGTAACTTTAAATGTCTTCCTCTAACTTAGCAATAATTTTAAGGTAAGTATTTAAAAATGCATTTCACAATATGAAGATATTATATAAAACTCTTCAAACTAATATGAATTTTAGAAAATATTATCAGCCAAACATAATTCATATTTATCAAGTAAAGCTATAATAAAAATATAATGATTTAAGTCATTTTATTTTAATAGTTGACCTCTCTCGGGTAGTTTTAGCATAGGTGACTTCAGGCAACCCTCACTTGCATACACGTTATTCAGCCTGCCTTGTTACTGCAAACGAAGAGGAAAAGAGCTGTGAGTTACAGGCCAGGAAAGGATTTGGGTATAAGACTGTGTTTGAAGATGCTTGAATAATTTTGCACTCCTTCACTTTCATCTCTATGTATTATGCAATGGACATTCCTTAAATTTGTATTTTAATGTATGATCAATGATAATACTGGGGAAAAATAGAGTGAAGCAGCCTGCCATTCTATGATATTATATAATATGCTGTAGAAAACAAAAGGAAAAGAAAATGTGCCATATATTTTCAATGTGTCACCATTTTAATATCATATATAGTAATTTATTATGAGTGAGCCAAGATGTTTAAAAGACTACCAAAAAAAGTATTGCTATTTTATGGCGTTAATTATTTTTCTGTAGACTTAAAACAGGTCATTCTGAGTCTGATGTCTGTATGTCTTCCATCTAGATGATACCATATTTTTTTTAGGAAATTATGCTGAAAATATATTTAAAAGTTTATGCATGATTTTAACAACTTGTTTCTCATTATATTATCAGTTCAATTCTGCAGCTAATAAACTCTCTAATCAGAGTCATTAACTCATGTACATTATATGGTATTTATCGTGTAACTGTAGATAATTAGATCAAAAACAATAAAAATTAAAACTTTTCAAGAATATGGATACCTCTTTTGTCCTGTTTCTATAGAGAAAATTTTATCAAAGGATCATATTGTTTTCTGAGCAAAAGTCACACTACATTTCTGTTCTGATAAAAACCATTACATCTAGATTATAAATCAGTAATATATAATTCAGAGAAGCCTTAATATATGCATTCCATTATAGGAAAAGTTCAACAAGGGCTGTGGTGAAGGGAACATATCCACTCAGGATAGAATGAGAGATTTGTTACTATCTAGAAATATGACTTAGCATTATTGTATTTACAATTTTTGTTTGAAACCCTTTTCCTTAAAACCTGTATTTTGAATAAACCACTTAACTTACCCATAGAGACCATTTCAAAATGGATTGTTGGATTGTTTTGTTTGTTTTTTTAATCTGAAATTTCAGCCTCCTTTTTTTTTTTCTCTATATAATTAGGATAGACTTTAGCGATAGTATAATAGTAAGTAAAGATTAAGAAAAAATCAATATATAAGAAATTTAAGAAAATGTTACAGTATGGTATATGATAACTATAATTTACATGTGTACCTATAATTTACATTTCTTTTTATATTTATCAGATACATAAAGTTCAGAAAAATTGATAGATTGAGACTTCTTTGCTAGAATGGCATTATGATTTTCCTTGATGAGCTGGCTTCACTAACTAACTTGAGTTGCACTTGACTGGTTCCTATCACAACATTGGTAGAAACCCTTGATTGAAATACTGCCATAGAATGAGGCAAGTTCATCTGTAAGTACAAGAGCTAGAGGTATCTTGTAGGTGATATATGCTTAAACAAAATGTATACAAATAAGCACAATGTGATTATAGCTCATTGGTAAGCTATAATTTTTAAAAATCAATATGTGCTAGCAAGGTTTAAAATATTTTCATTGTTCTTATTATAGTTATCATTTTCAATACTACTAAATTGGTCGTTATTCTCTAGGTATTTTATCACAATTTACTCTTGCTGATAGTTGCTTCTTCCCTTAATAATCTAATTTTTTTATCTTTGTTTGTAATTTTGTAGAGTTACATTGTTAATTACCCATCCATGGAAATCTTAAATTGGAATGAGGCATAGTTAAGGAACTATAGTATACTATAAATATTTATGATATTTTGTTTTTCTGTTTCCTTATATTTCACCTCCATGTCATATCAAGTTATCTCAGCACACATTCATTACCCAACGGGGTACCGCCCTAAAAAGTTCCCTTACTTGCACTGTTAACTAGAAGCTTGGCTGTGAAAGAAGGCATACCCAAAGTTCATTCTATGACAAGAGGAATGAGTAGTCTGAAAACTTGTTCTCGAAAGAATGCTAGTTAGAAATTAAATGATAATGTTTCCTTGTGTAACCCAATGGCTCTTCATCTTCTAAATAGGTCTCTGTTTTTAAGCCATCTGTAAAAAATGATTCTTTCAATCTTTTGAGTTGATGTCAGATTGTCTTTCTTTCTAAAAATAAAAAAAAAGACTAAGACACTTCTAAATAGTCAGTTACAGAAATAATTGTATTTATAGATTTATAGGGTTCTTTTTTGAAACAATTGCCTCCCCTCAAAAAACTTATTTTGTACAGATTGACCTGGCTTGAAATACTTATTCTACAAAAGGTTATTCTTATAAGTATAACCCTGTATTTCCTCAGTGTCTAATAAAAGAAGGTTATTCTTATAAGTATAACCCTGTATTTCCTCAGTGTCTAATAAAAGAAAATGGAATAAAATATAAACAAAGTGAATTTATTCAAATTTCCAAATTATTTAAGGCAGAATAGAAAATCCAAAAGCATAGATATAGTTTTCCAATTGCTAAAAAGTTGCTGATAGAAGATGGATAATGAATTATTAAATCCCTTGAAAGAAATATAATTTTAATCTATTACATTTTATTTAATAAATACTAGAATGGACACTAGAAGTCTACCTGGTGATAATATTATTATCTTGGGGTACTTTCTTTGTTCTCATCATCGACAAATCTATTTGATGAGGCCATGGAAACCTCACGAAGAGGCAAACAGGAAAGCTTCCTCTGTGTTCAGGAGCAAAGCAAGGAAGGAAGTGACATCTGTAGGAAACATATGTCATGGACCAGAGGTTTATTTTATGCACACTTCATGCTGGTACCAATTCTAGGTAATCAATGATCTCTAAACAATACTCAATTGTCTCTAAAATTATGGAATTTAAATCGATATATTGCACATAGTAAATTAAAATATTTTTCCAGTTCAGGTTATTTATCTGCTTTTTTCCCTTTTTTGAATGAAAACTAATGAGAAATAATTGGAGATATATTCATTGTAATTTACTTTGAGTCTAAAAAATCAAAACACTTTTGCTGATGCTGAGTTGGTTATGTTAGAAATATCATTTTCATATTGCCTTGGAAAGTTAACTAATGAAAATATTAGGATAAATGAAAAAAGATAGTATAATATAAGGAAATACATCTAGGAAAAACATGTCCATGTGACTCATTCACCTAGGAGACAATATAATTTAATTTCTAAAAGAAAGCTAAAAAGTCATGTTAATGTGATAGTATTTGATATTGTTACAGTATTTTTATTAACTGTTACCTTGGCCTAACCGTGCATACTTTTTAATGTGATACAAATTGTATTCTTATTCAACAAAATATAACGAGCCCACATGCCATTATTAGCCTGTTTAAATCTCTAATTGATCAAAGGTTTGATTCTTATGACTCAGAAATATAATTACAGAATATAAAAGTTAATATGAAATTATCTACTTTAATATCATTATTCTATCGTCTAAGTTATTTCTTGAGATGGATGGCCCAACCCCTTAGTACCCTCACTAAGTGTTACAGCTACTAATTCGGTACATACTAAAAGGTTTTCACTAAATAGAAACATCACATACAATAACATACTATGTGCCATATACTCTTAGTTTCAAACAAGTCCCCAGAATTGTCCAAAAACAATTACTTATACCCAGATTTGGAGCTTTTAAAAATTACCTGTAAGTTAAAAATTTACATTACATTCATAATTATATAAAACTATTATATTTTCTAAGATTACACATTCTTTTATCTCATAAATTTAAGCCACGCTGGGCCTAAACCACAAGATGGCTCCCTCTCATTGGTTTGGGAATTGTAAATGCCATTTGGAATGATGCGGCTAATTTTACTAATAATTGAGGGCAATATTTTGGCATAAAAGAGTGTATGAAAGTGAAAAAAATTATACAAGTCAGTATAGTCCTTCTCTTTAACAGCTTTATCAAATAAAATTTTGAAGGATACCTACTCAAAACTTTTGTTTTACAAGTGATGAAATGGAACTTAAAAATTTAAGGCAATTTTGTTCAACACTACTAATCCTAGGAACTATTAAAGCCAGAGCTGCATTCTCAGTTGGTCCTTGTTCT
This sequence comes from Eidolon dupreanum, assembly GCA_028627145.1. Lineage (NCBI taxonomy): Eukaryota > Metazoa > Chordata > Mammalia > Chiroptera > Pteropodidae > Eidolon > Eidolon dupreanum. Next base: position 21,590,754 of record CM053512.1, read on the forward strand.
TGATCTTCAAATTGAAATAACAGAGCCTGGTTTGCTGGGATCTGAAGTTACAAGATAAATATTAACATTTTCCTGAAATGACAATTTTACCATAAAGTTTGAGAATATTATATCATGAAATAAATGTAAAGTTAAAATGAGTAAAAAAAAATCTGAAATAGAAATAGTTAAGAAATTTTAGTGTTATAGAAGAAAATCTGCCACAGGTATCCATTTTGTTTTTCAGTTCCATTACAATTTCTTTAAGGGTTCTTCTTGGTGGAGATGCAGGCTCTCTTGAGATAATTTAAGAAGTATAAATAAAAAGTTGGCACTGCTGAAGATGCATATTAATTTTGAAGTCAAGAAAATATGTGCAGGGGTTTCATCATTTATAGCCTAACATTAAGTTCATGTTCCACTTCCCTGTGCTTCATTTGTCAACTTACTCTACCATAATTGACTAGATGCCAAAAGTCGGAAATGCCAGAAGTAGAGGCAACTTTACATGAAAGGAAAGACAAAAGAAAGTTCTTACTTAGTCTCTCCATCATCCCAGCATATGAAAAACCTCCATCTTAAAACACTGACATACATTTAATATCTTTGACTGAGTTAACTGTCCACTAATTCTATAGAAGATACAGCGTCAATATAAACATTTAAGAAAAATAATCCATGAGAAATTAAAACATGTTGTCAAAGAGATCAAATTTTAATCCAACTATCTGTCATGTTATTTGCCTATTTTAATGCATGATATAAAAATCTATACTTTATAAGTAGTAATAGTGTCTGAATTGTGTTATTTAAGCCAAAACATCCCCAACGCTTTGTTAATTTAGATGTTTTCTTTTGCTGTTTTTTTTCTGGCTTTCAATATATGGCTAAATTTTGTTCTTAATTTCAATTTCTATGTAATAATAAAATAGAGCCGTTTTAATTAGACGTTTAAAAGTGTTATCTTACGCATGAATATTTAATTTTGGAAAGCATTTGGATAGAATTCCTTCATTCATCTCTGCTCTATGTCTTTCCAAAGAAATATAACATATATTATAAATTGGCTATTGTACATGGTAAAATTATAATTCAAGGAGAAAAATTATAAATAATTAATTTACTCCTCCAACTTCAGAATAAGTGAAAAGTATATGAATTGGCATCAGCCTTAAAAGACCATTCTGAGTCTACTAAAATTATAGAGAACCATGAATCGAGACAGTGAACATGAAATTATTTGAATTGAACTAATGTTTAAAAGTTAATTTGTATGCCTCTGTGCTCTTTACTATTCACTCATATCTTTCTTCAAGTATGTTTATTCTTCAATAAACTTATGGTATTTTTATTGCTAGTGTGATAGTCAGTATAAAAGTTGAAACTAAGTTCACTTTGTTTCTGAATATTTATTAATGACAAAAATTCCTTAAGATATTATTGCAGTTTATAAACTCTGCTTACCAGACATTTTCAAAACCTGAAAAACAAGCACATACATCAACCCATCATCATGGCTGAAATAAATCACAAGAGTTTTCAATGAATAAAATATTTTTTTTGACTCTAACAAGTTACAAACTATTACAATAAAGTCAAGTTGAGTTTAATTGAAATCTTCCAACAAAAATATGCTGTCTTCCTTTGTTTCTTCTACATTCATACCTGCCTTATGTCGTCATAGTTTTTAGAATTTTGGGGAGGTTAATGAGTTCAGAGTCCTGGCTCATTATGTACCACACTAAATGGGATAGTGGCCCACTTAAAGGCAATCTAAACCTGGGGGTGGCCTAGCAGCCATCCAGTTCCCTCTGAGCCAGATTGCTCTAGTAAAAAAAAAAAGAAAAAGAGAAAAGAGTATTCAAGTCCAAAAGTATGTGGATTCTCTTTTGCTATAAATGCTGAAAGTCTTAGCCTTCTATATAAAAACTGTTCAGGCACTCAGAACTTTTCCAAATCATAGCTAATGTCACTCCATGCATGAAACCATGAGTAAGCTGTTTTTCATATAGAAGAAAACTAGTATTTTTTATAATCCCTCTATTAATGAAGTTAAAAGTTTGTTATGAGGGTCAAGATCAATAGAAAACTCACATGTTATTCCTAATTCAAATCTCTAATATCGCATGACTGTAATTCCTCCATTTAAAAGTTTGTATTATAACTACATTCTTTATAGAGTAGGGACCATATGTTATTTTTGTAACCTCACCATCAAGCACTTATTTAGGAAGTGATCAATCAATATATGATTGTTTTATAAATAAGTTAATGAAATATAGAAAATTACCAAATGTTGGTTATTGTAGAAATTTTTGAGGCATATGATGAATGTCAGTTTGCTCATAGTCTAGCTTCCTTAAAAATTTCCTTTAGAAAATTAAATATAAATATTCTGACTGGATATGAGCAGTAATCCAGTTTATGGCATATTAATTTGCTTTACATTTATGTTTCTCTATGTTAGAGTTAAATTACCTTTTCAAAATAGATAAATAATACATTTTAGTGTACCTGATACCTCTAACATTCATAGTTTATGGCCCCATTCCTGCCTTGAGCTGGGGAGTTGAGACCAGAAGAGGACCTGAATCACAGTGTGATAGGAAGTTTTTACAGTAAACAATGTGGTTAAAAAGATCATTTAAAAGTATAAAATGGCCTTTTATTTGTCCCAGAAAAGAATATTATTATAAGACAAACTTTAACTCTGATCTCTAGGCTACTAATCACAAAATTATTAACATTAAAATTTGCAGTTATTCAGATTATTTATTATGGTTTAGTCCAAATATTGTTACCATTACAATGGTTGAACTTGTTTTTGTTTGGTTTTATTCAAATTCCCTTCAAACTTTTCACTCCAGATTTTTTAAATCAATGAAACTAGTTCTAATCAATGTTACCTTTACTTGTTGCTTTCTTACTGAAAAGAAAACCCAAAGAAATTTTTCCCAAGCAATTCTACTTAGTTCTTTGTGAGGTTATAATATATTTATAAATATAACAGGGATAGAAGCTTCCAGCAGCACTCTGCAAAATGGGTTCAGTGCAGACATAAACCCTGAGACCTGAAAAAAAACAAGTAAATGAGAGATTTACTAACATTTGCAAATTGTTTCCTTGGTAACAGGTTCATACCTCAAGGAATATATTTAAAAGCCACCTGCAGCATTTTAAACATTTTAATCTTTTCTGCACCACTGATTTTCAATGGGATATGTTCAACTTTGATTTTTAGCAAACATTGCTCCAGTGGGACTACTGGGTAGACATCAAAAACATCTGTGGTCTGTTTGGAGATCTTGGTAAATTACATCACAATTCAATACATTGAAACAAAAATGAGACAAAATAGATTATATTTAAAATATGTTTGTAAGTAATTTAATATGAACGTAATACTTTGTGTTCAGTGTCTACCACTGTAGTAAATATAGGAGGCAGGGTGAGGTCAACTGGATGTTGGATATGGATTTCTAGTATCTATATATTTTCAACCATTTTGCATAATTCCACATAATAAAACAACAAGTGAGAATAACATGAAAAACTTTTTCAGTGATATTATATAACAAAATGTAAGTCATCTTTCTGAAGAATTACTGTAGTGCCGGAGGCTAGTTGTGTTATGTCAGTTCACCCCTGTGACTCAAAGCTTATGACATATAAAAGATATGCTAATATGTACATTTCTCTGAGAATTACTGTGATTCACCATGATGTTACCATATATAATAATATGTGATTCTATAATGACTGATGGTTACGGGAAGATTTTAAGGAAGAACAACTATTACCTTATGATATAATTGGTGGCTAACATAACTAGTAGCATCTATCACTTCATCATCCCATTATGTTTATAGTCTCTTATCTGTAGGTACTTGTGATGATACATATTAAAGACTAAATAGAAACCCTGCCCTCAAGAAAAATAAAATTAATTAGGGATGCAAGATGAATATTAGTAATTACACAGAACACAAAGGGAATTCTACAACTAGTGTCTTATAAGGCAGCATAAAAAAGTGGTGAAAAACATGAACATTGGAGCCAGACTATCTGAATTAAAAACTTGGTCACACCATCTACTAGTAGTAGATGGTACCACCAGCATCATCCATTTTAGGCAATTAAAAAATTTTTTTCTGTCTTCATTTCTTGTTCTGTAAAACTTAGATACTTTTAGAGTTGTCATATAAGTTAATGAACTGACATTTGTAAAAAGGAAAAAATACTTTAAAATAGTGCCTGTGAAAATGAAATAGAAACAATATTCTTATTAGACTGCAAAGAACTAAAGAACACTTGTATTTCATTCAGGTGAAAAAGGTTATTATAATGATACAAAGAAAATTACAAATTTTCTGGAATATAAATTCTGCAATAGTAAGAGCTTTTCTTTTCATTAACAAATTCTCCACTTAGAGCATGCACTTGACGCATAGGCACTTGATAAGTATTTGTGGAATGAATGGTGAAGTACTGCAAAGCCAGTATTCCTAGACATTGGGAAGTTGTCCACAATACACACCAAAACACTAGCAATAAATAAATACCTGGTCACATTCTCTTAGCAGGCATACACTGCTTCCTACTCCTGATGGCTTACTAGTTCAAAGCTATAAGCCTTATATGTACTTTGTCTTTCTTTACTTCAGCTGCTCCTGTATATAATGACCAAGTGTTCCCCAGCTTTTTCTCTATGTATAATGGCTACTCCAGATGTGCAATTTTTCTGCACTCTTTCAATTTCTGCTCCCATTACCAACTACTAACCTCCCCAGTAGGCCTCCTAGTCAAACCCTCCAAATGCAAGAATTTAATTGTTCAGCCAGTCATATTCTAATACAGTCTGCTTCTGTTGGGTAGAGTTTTGCATCCAGGTTACTTCGTAATCTGTTATCCACTTTATAAAATGGCCTACTTTGGTTTGGATAACTACTCCAGCTATGGCCAAAATGAAAGAGTCATCTAATATAGAGATGGAAAGCATGTAATCTGTGTGTAAGAAAACTTCCAGAGAACTATAAGAATAGCATTAATTTGGAGTCTTCCTAGAAAGGGGTGTGTGTGTGTGTGTGTGTGTGTGTGTGTACCTTGTCCTATTTACTTGTCTTATCTAAGACAAATTCATAAAACATTATAGTTTCATTTGGGAAAGGGGGGTAACCCTAAAGTATACAAAACAATAAACAATGTCGTTGGTGAGATGCAACCGCATATATGTAAAGGGATAGTTTATAAATAGTTCAAACACCAGGAGTAATTGTAAGAGGGATGAAACACCGTTTAGGAGGACTTATCCCATTTTTCACCAGTCGTGTCAACAAAACAAAATGCGACCAAGTTAAAACTTGTGGAAATAGCATCAGATGTCAGGAGTTGCCTGTCCCTTTGTTTATCCATTCTTGTACATAGGAAGATTCTTCAAACAGAGGCAATTGCAGAATGTGGAGCTGTATTTCCAGAGACATGAAACGCAACCTAAGTCCCACTATGTCATACATTGGTCTATTCAAACTCTTCCTTTAGTCACTTAAATATAGCACTTCTATTTTATTTTGCACATGCACATAAATTAAATTACCTAACCATATATCACAGTTTTACTAGCGCTTATCGGAACAGGTCATTGTAACAAAACAATCATATTATCATTCCTAGAGTGTATCTGAAGTTCAATGTTTCTCAAACTATTTAAGTTTGTCTAAGGGTTTCCAATTCATACCAATTTAATACAATGATCAGCACAAGAAAAATACATTTTTTAATGTGCCCTGAATGTTTCTTATTTGAGAAAAGAAGTCTGTGTTCTAATAACTAAGATGGCATTTTAGAGGCATAGAATAAATCCCCATATAACCTTTTTATTTCCATCACATTACTTTTCACTAGGCTGTTTACTAGTCATTTATCTATACTTGACCAGTCCTCTCTTCTCCAGCTTAGGATTTCTAAGCCTCTCTTTTTCTTTTTTGTCTTACTAGGTTCTTTTTTTCTTAGCTTTATTGAGGTATAATTGACAAATAAAATCGCACTATATTTAAAGTGTACAGCGCGATGATTAGATATATGAATACATCGCGAAAGGATTGCCACACATCTACCATCTCATTTATTTACCTTCAAGAAAAACATACTCTTAAGAACAAATTGCAAAAAAAGATAAGATACTTGTTGAAGTGAATATAATCCAGTAGTAGTGTAAAATTATATCGTTTTAAAAGATGAGAATTTAAATGTCAAAGAGTAATCATTCTAAATACAACTTTTATTGTGTGGAAATAAAGATACAGAAGTACACATGTAGCAAATATAAATGCTTAATTTACTTTTTATCTTCAATATTAAATTCAAGAGAGTAAATTCATTTATATCTCATGAACTAAGGCTTCTTATTACTTGGTTACAGGTTAACTTAGGCTTTAATGTATTTATGTACTTTATAATTTAAGTTTTTCGATTCAATCTTTTAATTTGTTTTTAAACTCCTTGCCTTTTTTTTTTTGCCATGCTACACATGATATGTCAACTACATTGATTGTGTGTGTGTGTGTGTGTGTGTGTGTGTGTGTGTGTGTGTAAGATATGTGTTTCATGCATCTGCTCAGAAATAATGTCCAAAATCCGAAAAGGCAGAATATATAAATGATGGAAAATTCAAAGTGTATTGGATATTAAATGGGAAAGTAAAAGTTTACATGAAAACAACATGCTAAAGTCAACTAAGAAAAGATATGCTTGGCACAAAATGATTTAAAATTAGAAAACTAAATAAATGGTAAAAATTAATTTCTGGCTTTCAATATAGATATTGCTCTCAGGTGGATGTTTCATGAAGAGAAACAAGAGCTGAAATCAACAAGAAACACAACCAGAGACTGTGGGCTCTTTTTCCTGACCTCCAATATATTCTGTGTATACATTTATTATAACAGCTATTCCCTGTGCTATCATTGCTTTTTTCTTGACTCCCCTTAAATTTATTGCGAGTTCCTTTAGTTTATAGGGGTTTTGTTGCCATTAGGATGTGCCCAATGAGGTGTAATCCTCCAGAAGTTCATTACTTTAAGCATGCTGATAAATGAGTGTGAAATTAATTGTGATCTTGTTTGAAATCTAAAGTAGGAATGTTTTGTACCAAGTTGAGAAAGTCTTAAGCAAGCAATAACTCTACTGTATACCTTAGAGGCACTTATGACATACTCTTGTTTTCAGTACATATGTTCAGTACTATAACATTTCACGTTACTTTTTTGTTTTTGAGTAAGTCAGTTTTCTCGTAAAAATCATAATACATTTAATGAACATTAGGCCATTTGAATTTTAATGTATATATGTGAATAACAAAAACTCCTTTTATTATAGCTCCAGTGGTTGCAAAGAGAAACCAGAAGACTGAAAATGGAGACAGTTGAGAGAGCAAATAATAAGAACTTGAGTGCCAAAGTCCACCAAGTTAATACAGGTCCCAGCTGCACCATTTAGTTAGTAGTTCTAAGACTGACCATTCCACACCTTAGTTTCCTTGGCTATAAAATAGGGATAATAAGAGGATCTTTTATAGAGGATTGTGAATTATAAACGAGATCATGCATATACTTAGCTTAGTCTAGTGCCCAAATGGTACTGTTGTTTTTGTTTGTTTTAGCAGATAGATTATAAATACATCCTAAATATATAAAACAGCTAGCAAAATAAATTTTTTATTTAAAAAATTGTTGACTTATTTGTTCATTCTTTCTAAAAAACATTCCTGGGAGCCTATTCTGTACCCTCTGCTATGTTAAGTATTACTGAACATTTGATGGCAAGAGAGACAGTTCCTGCTCCCAAGTAGTTTATGATTATTGTGGGACATAGGTCGCAAACAATTAAATTGCACTACAACTGTAAGCTCCTTGATCACAGGGACCATATATTTTCATTTAACACACTATCTGGCACAGAAGATACACTCCAAAGCTGTCTAAAGAAGGAAGGGAAAGGAAGAGAAGGTGAAGGGAAAGAGAGGAGGGAATGAGAACAACTATTAAAGAAAATATTTTTTTTAAATGCATCAAAAATGAATGAACACTTCAAATAGCCTGGAAAGGAGAGATGATATTTTCAAATGAGTTTTTCAAGTGAGTTTTAAAAGATGAGGTGAAGGAATGGAAGAAACTATTCCTGGCTGAAGGAACAGATGTAATGTTGAAAAGTCATAAAATAACACAAAGAATTTGAGGAAATACTGATGGGAATCCTATTGGGGTAGAAAGAAGAATAACGGGTAGTGAGAAGTCAGGCTGGAAAGATGGTGATGGTGCAAACTTGTGAAGATCTTGTTAGTCAAACTTGGATTTTATAGGGATAAGAAGGTTTTCTTTGAGGTGTTGGGAAGCATCACGGCTTATTTGTGACGAATAGATGAATTAGAAAGAGTGGTGACAGAGAAGCCACTTAAGAAGTCAGTACACAAATTAAAACAAATAATCGACCAGGCTGGATTTAAATAAAACTACATAAGAGCCAAAGATTTTTGGAGGCAGTTACTTCCTTCAGCACCTCCTCCCTTCTACATCAGGGACAATGCACACTATTCCTTGGCTTCTCTGGGCTCCCCACTGCAGGGTTTGAAAAATTCACCCATCCCTGTCCTACGATCCAGGAAGTGAGTCATCACCCAGGCAAACCAAACCTTACAGGTCGAAACCAGAATCTAAAGTGAAAAGGAAATCAACATCTGGATAATGTGAGAACCAAAAGAGAGAGAGAGAGAGAGAGAGAGGGGGGGGGGGGAGGGAGAGAGAGAACACAACTGAAAAGTAGGCAATGAATGATATGAATGGGCAAGAGTAGACCAGAAGAAAATGTAAAATAAAACTGGTCCCTGGAAGATATGTCAAACGCTCAGACATGCAGTAGTAAAGTATCTACATATAGAAACAAAAGAAAAAGTAAATAATACCAAAAAAAAAAAGAGAATCTACAAAATTTGGAAAAGCAGACAAGTACATAACACCAATACTGAGTTCTTAATAACTGAGATAGCTGTTTGCTTCCATCTGACTTATGCTATTTGATTCTTGCTGGAATTAAGTGTCTGTCTCATCTATGGTTTTTGTCATGCATGCACCTATACTCAAACACCACTTTCTCACACACACATACACATATACATGCAGACACTTGGCTATGGCTCACACATAAAATGAAGTAATAAAACAATAAAACCTATTTCAAGAAATAGACTGGAACACTTTAACCAGATTTTCTTATTGTCTATTTATCTTGTGATCTTTGGCTCCGAACCCAGGCTTTCAATAATACCTGCTTCTCGTTGGCTCTTCAATTCCAGTTATTTTTCGCCTTTTCAGAACATCCCACAAAGTTCTCCCTGCAAAAGAGAATTCTTACATTTATATAACTTATAAAATGATCACCCCGATAAGTTTAGTACACCTGAAACTAATCTAATATTGTATGTCAACTATAATTGAAAAAAGAAAAGAAAAAAGAGAGAGACTTCCCATAGCCTGGCACTGCCCCTTTCATACTGCTTCTAATGTCTTTACTTGGAAAGTTCTAGAAGGGCAAATCTAAGTCATGATTCTGAAAGCAAGAATATGAGAGCACCTGGATCAGGTGAAGGTGTGGACCTTTTGAATGGAAGCTTCCATTGAGCAGAGCTGGACAGCTCCGACTATCTCTGCTGCTTAGAATAATTTTGTCTAAATTTTTTACTTGGCGTATTTTAAACTACTTTACATGTAAGCCAATGTCTTTAATGAAAAGCCCATTTAATATACTGATCTATAATAACCCTAGAAAATATTTTACAAGACAGTTGGGAAAAAATGACTTTAGAATAGTTACTGGAAAACACAAAATTTAATTCCTAATGTTCCTTCCTGCCACCACTCTACCAATGATGCGAACATCAGTGAGTTCACGAGGCCCCAGGTGCCTGCCATGGGCACTGACATCTCATAAGAAAATAGCCCCAACTATGTTTTCTCTTTTCTCTTTATCACTATGGTCTCTGCAATATGATTTTTAGAAAACTAAAACAAACAAACAAACAAAAATCTGCTAACCTAAAGATAGAGGGATGTACTCAGAATTCTCTATGTACACTATACTTGTCAAAAGCAATTTTACATAAAAGATGGCTTATAAGGAAATCCAGCCACTTCTATTGTAGTTGACATGAATTCTGCCCACAAAACATTCTATAGCAAAAAGTAAGAAAAAGTTACAATAATAATGATTTGTTTAAAAAAGTTCTAAGAACACATTATCTCATTTAATCTTCATGATACCCTTTGAAAGAGATATTAATACTCTTGTGTTACAAGAAAATGAAGGTGTTTTAAGTAAGATGTCTAAGATAACATAGCAAGAAAATATGTGAAAATATATTGATAATCAATATGTGTAAAAGGCAAAGTGTAGTCATAAAAAAAAAGGAATTTAAAATTCTGCATTTAGAGCTGCCCAAAGATTTCATTCCTTAAGTCTGTGGGGAGATTCAAAGATCTGTTAGCTATAAGTAGGGATCTAACTGGCAACATTCTCAAAAAAGAGAACCAAAAAGCCAAAGTTCAATGTTTTCTCATTAATATTTTTTTAAAAATTAAGACTACAATGTCAAGTATTATCACCTTTTCATAAAAATTAAAATGTTGTTTTTCACAATTACTGATTTCAGTTAAGTTTATTCTTTTTAACAAAATATTTATTGAATCCCACCATGTAGCGCACATCGTCTTATACCCTGGAGATTCAACAGTGAATGAGGAAGTCAGTGTCCTTATATTCTAGTTCAGGAAACATAGACAAAATAACCCCAAATCAAGATCAGTGACATCAGTGTTACAATGGGCTTAGACAGAGAATAAAAGGATAGGGGAGGTGTCAGAAAAAAATATCTCTGAGCAAGTTTAGTATACATCAGATCATTTGGTCTATGCAGCCTGCATCTCAATGATTGGTAAGCTATCTATTCCTGGTGCTGAGAAATTTTGGACAGACTGTTGGCCAAGGTGCCTATTCCACCTACCATAGAGATAGGATTGTGATTCTTTTCCCCTGTAACAGTGACTGCTTTGGGGATAAGCCCATAACCCAAGTAAAGACAATCAGAATCTGATACTTTAAAACAGGGAAGAAGTTCCTATCTTTGTGAAGTTGCAAATTTGTAAGAAGTGGGCTGTGGTCACATTTACAACTTAGAAGGAATTTGTCTAAGAAACGAAAGCGAGAGATAGAGTCCTCCATATCAAACTCAGCTGTGACTAAAGCCATAGTCACCTCTGCACATTTCGGTGTCGGGCCAATTAATTGCCCCTACATTGCTTAAGTTAATTAGTTCGTCATTGGTTTCTATACTATTAATCATGAAAAGAGTCAGGATTTATTCATAGGTGAGATTTAAGCTTTGGTGTGAATAATGTGAAGAAAATAGTTACAAAGAATATGGACAAAACAACACCTCTGGCAGAAAAAATGGAATGTGAAAATTTCATGAGCTAGAAAATAATTTTTATTCTGCTGTTTTTCAAGTGCCTTTAGCTCAAAATAATCGTTATGGCAGGTGACATATTTTGGGGTGGCATATTTTGCCACCCTTCACTACATAAGTTAATTTTAAAATTCATTTGGAAAAATACAACTCCAAAAATACTCAAAACAATTTTGAAACCCAGTTAGGTCAATCAAGTTAGAGAACTCTTCTTCAGTATCATGCATTCGTGTGACTGAGGGTATCAGTATGTCCCAGGGACTCATTAGTAATTGAGAAATCCAGAGTCTCAAGTTTGCCTCAGACCTGCAAAATCAGAATCTACATTTTAACAGAATCAACCGGTGATCTGCGTTTGAGTTAAAGTTTTCAAAGCTATCAGCTAGTGTTCATCATTATACCTTCTCGCCATAGGTTCAGTCTTTTTGAACTTTGATTATAAATTGAAGCACTGGATTTTATTCTCAAAATCCCAAGATATAGGATTTGCTTTGCTTTTATTCTATATGATTTGTTTAATGTGGTCAGGACCTAAAACATTTAGATGGAAAATACTAGATAGAAAAATTTCTTGATGTAAGAAATATCCCAAATTAGCAATGTATATCTTGCATCCTACAATACTTAAGGAATATCATACTATCTACTTATTCACTCCTATAAGTCACTTCTCAAGTAAAATACAGTGAAACAACATTACTATGAATAATGTCATAGGTTATAAATGAAGCTAAATATTCAGAGAAGAGACGAGTGCCCTTTAATACTTCTGTTGTAACATTCATTACACTTCCTTTCCTTCTTCACTGGATTTAACATTTCTTTTTTGTGATTGGCTTTCTTGCTCCACTTTATCAAGAGAGTACCAAACCCTTCCTGGTTTTGAATTTTCCCTGCTAAAATTCTGCCATGTAGTTAGTTCGCTGTTAACTCCCACTATCCAGAGGCAAAGATCCTGAGACAGGACTTTGTTTCTTCCAGCATCACAGCATCACCAATGTAGCTTGGTAATATTTGTAGAGCAGTACGAATGTGCTCGTTCTCTTTTGCTTTTTTTTTCTTTTTATCCACCTCATCCCTACTCCACCAAAGGCATGCTTTTGCTTCAGGGTGGTTTAGGACTGCTGGTAAAGAATGTAAAGGTAAATAGTCAATATTCAGATTTTGAGATATAGAATAAGATCTTTGAGACTACGATACACTTATAGACTTAAATAAAAAGCTTTGCCAAAAGAAGGATTTTCTAAATACTTTAAGCTCCCAATAATTGTAACAAGGGGCAATATCTGGTCAAATTGACTATTAAGATTCCATAAATTAGGGATATATAAAGTCCAGGATATGATGTAAGGGAAATCCTTTCCATAAAGGAAGAGAGAAAACTCACTCCTTCCTCTTCCAAAGAAGAGTGGAAGTTTCAGGAAGGCAGAGATAGGGATAGGCATGGGGAGAGAAATACACATCCCCTCTGAAGTGAATTCTCAAAGTGGGTGTGTAAATTAGAGGGAAAGCTGAGAGCAGAGGGGCTTTTGTGTCTCATTCCCCAGGTGAAATTCTGAGTGGGGTAGTGTTGACTGTTGTATAGGGTGACCCGAGACTAGCACAGGCTTCTGCAGCAGAGCAGAACTACAGCCATGGCATGAAGAAACCAAGAAGGAAAAATCAGTTAGCACCCACGTCCCTTGACTTCCATATGGTATAAAAGGGATCCAGGCCACCTATAGGGGGGAAGTAGAAAGGTGGAAGAGGAGTCACAGTGGTGAGCGGTGAGGTAACCCTGTAAAAGTCTGTGCGGTCTAGGTGCCACACGAAGGATTATGGGTAATAACATTAACACAATGGGAAGCCGCTCAACTATTTTTCAAGAAAATAACCTGGCTTTCCAAATTCTCCAACTCCAGTTTGCCACTCTGTCATCCACGTCCTATGCTGTAGTCCTTCTTATAATTTTTGAATTTGCCATACTCTTCATGACACCTTGAATGTGTATGTTTTTCCTCTTACTGAAAATTCACTTCTTTTCTCAATGGCCCAGGTGTTTTAGTTTTTTGAACTCAGCTCAGGTGCCATGTCTGCCATGACATACCCTCTCCCAATCACTGCATCCTCTCTCTGAAGACTATACTTCTCTCATCCAGGTTCCTCCACATCCCTGCAATTATCCTCAATTTCTCTTTTAGTAGTCACAGTAATGCATTGTAATTGCATGTTTTCTTGTCTGTCTGCCCTGGGCTAATCTTCCTGAAGGCAGAAGTTTTCTTTTATCTCTGTAGAATTAGCATCTCATACAATGCCTGGCACATAGTTAATACTCAGTAAAGGTTTCTTGAAGGAAGAATAAAAGAAGGCACTAATGTAGGTAAGCAGGCCCACCTGATTATAACTGCCTTTAAAATCAAAGTAGACTTTTACTTGAGAGGTGGAAAATAGATCTTAGAATTCTTAATTTTGATCTAGTCCACTGTACTTTTTATTAACATAAAATTAGAAGTTCATTAATATTTCATTAATTTTTGCTTAAAACTATGATATATATTTTATAGTTAAGTTTACAGCTGCATAAATGCCCAGGAATGAGTTATTAACTTTTCAAAAATGGTTATTTACAGTGCATTTAGAGTAATTCCAGGTATCCATCTTACTTATTGGGAAAACAAAACAAAACAAAACAAAACTTCAATTCCTCCTCATTACAAAGAGGTTTACCAGTTTTATCCATCTGCACTTGAAAATATATTTTGCTGCTTTAAATCTCTCTGCTGTGGTTGGATTTGACAGAAGCCTGTTTGATAAGGACTTTTATTATATTAGTTAAAAAAATTTATGTTTCTCATTGCTTCTCTTTCTTATAATTCTGTGCCTTTTTTTCTCTTTCCCAGGAAAAAAGGAAAATCAATGAGATCATAACTAAATATTCAAAATATTTGGTATGCTTTCACCTTCCTTGTTAATCAATTACTTTTTTTTTCCAATTAACCATCTCAATCTCCTTATCACAAATGTTAAATATTAGTTATAAACATTTCTTAATCTTTGCAATTTTGCAGCTTCTCCTAAGGCACAGGTTCTATAATTGATTTCAGGATCTGATGAAAATCATAGACCAAGTCACAAAATAAATATACAGAGATATATAGATATAATCATAAATATACATGTATACATGTACACACACAAAACGTATGTATAATTTTGAGAGGCCAATTAACAGAATTTTTTAAAAACACTCTGCTCTTTGTTTTTCTAAGTATTTAAATGGATGCTAATATTCAATGTATTTAAAATATATTTAAAAAGTGTGGCGATGGGGAAGAAATGAAGCAAGGAAGGAAAAAGGCAAGGAGGAAAAGAAGGAAGCAAAAGAAAGAAAGAAAGGAAGAGAGAAAAAAGGCAAGGCAGAAGAGAGGAAACAAGACTGAAAAAACAATCATCTTGACAGTTAAAATTATTTAACTTTTTTTTTTTTAATTTACCACATTATTTCATTTTAAAGGTTATAAGAAAGTATAATAAAATATAAGGCACTAAGAAACATAAAAAAGAATTAGATGAAGAAACTATGAAACTAAGCAGGTCTTTATTAACAATCAAATTTTAAAAATTATTATTTTAAGAAGAAGCAAAAAATGTGCAATGTATTTTTTGTCTCAAACCAAAGCTACATGTCCAAATCTGTCAGCACTATAATAATGAGCATTGACAGGTACCAACAGCCTATCATTAAGCCTCATTATTCCACGGTTTTATACACAAAAGGCAATACGACAAAAAGAATACAACTGATTTAGATTTTCTCAATCATTTAAGAAGATTATGCCCCAGCAAGTATTTTGTTTGTTTCTGAGATTGTACAATTGTATTTTTGTATCCAAATGAATATATATATGTGTATATATATGTACATATATATGTATATATATGTATATATGTGTGTGTGTATATATATATATACATATATATATACACATATATATATTAGCTATTTAAGGATTTATTCTTAAATAATTGGAGATAGTAAGACCATTTTATGGTCCACATATTGAAAGATAAAAGATAGATTTAATAGAAATTAACACGAAGAAGAAACTTTGAAGTGTACCAGAATATGCCACTCCAAAATATGCCTCCTTGGCATATAGATTATTCTGAGCTAAAAACCACTGAGAACCAGAAAACTCCTAAAAAGGAAATTTCCTGTACCAGGAAGAAGATTCAAATAACTTTTACCAGAGAAGGCTCTGTCTTAAATCTGCATAACAAAGCTTGCTAAATGACCTTTGTTTTACCATGCTTTTCCTGGTCACCTTCCCAGAACTTGTGTCCCTCACCCAGAAGTCCCAAACCTCCAAACCCCTTTCCCTTTGTTTAGTCTAAGATGGTATATAAACCAAATTCTAACCACTCCTTTGGGTGCTCCCGTATATACATGTTGACTCACGTTAATAAAATTGTTTGTTTTTCTCTTGGTAATCTGTCTTTTGCCAGACTACTGTATAGGGTCTGAGCCAATGAACGTAAGACAGGTAGAAGAAAAATATTTTTTTCCCTCCCCTTCAAAGCTAAAATGAGAAGTTCTGCAATGTACGGAATTGTGTTTAATTCTAAAGCCAAAAAGTGTTATTTCTATAGATTCTAAATTTAATCTGATTCATAAGATTATGCCCTCTCTAGCAGTAATTTAGAAGCCTACAGAGATATAAAATTCAGTTCCTGATTTGCAAAAATGCTTACGTTACAGTTATCCTTATAGACTATATAATAAACCCCGATACAGTAGTATATATTAAATTGTAGTATATTTTAGCTATGGACCATTGGAAGCTACAATAGAGGAAAATATAAGTACTAACACTGAAAAACAACAACAACAACAAAAAACAGAGTTATTTCCACCTTAGCGGCAAATCTGACAAGAAGATAGATAAAAACAAATTACAAACCATAAAAGAGTTACAATTTAACAAGTTGAATATTTAACTTCTATTTATGGAGGGCATTTTTGTTTTTATTATATTTTCCTGCCAATTTCCTTTTGTGCAGCTGTCTTTCCTTTGTTTATATAGTTTTAATGTACCTCTCAGGAAAGTTCATTGCAACATTAAAAATAGTATACAATGTTTTCATTCTAAACGTGCAAAACAGACAAATTTTCATCTTTCTCCATAGTCCCCTGGAACTCTAAATTTGGAGTAAACAACATCATTAGAGAACCTAGTTAAATTATTTTTGAAATTATTTCGACTGTATCGGCACATAAATTCTTTGTGTGTGTGTGTGTGTGTGTGTGTGTCTCTAAGTTTGAACTGGGGATTTCCCTTTACATATTCACAGTATTGTTGATTCTGCCAGCCAATCTGTGAGAATAGTTCAGCAAAAATATTTTTCTTTTCCAAACTATCAAATGTATGTGAGTTGAGAGGGAGTGCGGTATAGTAGAAAGACCACAGATTTAGGAATGACACAGACTTAGGTTTAAATGCCATATTACAAAGCTTTTCGGAGTCTCATTTCCATCATTTTGAAACTGGAAACACTGCAGTTTTGTTGCAAAAATTAAATAACATACATAAAGTTCCTGACACATAGAAGGTAAATAGTAAATAGTATCTGTTATTATAAACATTTGACAAATTCTCTTCTGCTTACCACACACCAAAACAAAACACACTCAAACATATACACTTACATAATTTCATATACATATTCTGCTTGGGTCTTGTTATTAAATATTGCAAAATGTACATATTTGTATTGGCAAAAATAGTTTATTACATTTAGAAATAGTGTTTATTGCATTTTAATAATAACCTAAACAATAATAAAAATCTAAAATAATAATCTAAAAGAAATCTAAGTTTACTACATTTAGAAATGTTGGGTTTTATCCTAAATATCCTATAACTATATAACACATGACTTATACATTATGAATACTAAAATAATTGGTTTCAAAAATAGGAAATATTTACAGACCTTAAAAACATGGACAAAAGAACTTGTAAAATGTCAGATGGTGGTCCTGGTGATCACTAAATGGGAGAGAAAATATTTTACATTCAATATTTCAGAGTTGTGTAAATCCATAACTGGAAGGTAACTGGGTTAAAAATGTCTGGACAAGAGGACAGATCTGAAACTGTGGTCGTCAGGGAAACGATATTTGCAAAGGATCAGAAATAGAAAGCAAAAATGCTGATTATCTCTCAGTGGATCTTAACCCTAAATAGCTATAAACCAAATTGTTTTTTATAAGTTACAGAACAGTTGTCAAAGATAAAGCTGGAGGCTAGTAAAAGGTGTAAAGACAGATTTTGTTTGGTGTCAACTACTGCAGTAGGAGAGAGTTCAGTGTAAAACTAAACTCTATCTCAATTTGCAACAGAGGTGGACAGAGGGAGCGGAAGTGAGCCGAGGCCCTAGCAGAGTCAGGGATGAAAAATTACACAAAACGGAGTAGGAGGTCAGTGTCAATTCCATTAGGCCATCTGTGCCTGCTAACTAACATTTTTGAAGTAAAGCTCCTACCCTCCCGCAGAGACTAGGAGACAGGGGCCCTATCCTTCCTGATGATTGTATTTCAAAGGAATGGCTTTCAAGTTTTTGAAAAAGACCATCCTTGGTTGCTGGAGATACATATACATCTCAAAAGGATAGAGGAAGAATTTACAATAGTAAGTTTGTTTGTTTTTGTTAATAAGTGCTCAAAGAAAGGGAGGTCTGTGGCCTAGCCTCAGGCGTTAGCTGGAACTCCTGGTAAATTGTTTTGGCCACCTTGAGTTTTTCCAGACAGGAACTGAGGAAGCTGTGCCACCCCTGGGATATGGCCTTAGACTGCTAGAAGCCACATTAGAGTTTGATCAAGGAAAGAATTTTTGTCACAGTTCTCCTAAGTATGACAGGGAAGCTCCATTTGTTTCAGAACAAACAATTAAGCTTAAGGTCTGATTTTATATCATATAGATCATACGTTTACCTGTGGAGAAATGGTGCGTCACTCGTTTCAGCAAGCTGGCCAACAAATCCAGTCCACAGTTTACAAAAAGGAATAAGAAAAAATTGGCTATAACCACAACAAAACAAAAGCCATCTAGCCATCCCTGGACAAAAAGTAAAATGAAAACTACTCAGTCATTCGTTTATGAAATAAATTCTTTTTGCGTGTAAATTATTCTGCTGCTCTGTGGATCTTGCAAAGGTACATAAATCATAACTCCTGCTTTCAGAAGTCTAACATCCAAGTATATTTACAAAAAGCTTTCACATGAAGTGCTATATGATAAGCAAAGTTATGACCACAGGCACAGAGCCCCAACTGGGTAGGCCTCAGCCTAACCCCCTCTACCACCTGGAATGTAAGTTACACCTCAGAAGTGTTCCTACCCAAGGTAAGGGAGCCGGATTTTCATAAACGCTTATACCCAACAGGCATTGTTTACTAGCATCAGGGAGTCCCACAGTAAACTCTCAGGCACTTTTGTCCTCTGCATCTGCAGGCAAAACAGCTCCAGTGGCCCCAGGACAGTTTTCTGAAGACAAGCCACAGCCACTGAAAACACATCTCTGGGCATGGTCCTACCGTCAGAGAAAACATAAACAAATATCCAAGAAATCTGGGTTGAAAAGCAACATTGCCCACTAAATCCAGGATATTTACTACGAAGATTAGCCAGGAAAAGCGGTGACTAAGGTAATAAATTTCATCAAATAGCAACTTCTTTTTTGTTTTTAAGCAGTAGTTCTAGCACTCAACCTACCAAAAAAGAAACACATTCTATACAGATATGTATATGTATACATAAGTATATATAGATCTACTTTTTTCTTTTTAATTGGAAAATATTCAACAATAACATGTATTGACTTATATACCCAGCAACCCACTGATAAACATTTCTATTGTTACAATTACTTTTTTTAACAAACTGTTCATTAACAGATGTACTGGAAAACATTTCTACATATGTGCAAACAAAAAACTTACTAATGAGATTACTGGATGAAAGGATACGTACATTTTTATTTTTGTAGCTATTGCCACATTGTTCACCAGAAACATTGTACCACCTTTGCCTCCCATCATCAGTGTATAAGAATACCTGTTCACAAACATCCTCACCAAGATGATCATTTAAATAGATCACCCATCTTGGTAAAGTTTGCTAATCTGAAAGTTAAAATAAAGATAAGTTGTTTCAATTTATATTTATTAATGAAATGATGAAACATTTTTCTATATGTTTATTAGCCATTTGTATTTCTTTTCCTTTGAAACCTTCATCATGTTCCTTGATCATTTTCTATAAGCTTTCAATGACTCATTGACTTGGTGCCTATTTCTAGACTTTTATTTTGCTCAACTCTTCTGTTTTCTCCAGAAATTAGCCATTTTAACCTCCCTATTTTCATAATACATTTTAATTTGTGGTAAGGCTAGTATCTACTCATTACCTTCTTGTTTCAAAAACTTTCTGGAAATTTTCATATGTTTACTTTCTAGATAAAAATTTGGTATTGTTTTGAAAATTTATTTGTACAACCTTGTTCCCATATTAATTATATTTTTATCACTAGGTTAATTTATGGCTAATTAACATATTTAACATACTAAGTTTCCTCTCGAAGAGCACTATAGCTTTCCATTTACTAAAGTATTTTTCTATTTTACAACTCTCAGTAGAGTTTTAAAGTTTTATTTATAGCCATGCCCACTTCTCGTTAAATGTGTACCAATGTATAATCATTTGATTTACCTTTCAGTATGAAATTTTTTTTTTCATAAATTTTCTCACTGGTGATTATTTGTATTAAGAAAACTTAATGATTCGACATATTTAGTAATATAGTACCTTGCTGAATTCTCTGATTGCTTCAACTAGTTTTAGTTCTGCTTCCCATAAATATAATTTTTTCCTCCTCTGAGAATGGTTTATGTTAAGTATAATGTTTAGGAGTGCTTTTTTTTTTTTCTTTTTTTTAGGTCATTTTTCTCTTGATCATTAATTTTTCTGAGTGTAAAGGATAATACTTCTGTTGGGGCGCGATCAAATCTAAGACCCACGGAGCCACTTGAGGTTAATTATGAGCCTTTATTAGCCAGCCAGGGACTGACTTTCTACCACGCAAGGCTAAGATCAGTGCCGGGGTCTTTGTTTGAAGCAGTTTATAAAACCTCTGACTACATCCTAGAACAAAGAAAGCAAGAAAGTTACAAAAAGCAGAAGTTTGCCGTTAATGTCCTTCACAAAGATAAATGTATCCAGGGAATTGCTAGCCTAGCAGACAGTCTTGCTATCTGTATCCTGGAATGTTGTACCTTTTCTGGGAGTTGGTGCCTAGAGATAACACCTTCTGGTTTATTACTCTTCCTGGGGGCTGTAATATCACCTCCCTGTGACTGATTTACTGGGAAGTCTTCACTCTTACATGTCCTAAGAGAAGCAGTTTATAGAGCCTAAAACTACATCAAACAAGTAAGCAGATTACAGAAGCAAACATTGGCCATCTTCATATCTTATACAATACATCTCCTAAAACTATACCTAAGCAAGGAGGATGACTTTTGGTATCTAAAGATATTTTTTCCCTGTAGCTGACTTAGCTAGTTGGCTCACTTGAAAAGTTTCCACCCTTAACACTTCTTACTTTTAGTAATTTCCACAGTTTTCTTTTGACATTCCAGCTAAGAAAAAATATGACACAACATGTTTCTCTCATATACACCAGCTCAGCAAATATAGAAAAGAAAGAAAAGGCAGATTTCCACCCTAACAATCCCATCATTCCATCAGCACTGTGTTATAAATCAGCTACAGTCCAACATCTCAATTATAATTTATTTGAGGTAATATCAGGTATTTTGTGTGTTTATTAAAAGATAAGGTGCACTTGTAATTTCCTATTGTTGACCTTGAAAAGGAACATATCTGCCAAAAGGACTCCTTGTGGTTAACTAGGCCCAAATTCATAGTTATTGTCTAGCGGCCACTGTTTCCAGAGGCCTTGCATGCACACTGTGTATCAGGGAAAAGCAGCAGACAGAGGGACCAAGACCCCTATATTGCATTCTTGCCCATCTGAGCCAAACTTTATAAAGGAGTTCTTGGAATCATATTTTGACCAATGGGCTGAGACCTAAGCCATCCAATCATAGCTGCACAGCTATATCCTCATTTGTATTTTTACCAGCCAAACAGAACAGCTTCATAATGACCAATCAGAATAGGAGATTCTGGCCAATCAGGACAGTGCTATTTGGACAATCAAACTGCGCAAATTTGTATCCCACATTTGTATAAAAATTGACCAATCAGGGATGAAGGAGGGCACTTTCTCTATATAAATGGGCCTCCTCTTTGTCTTGGAGGAGGGCACTTTTGATTTCCTCTAGAGATTTCATTTCCCTGGTTTGCAAATTCCAAACCTGTGTTACAGTTTGCAGTTTGTGTTGGCATTGGATTGGTGGCAGCAACCTTTTGTTGATACTATGAATTAACTTTCTTTGTTTTCTGTTATTGAAATGTCAAATACAAGATTATATGAATCCCTATTCATTTTAGCAGAGTGCTATACTGTAGAGATTCGTAAAGCAGTTAATGAATGATTGTACCAGCACATAGTTAATTGATAAAAGATTTTTTTAAAAAGTCTAAAAGAAAATTAAGAGAGAAGATTCAAACAGAAGCTGCTAATCATCTCACACTGTGCTCTCTTTTTGTTAATATGCCCCTGCTCCCTCAGTTGTGCAAATGGCCCAATTATCTGAAAGATCTTATTTCTGTTTTCTTCTGTCATTTATTCCTTCAACTAATTTTTATCAAGAATCTAGTAGATGCCAAATACTATTGGAAACATGCTGATAAAACAAATATTTCCTTCCTTCATGTTGCTCATTGTAATAAGGAAAAGAGGCAAGGGAATAAAATATTAAAATATAGTGTGATGTAATAAAAACTAAATACAATGCTACAAAAGCAGTTAGCTGGAGGGGACAGAGAAAGAATGAAATAATTTGAAATTTTTCCAAGGAATGTAACTTGGCATAACCACTATGGAAATAACATAGAATTTCTTCAAAAATTAAAAAGAAAACTACCATATGATTTAGTATCCCACTTCAGGTCTACATCTGAAAGAAATGAAATCATTATCTCAAAGAGACATCTGCACCCCAGTGTTCACTGCAGCTTTTTTTGCAATAGCCAAGAATGAAAGCAATCTGTCAATGAACTAATGGATTAAAAAAATGTGGTATATACATACAATGGAGTGTTACTTAGCCATAAAATAAGGAGAAACAAAAAAGGAAATCCTGCTTTTTGTGACAACATGGATAAACCATAGGGGCGTTATGCTATTTGAAATAAGTCAGACAGAAGAAGACAAAACTATAAGATCTTATTTATATGTGGAATCTAAAAAAGCCAAATCCATGGAAACAGAGATAGGTAGATTGGTGGTTACCTGCTGCTGAGGATGGGGAAATTTGGGAGATGCTGGTCAAAGGGTTTGTACTCCCAGTTAAAGACGAGTAAGTTCCAGAGATCTAATGTACAGCAAGGTGACTACAGTTAACAAACTGTATTGTATAACTTGAAAGCTCCCAAGGGAGTAAATTTTAAAAGTTCTCACCACCAAAAAAATAAAATAGTAACTGTATGAGGTGACATATGTGTTAACTAACTTCATTGTGGTAATCATTTAGCAATATATATATATATCAAATCATCACGTTTTATACCTTGAAATTCACAATGTTATATGTCAATTATATTCAATAAAGTGGAAGGTGGGGAGAAAAAGAAAGAAAACCTTTCCAGGTGAGGAGGCCATCCTTAGGAATCATCAGGAGCTATCCAACAAAGGAAGAAAAAAGCATCTGTATAGGCAGAAGAAGAGGAAAAAGCCCAGGAAACGAGGAGCAACAAAGAATCATGAGTAGCTGGACATAGGACAAGGCAGAAAATGTTAAGTTACGGGGCTGGACAGACACATCATCAAATTTACATTTTAAAAGATTATGTTTTACTAATTAAAAACAAAACACATATGAACAATATTTAGCTATTTAGTGTAAACAGAACTCTCGAAATCTATGAAGGAAGTAGATTCAGATTCTAAACATTGGTCTCCTGTCTTGACTTTGCAGATTTGCCATGAGGATGGCCCCTGCATTTCTGTGAGAAATTGATTATAGAAACCATGGATTTTTTTCATGGATTTTTTATTTCATAAAATATATTTAAGATAAGGATGCTTAAGACTGAGAAAAGTTGAGCAAAATCATCTGTCTTAACTTGAATATTGGTCCCTAGAGTTACTTCTGTTTTTTTCTGTCATCAAAATGATGGTATCTGATGTACTCAATTTTTAAGCTCTGCGCTTAAAAATTTTTAAGCTCTGGCACTTATTCCTTATTCTTTAAGTGCTCATGGTCAAATCAGCCAAGGCAAAACCATCTGACAAGAAACTGTTGCCTTCCCTCAGTCAATACAGATCCTGATCACAAGCTCTCTGGGCAGTCAATGGTCTTTTCATTATGAGCCACACCCAGACTATACTATGACTCAGTGGGGGAATAGCTCAAACTCATCTGACAAGACAACTAAGTGACTCGGCCCAAGTAGAAAAGGTAGCAGAAAATGTGACAGAAGTGGATTTTTTAAGCTGTTGAGGTCTGCATCACCTATTTAATCCACTTCACATGTTTGGTGAGTTCCACAAGCTGACGGAACAGGTATGAAAGCCTTGTATTGTAGATTCTCTCACGTGATTGATAACTGTAGCTGCAAACATTCCTCAACACATTGTCTTGGCACATGTTTTCTGGAAGTGATGACTATCTGTGAGGCATTATTAGAAATGTTTGCCACTGGGAACCTGAAGCACAAGGCTCAGAGCATAAGAAGCAGAGAGGACTGGCGATAGTCTTGAGTTGCTTAATGTTAGAGTGATTTATTTAGGTCACATGCCACATAGCCATATAATCTCTGCTTTAAAGAATGGTTCCAGAATATCTGAATAGAAAATTTACACACAAAGGAATAAAAATTGTAAATAAACACTTCATTATGTCCGTCCTCATGAGCGATTAAAAGAATGTAAATTTGAACCAATTGTATGGCCTATTTTAACCCATACTAAGTAAATTCTTTTTTTCTCTATTGAAGGGCAAATGTCTTTGGCTGCTTTTGTTCACTGATATATCCTAAACTCCTGGAAGATTGCCTTTTGTAAATATTTGGTGAATGACCACAGAATGGCAATACTCAAATATTAATCATCATGTGGTGAAGCCAGAACATTCATACACTGCTTGAAGCATAGTAACTGAAGCAATTCTTTTCAAAATTGTATCAAAAGAAATTAAAATGATCTTTACTGTGATCTAGTAACTCTTCTCTTGGAAATTTATTTTAAGGAAGCAAAAGTTTTATATGTAAAGCTGTTAATACTAGCAGTACCCATTTAATGAGCAAAATTGCATTAAAAATTTTATGTCTGACTCCATGAGAGTGTTCAAATAAATTATAGCTCATCAATATTACACAGATGGGAAAAATAATTATGAACTCTATAGAATAAGGTAATATGAATTTGGGTTATAATTATATGTAATATTTATGTATATGGATAAATGATGAAAATGAATGTGCAAATGAAAGTTTTAGTTTGGATTCTTTAGTTTATTAATAAATTGTCTTTATTTTTAAAAAAATTGTTTTTGTTTTACATTATTTTTAAAGAGACAAATGAGAAATTGGTATCCTTCTGATTTAAATTTTTATGTATGATGTTCAAAATTATCAGTCTCCATCTCTCATGCTACCGGTGGAGGGGCTGGGGAAAGAGGGTAAACTTCCTCCAGAAAGATTCTGGATTTTGACATTACTGTGAAGAAACCATGTGGGCATAGTACATGGCAGAATACTACAAATGGAGAAAGGACTGAAAACATTACAAGAAAAAATTATATCCTCTTTACTTGCCTCATAGGAGTCGAAAAGAGTGCCTGAGTTCTGACTAGGTTATCTCTGCATCCCTCTTTTATGCCACAACACACACACTGAAGAGAATGTCCTCCTACCCACTCAAATGAAAATGATATAAGCAACCCTTTCATCGATAGGACAGAGTGTGCACACCTCACCCTTTCTCTGATTTGATGCCAGTGAGTCAACGTAGACAAATATAGAGGTCTTCACGAAAGCCCAGAAGAGACTGTGGCATTGGCATATGGCTCCCGCTGTTTTCAACAATACTCACTAAGATAAGAGCCTCACACTTGTGACTTTATGAAATCTACCTTGATAGCATGTGCACAGGTGATGACATCTTGAAAAAAGTATTTTCAGAGTGTTACAGGTATCTTTCCTGATGTAATGAATTACTCAAAAGAGGTGAGTTGAGGAAAACCAGAAACCAGAAGATTTCCACAATCCTGAGTGATACAATAATAAAATCTATTTGGTCAAGGTCAGAGATAAGAATTATAGTGTCTGTATTATTTGGCATTTTATCACAAGCTTATATATGCAATGCCAGTCTCCTTCAGGGCTTTAAGTATATAGGTGACAAACATTATTGAATACAATAGATGATTTAGTAATCAGTCTGAAAGATATTTTTAATCAATTAATATATTGATTTAATATTACATATGGCCACTCTTGAAAGGTCTTGATGTCTTTTAGTGCTTTTTTTTATTTTAGAGGCACTGAAGCGAGGGAAAGTGTCTTAATACAATTTTTCTTATGAAAAATCTGAAACTTTCATAAAATATAATGCCACTTAATATAAATGAGGAAATGATTTAAAGTAGCAGACTTAGATAATAAAGAGGTAATCTGGATACTGGCTGCAAACTGAGGCTTAACATTTTGAAAGTTAGGAAAAATAATTGAAAATGCCACATATCTGCTTGTCTCAAACTGCCCGTACTTTATTAAATGAGAGTATTTTAGTTCTCTGGAGAGTACTTCCTCTCTTGTTAATCTATGCAAATGCTGAACTTTAATTGGGAACTCATTCTTAAATCTCTTGGGACTTTTGAGCACTCTAATTTTGACATTTTCAGGATGGAAAGTTCTAGCAACAGAACGACTATCATCTAATGAACCATGATTCACCCAGGTTTACAGCACAACTTTGTGGTTCTAGTTACATGCTGAATATAAAAACTGGAGGCTGACCTATTGGATGCCACAGCCCCAAATCCAGGTTTATCCTGTTCATTATAAATATTCCTAGATTAGTCTCCCAAATTGGGGAAGGATGCCACCATGTGCCAGGCTTCCTTTAAATAACTTGCAATTAGTTAACAGAGTACTAAAAAAGGAAAAGTACTATTATATCATTCTTATTCATTAATAATTTGTGAATGTGACAAATACAAAAAATTGGAAAAATAAAGAAAATTTTATCATCTTATTGGTAATCCTCCTTTGCAACCGGCTTTCTACTAGGACTATGTGTGTTCCTTCCTGTCACTTCAATATATTACTATTTGAAAGGGCCTAATTGCTGTGGAGTTTGAGGTATTAAAATGAGACTAAAGACATAAATGGTCTAACCCATATATTTTTCTTTAGTAACAAGAGAAACAAAGTGAAATGATTTTTCCAGGCCATTTATGTTTTTTCCCATTTCAATGATTGTGTCACTCAACTCTTCACCTCTGTTTTTCTGTACCACTTCTCTAATTTCTTAACTTTACATAATTATGGAATAGATTGCAACAAAGTGCTTCATTTCTCTGTATCACAATTTTCTTTTGAAACAAAGATAATCATAAAACTATGTTGCTGCACTACCCATTGTAAATAATAAACATGTAAATTCTTGAAAACAAATTGCAAAGTTCTGTCACCTAACATAAGGTACCATATTCTTCTTAAAAAGTACCCCCAAATGACGTTAGCTTTATACTTTTATAACAATGATGGTGCTTTCAGTTGCAGAAAATAAGAACAAAAATTCAGGTCTAATCTATCCAAGGTTATTTATTAATTTATGTAACTGATAGCCCAGGAGGACAAACTTTAGGCATAAGTTGGCCAAATTTACACTCTATTTCCTTGTAATAGATTCTCTAGGCTCTATTTCTCCATGTGCCAGCTTCATCATCACTGTTTCATTAACTGAAGCTAACTCATGTATTTCCTATCATTCTTTTCATACTACTTGTCAGATATTCAAATTGAGATCTCCTGTATCACAACAAATAGTTCAATCAAAATTTGGTAAGAATACTCTCACTGATCTGGAAGAGGATCAGTGAAGCCATATGTCCCTCCACAATCTCCAAAGGCCTTTCCATAGCCCACTCAAGTAAACATAAAATGTAAGTAAAGGCTATGTACTTTTGAAGCAAACGTAGCTTTAAGATGTATTCCTTCATCTCTGTCTTCAAAAAAGATCATTGCCCTCAACCCCTCTTATCTAGAAAGTCTGGAATTGTGCTGGGCTGTCAATACCTCTCCCATGTCCCCTTAAAAAACATTCTCTTGCTTTTAATCTTATCCCATCATTAAAGGGGGTGGGGGAAGCATATAACCCTGCCTCAGTGAAAGGCTCCACCCTGGCTTTTGACTTGTCATCAATAGAGCAGCACAGAGAAAAGATTTCTGAATTACTGACAAGTCATCCCTGTGAGCAGCCTGAGTGCCAAAGCATGGACAGGGAGGTTTCATGTGTTATAATGGCAGTCTCCTCCCTACAATTGCAAAAGAGATGGGGAAAAAATTTAAGACCAACTCGAAGACGATGTTATAACAACAGAAGGGCTCGCTTGTATGAATCAAATTACAATTTACAGGAGGCCACTGAGTTGGCTTAAAATGCTCTTTCTGCATCATCAATGGAATAAAAAGATTTCTGTTAAGTTTTTCTCCATAGAAAAATATTTCAGTAAAAACTCCACTTAGATAACATAGTGATATTACTTAGTACTATATTAAATAATTCTAATTTAATCATATTATATATATGTACACACACACACACACACACACACACTGCCAATTAATATCAAATGCTCTATGAGAGCTCAAGTTTTCTCCAGTTCTGATGCTAAAGATTACACACAACTCTGGAATGCCCCATTCAAATGTGGCATTTTTCCATGGCAGCTGTTTCATTGAATGTTTTATATTTGTGGTGATAATGTAATTTGGTTTTGTAATACATGGCAAACACCATGGTACAAGAGGTCAAATTAAGTTTCAATTTTTGTTTTGGAAAGAGTAAGAGAAGATCAGGAAGAATATCTTAATAATGTCCTATTTTTGTGGGCACATTTAAGTTTATTTTCAAAAATCCATGGAAACCTTTCTTGGAAAAATCTAGTCGACAAGTTCAATTTATCTTAAAAATATATTCAGTAACTGGGAGACTTTTTAATCTGTATGAGCCATACTCATATCATAAATAAGGTGAAATTGAGGTTAAATAAATTTATATGTTTATATTCAACTTAGCATTAAAGCTGACCAATAAAATCTATTAAAATAACACTTTGGCAGTTTGATTCAAATTCAGCTAATGATAAACTGGCAAAAACAGATTTTGTCCATCCTGGGTCAGTTTAAAATAGTCAAAGATCTGTTTTAAATAGTCCTACTGAATTAAAATTGATTTTTTTAGACTTAGACAAAATGCATTTCCTTTCCAGGCTCTGAATACCTACCTCACTGGCAGTTGGAGATGCTAAAATGTAACCAGTAATCACTTTTTCCTTTAACTTATTTTAACACCATTCTGGTCATGAAATCTGAGTCCCTGAAGAAAAACTTCATAGAATTTGTTTTTTTGACCTCAGACTCTCTACCATCACTGGAATTTCTCAGTTTTTGTTTGTTTATATTTTCCTTTCCCACTCACATTGAGATAATGCAATGAGCCTGCTGGTATCCTGTCCCCCAAATCCACTGATTTCAGAGTCCACCACTGCCATGTTTTCATTTTCCACAGTTGTCGTTTACCACATTTACCTAGGGGTCTCCACTCAGGCAAAGGTGAAACTACCCAAGGTCGAAAATTGAAGCCAGGAGGTAGAACCACTTTGACGTGCTCCCTGCTCTTTCCCCAAAACATTGGACACTGGAAGACTGCGAGGCAGAGTCTTCAACATTCCACGGAATAATGGTTTTTGACCCTAAATGTATATTCAGCTAAACTATAAGTCAATGAGCAAATATAGTGAGGATAATTTTAGATAAACAAATCTTAAAAAAAATGATAACAGAGAAGATGTTTCAGCAAAATAAATGAGTAAACCAATGACAGGAATATAAAAAGCAAATTCTTTAATGACAGCTGTGTATCAGACCTTGATCAAGCCATCCTGACTTGAACTGGGCAACAGAAGGCTGTGGAAAGGGGAACTCAGCAGGGGAAAAATGGAATGTCACTAACAGATAATTTGACGCATTTGAACTTTTGGTAAATTTATTGATAGGTGTTTGATATATCAGGTAGACATTTGGAAAAATAGTAGAGGTTGTTATGTTGACAATCAAGGCACACATTGTTCTATGAGAATGCAAAACTAACATGAAGAGTTATGTAAAAGATCTGAATCCCTAATATCATAAGAGGTAGTCTCTCTGACTCTGTCTCTCTCTCTGTATATGTATATATGAAATAAATCAAGTAATAATAGTCATATAATAAATATATATAAATACTGAAGAAAATGCTTTAAAAAGAGCTAAAAGATTTGATGATATGTCCCTCTGAGGAATAAATGTGGGTGAGAAGAATATTGGGTAAGAGACTATTATTATTCAGCACTTTCTTGATTGATTCTTTATTTGTGCATGTGTCACTTTGGCTAACAAATTATTAACATTTTCTAAAATCTTAGCAATTCTCAAAATTTATGTAGCATTTCTTACAAAAAACTTAAGCTTAAATATAATCTTACATTTTGCCTTTTCCTTAGTCCTTTGCACTGCATTTTATCTTATTCACATTGGTTAAATAAAACTTTTTTTTTCCTGGATTTTTAAATTAAATATTTGAGGAATGTTCCCTATCCTCCTAAATTATTGACAAAATAATACTTACATTTAAGAGTCTGTCTAAATGTATGTTAGAATTCAATAGGTGTGGAAGAGAATTTATGAAGATTATACTGACCTAAATTACTCTCCTCTATCCCTAGTTTTCTTGTTTTAAATGCATAGTGACCTAATGTAAATGCATAGTGACACAGTATAAATCAAATTTAATATATCTATCTTAAGAATAATAAATTGAAAAGTTATAGTATCTGAAATTTTCAGGGGTATGGGGACATAATTTATTATGAAACAGTTAAAATTTTTTAACCTAAATGCCTAAAAGGGAAAAAAACAAATTACTTATCGAGATCAAAGCGTGAAACAGTCAATGGCAGAAAAAAGCTAATGCCATTTGCCTTGAATATTTGGCACAACAACTTTCCCAACATTTTCTCAGTTATTTTAAAGAGATTGTTAATTGTTCTTCAAAGTATATTAAAAAAATTTTCTTAAAAATAGAAGTTTTGATGTTGTAAAAACATAAAGGCAATATAAATCAAATTGTTGCTATTCAATGTTAAGTAGTACTCACTGGCCTAAGGAATTATTTTCACTTATCATTGGCTCACACTCATACTGGTTGACTTGGCTTGGTTTCTAGAATTCTTTGGATCTATGTGGAGGCGCCACAAATCTATTTCCATTAATTGAGCCATACCCCGAACTCTTTGTAGCAAAATGTCATCTGTGGTCAGCTTGGTTAACTGCAATTCGATGGGGCTAAAGCTAGTAAAAACTCCACCAGAAGAGAAAACATTAAGATATGATCAAACTTACAGCAGATCACCAAAAGTATTGCAACCCTTGGTTCTATCCAGAGACAGAGAATCCACAAATAGAAGTTAGAATACATAGTGGCGCATTAACTGACTAACATGTCTCAAAATTTGACCTGGTCTCCTTTAACCTGAAAGCCCATTGCATTCTTAGTTTCAGAAATGCGAATTGCATGGATGTGTTATTAAACTCAAGGGAGCTGTTTTGCCTGCACATGTCAATGGCCAAAAGAAACATGTACAGGAGTTTTCAGCAAAGAAAATAAAGGTTTGTTTAAGGACATGGTGCCAAGCCTGGAGACACAGGTAAGTTAGCAGTGCTCAAGAACCTGGCTCCCTGATAGCCTTTAGGATAGGTTATATAGGGGAAAACTCATTAGTCATGATGGTTAAGGGAGTTGAGTCATAAACTCTACTGACTAGTCAAGGCTAGAGAAGAAGGCATTTGATCATTGCATCAGGTCCTGATGTGAGTCTTGGCAGCGTTCTGTCTGGTTTCGAGGGGATGCTGGTAGGGGCGTCTGCCTTCATAAGTGTGGAGCTGCAAGATATTATCTTTAGTTCGATCAAAACTCTGTTTTTGCAGTCAAAGGACCTGAGGCTTTGTTCCTAAGACTATTTGATGCTGACCTCAGTGTTTAATGATTAAAGGAGTGGTGGTGCAATATGCAGGACAAGGAAAGAAAAGAAGCAAGTGAGCCCAAGGCCAGTTTGAATCAAGGAGAAAGAGAAGAGAAAAGTCATTTTAAAGAAGAAAGATTTGCACAGTTCCAGATGTCTGACTAAAAACTGGCAATCTCTTGTTACAGAGGAATTTGACCACCTCTACCTCACTTTGACCTATTTTTTGTTGTGAGCACCTCTCTTCTCTCCCATGACCAAACCCTGCTGTCCCATTTACACTTCACACACTGAACAATCATTTCCAATGCAAAATGTCTGGGAACCCACATTGTAGATGATTAAAAGTGTGTTTTATACATATACATATATATCTACTTTAAATGTATGAGGGTACTGTTATGATTCGTAAAATATCGATTCATTTAAAATGGTTTTGAGATTCATAGTAGAAAATTGTCATGATTTGTTTATGTCTTAAGTAATTGACTAAAATGTTTTGCATACTTCAAAAGATTCTGAAGTGTATATTACTATGTCTAGACTGGATCACCATAACAATAATATATCTGTTTAAATGTAATATAATATTTAGAAGCATGTAATCAAGAGAAAGGGCTGATTTATTACTGACAATAGTTGTTTTAGTCTCAGGCAAAACTATATCTGACTGTATTTTACTCTGTCTCACTTAGTTAAAAGTTTCAACAAATATCATGTTGCTCTGATTATGAACCCACACTAAAGTAAGCAAACTCGCTTGACTTTTATACTAAATACCATGAGAAAAAAATTTAACTACTCATTACTTTTACACACATCTCCATATTTTTCCATCTCATGTCAACCAACTGTTCATACTATAAGCAGAAGAGTTCTTTAGAACCAGATCATTCCAGAAGTCATATTAGAAAATTGGTTTCGAAAGACTGGATTTTTTTTCTTGTAGAAAATGTTTTATACAAACTATGTTTTAACTGTAGGTGGGTATACACAAGTTAATGAATATAATAAAACATTCTAATAATCAAGATGCAGCTCAGATTTTTATCCTTGAAATAAATCCAGATTTTTATACTTGAAAAAAAAAATAGAGCAACATTTGATTAAGAGAAGGCAAGCATATACTATTCACTAATCATGAAGATACAGCCAATCAAAATGCTGGAGTCAACAATGTTAAGAAAATTAAAGAGTGTAAGCAATATGTTTGCAAGGAAGATTGAGAACTTGGTAAATTTACCACCACTGCTTAGCCCAGAACCATGTGATCTAAGGTCCTGTAGTGACTTTAGGAAGCATTGTACTTGAAAGTACCTGGGTAAACAGAAGAGATGCGTCTAATCAGAAAGGTCCTTTCACCTTCTTCGAAGGGTATAATCAACACTGATGTGGCAAAGAGAGTTACTTGTCTTAAGGTCAATGAGGAGCCTGCTCAGCTAGGGAAACCAGACAAAAATAAATCACATAGGAAGAGAAAAAATATTAAGAAACAAGATTTCACTTGATAGAACTGTCTTCTTTGAAATAGTAGAAATTAACTTTGAAACATAAAAATGAAAAAGAAAGATGATTGGAAATTTAGAAAGCTAGATTTTATTGCCTCTACACCTGGGCTCATTGTTATCTAACTTGTCAACATTTTCTATATAATCTTCACTCTCTGTGATAAAGCAGATTTACCTGGATTATAGAAGTGGAACAAAATGTATGTTGACAGTATGGCAATTTTTTAAAGAGGGCCACAGGAATTCAAGGAAACAGTAAGAAGCTCAGCCTCCCATATTTACTTAGATTGCGGTAAAGGAGTAAGTTAAACAGTGAATGAATGTTGCCCCACTTAGAGTGAAAAAGCCTAAAAAGGAAAAACAAATGAATTTGTTCTATAAAGAGAGTTAATTATAAGAGATAATGTAATAGAAAACTATCAAAACTATTTAATTATGTGACATAACATTGTGGAAAAGATACCTCTGGTGGCAGAGTTGAGCATGGGCCAGCATTTAGTGACAAGAAGGGCGTGAAGGGGAAAATTCATTTAAGTTACTAAATGTATAAAGGAGTTTATAACTGTCGACATAAGAACAGCCACACCTGTAGGGAGTTTTTATAAAAATGTACTCAAGCCAAACAGAGGATGTGCCTGGAAGCAAGAGCTCAACAGACTGAGAACAATGCTTCCTAGAGATGGTAGCTTCTTTCATGCATTGGGAATTATGGAGGGGACTTAAAGAAGACTATCAGGAAGGTGGGAGAAAGCAAGACGGAGATCCGATGACAGGATGGTCAAAAAGATTATATGCATTCTTGAGGGTGCTCATGCTTTAGAAGGAGGAATCTGAAAAGAGCATCTTGGAGGTATGTTAACCTATATGCACAGAAACAATGGACAGGGCTTGCTTAAGGCAGAGATAAGCCTTTTGCTAACATGCTTGCAGCACCACTACCCACCACCTGCCTAGTTAGAAATTTATGATCACTCTGTGAGATTACTTTTCATAGAACTCCTTTTTTATCCATATAACTGAGCATAATAAAAACAACAGTAACAATGACAACAAAAGAAAAGCAATAAAATCTTTTTGTATAGTTAAATATAAGAGACAATATGCTGAAAACTGAAATTATAGAAAATATGGATAACATTAGAATCAAGTATACAGGTTTGGGTTAAACTTGCTCACCAGAGTCTGAGGTCGATCAAGCTAAAATGTATTTTGTAATGCTAAAAAGAAGATAAATTTAAGTCAAACAAGAATAAATATAATATTTATACAGTTTACATGATAGTCTGATATGGAGCTGTTTCCCCCAGGTGTTTACACATGTTAAAGTAGAAACATCTTTTACTATGTTTAAACAAGTCATTCAACTTTCAGAGTGATCTTTTAAACATGCTTGTTACTCTTTTGCTTAAAATCCTTCAATAGCCCCCATTGCTCACAGAAAAACAAAAACAAAAAAACAATTATTCTCAAGGAGCACATAAGACAAGGGTCTAGCCACACACCTCCCTTCACAGTCCCCGTATGTCAAACCATAACTACTTGCAAATATTCAAATGTTTAGTCCTAACTCACAACCCAGTGCTTTTGTACTTCTTTTCTCTCTAAACTCATTTGCTCACCTGATGATCACCTATTTACAACAAGAGTCTGAAGAAAGCTTACTTGCCCTTCAAAAATTTCTCTGATACTGAAGGAAAAATTTAGTAGCCTTTCTTTTGTAGGCTTGTATTACAATGATCAGTTTAAAGGTTTGTAATACATGTGTAAATTAAAGAAATTAAAGAAGTTCTAAATAAATGGAGACACATATCATTTATGAATCAAAGCAAACTTATTTCTTTGGGACTTCATCATATGAAGTTAAAATTATAAAGCAAAATAGAGTTGCGTTATTTTAATTATCAGAGAAGAATCTGGACTGCTTTAAAAAAAGGGTGGCGATAGTCTTGATACGTAAATAAAACTCAACCCCTTTATCAGTTGGTTGCATCCCTTTATAATCGCCAGATCAGTACAACTTTGTTATCTGATTTCGGCAGTTTCCTCACCCAGTGTTTATTCTTGATATGTAAATATTTTATGAAAGAAAATACCATAGGAAATTTAAGAAGTTGAGGTTATTTAATCTTTCTACTTTGTTCTCTCTACAATAAACTGAATTCTGTGTAGAACCAGGTCTTTTGGACAATTATTATTAGATTGATTAATGTTAATAAATTATACTTAACAAATTTACTTGATTTTACACAATTGCTATGTGTGTGTCTGATGAATTTGACTTAAATTCTGACTGAATTTTGCTTTAAAGTGAAGACCGGGAATAACTAAATTCAGGTAACTGAAGTTTGAAACTAATTTTTAAAACAAACCGAGCCTCTAGTAAATATATTTGAATTTATTCTTAAAACAATTGTAAAGATGAAATGGAAGTCTGTTCTTTGTTTACATACATATATTCAGAAAAAAATGTCTTCACCATTGACAGTAACCACATACTCAATTTTCTGGTGGTGATCTGTATCAAGCTTCTAGTTGATTAAATTCCTTGAGAAGAGCAAGGTAGAAAAACAGATTCCATGACTTAGAATCAACAGCCACAATTCTTACTAAATATCATAGCTAATATCTATGCCAAAACAACCAGTTGAAAAGAGAAACGTTCAAATAGTAATAAAATATGCATACTTCCTTGATTTTGATGACATCTTAAGTTCCTTTAAAATCTGAGTCTGATTCTCAATAAAGGAAGAGTTAAAGCATAGAAAAACAGATTAACACTTTTCCCATTGTGACAGATTTCACTATAGTTATATTTATTCAACCATGAACATCCAATGCCTGTCCTAATTCTCTACCTTGCATTATAATTAAATTATAATAAAAGCATTTTTCAAAAATTCATACAAGTATAATTGAATTAAATTTAGGCGGGAAATCACATTTAAACCTTTCTCTTCTCTTTGGGCAATATACTGTTAGATTTCATTCAATTAAATTCTGTAAGCATGCATTTAGTTCTCACTTGCAGCAAACAAGAGTTAACCAACAATAAAAACTAATTACATACTATAGATGAAAAAGGAGTTCTACAAAAAGTAAACTCACAGGGTGATCTGATCATAAATTTCTAACTGCATGGGTCACAATGGGTAGTCAACCCCAGACATATAACTTTTTTTTTAGTAAAAGATTTATCTTTGCCTTAAGCAAGCTCTGTTTTTTTTTTTTTAATTTTGTTTTGTTTTTGTGCATCTGAGTTAACAGACCTTTGAAATAAGTGAGACCACCCTCAAGAGGGCACAGAATCTTGTTAACTATCTTGTAACCCAGTCGCCACCTTTCTCCCACCTTCCTGCAATCTTTCCTGTATTCCCTTCTTAATATCAGACACATAAAAGAAACTGCAAAACTGTCCTCAAGCATTAGAAATCTTGCCTTCTGACAATTGTCATCAGTTGTGACTCAAATAAATTCTTATTAAAATTCTCTAAAGGATTGGACATTTCTTACACAGATACTACTTAACAGTTTATGCTACCCAGTGAACCTACATCAAAATTAATAATCTCATTTTTATCACATTTATATTATTCAACTTCCAAACTAACTGATCTGTCATAGTTTTAATATTCTCCTGGCCACATTCTATTGAGGAAGCAGGAGATGTCCAAATAATAAGTAAAATTTCTTTTCAAAAAGTATATTTACATCTTTTTCTAGAGTGAAATAAAAATATTGTTATCAATGGCTCCTTAAAATTTTCTCACTCAAAAGTAATGTTATCCATCGATCTATGACAAAACATGGAGGAAACGAAAATGCATATTAGTAAGTGAAATCAGCCTATCTGAAAGAGCTACATATGTTATGATTCTAATCATATGATATTCTGGAAAAGGAAAAACTATAGTGGCAGTGAAAACCTCAGTGGGTGCCAGAGGTTAGGGAAGAGGGCAAAATGAACAGGTGGAGCACAGGAGATTATTAGGGCAGTGAAACTATTCTTTACTATACTATAATGGTAGATAGATGTGCCAAAACCTATAGTTTATACAACAGAAAGAGTGAATCCTAATGTAAATTATGGACTTTGGGCAATTATGATGTGTCAGTACTGATTCATGGATTGTAACAAATGTACAACTCTGGGGCAGGATGTTGATAATGAGGGAAGCTGGGAGGTAGGAAAGTATATGGGAACTCTCTTTACTTTCTGCTCAATTTTACTTTCTGTTCAGTTTTACCAAAACTACTCTAAAATAATTATCTTTTAATTAAAAAGAAAAAGTACTGTCTTTTTATCTTCCCTACTTTCTCTCACCAACCCAAGGGCACTTGTTTACTCACTCAACTTCTACTGATTGTGTGACGTTAGGTGAGTTGCTTAACTTCTAAGAGTCTCAATTTTCTCACCTATAAAATGGAGATGGAAATAATCACGACTTCACAGAAAGAATCAAGTGAACAGAAACTGAAAGCATTTTTAACAATGCCAGCAAATGTTGGCGGCCCCTGCTTTTATTTATATTTTCCATTCAGCCATTCATCTACAGATAGGTTATTACAGATAGCTGGAGCAATGTTCACAAATGGTAATGATGAGTGTTGAGTTTATGATTGCTTTCTTTGTGCTAAAATTTTTATGAGCTGTTAAAATTCCTATAAAAACACAAAATTTTTATTTTAAACTATGTGAAACCTGAGTTCAAATAAGTTGAAATAGCATCGACTAGAAGAAACATTTCTGAGAAGGGAAGGAAATAAGAAAGAAGGTGAGAAAGAGAAAGAGAAGGAAGAGAGGGAGAAAAGGCAGAGGCTGCATGTATGAATATGGTAAAAAAATAGAAATGATGAAAGAAAACAAGAACATGGACAAAGACTAGAATGTAGAAGAATAAATTAGAAAGTTGTAGGTGATGAATTAATTCAGCTATTCAAGAAGCATTTATTTAGTGCTGACTTTTTATTGAATCAAAAATATATATAAGGCCTAGACTCTATAGGAGAACTAGTACAAATGCAAAAATAACTAATAAACAAGAGAGAATATAGTAATCCGTGCAGGAATTAAAAATAAAAAGATATGATAGTTCAGAAGAAAGAGAATTACAGTGAAGTTGTAACATTACCCAATTAACCTCCTCCCTCGCTTTAGAATCTGACCAGCATCTCATTTATATGCATAGATATGATCACCCTGTCTCTTGTACTCTTTACAACACTATTGGCATGAATAAGGCTTACTGTGAAAACAGAAAATAGTAAAAAGTACCAGGAAACAGAGTTCTTTTTAGAGTCTTTTACTCATCTCCATTTCTGCTAGGAATTTTATGCCTGTCTTAAAAGAAGGCTGATTTGAATGAACAGACATATATATTATAGATCTTACTTTAGTTTTCTCCTTTAGTCTAGCTTAGTAGTTTCCATAGTTTAGTGTATGCATGTTATTTGGTGTTTTTGTACACAAAACCATGTCAGTGTACTTTGTGAGCTATGTAAGATATTCTCAGTAATTTTCAATGAGTGTGGCTTTTGCTCTATGGGCTAGTTGTAGAACATACCATTGACTTAAAGTATGAATTGCTGTATTTATTGATTGAGGAGATGCAGTCAATGAGAAATTCCCTCTGTCTAAACCCAGTGGCTATACGTTATAACAATAAACATCACTCAAAGATCCATTAGAGACAGGAAATTTAAACAAAATTTCCAAATCAGCCTTGGAATAAGTTAAATCTGAAATTAGATATTTTTGTGTTAACAGCTTCTGAATTTACCGATATAGCAAAATTCATCACTCCATATTATTGATACTCTAATTGTTAATGGCAATAGTTGCAAATATTTTGTTTAATGGACGTTTACTGAGGTAATGAAAGTACTGTGATTCAGGTCTCAGATTTGCAAAATAAAGAATAGACTATCTTTACAATCTGAAATTAAAGAAGCTCAGTAGTATATAGACCTCTTTAAAAACACCCTGAGCTTTATTCCATAGTTTCAATTCACTTGTTTTCTTTTTTTTTTTTTTTGTCATAAAATCTTAGATAATGCAAAGAGAAAAGTTCTGAAATTATTAACTAGTATATGGAAATAGCTCAAAGGTATCATAAAAAAAAGTTGTGAAGAAAAATCTTATTAAGATAATCTTAACTAGGAATCAAAAGCAGTCAATTATATCAGCGATAAGTAACCCTAGTTTCTGAATGATGTTAAGGTCTCTGAAAAAGCACAGAAGGAAACCTTCATGGGTATGAAAGGTCTGATAAAAAAGAATTATGGCAACAGGCTCAGATAATTACAGTTCTTTGCCTAGAGGAGCAAAACAGAGAAGAACCAGCCATCTTGGTCAAAGATCCTTCTAGCACACATCAGTGGTGAACTAACAACCCAAAAGTGAAGACAAAAGAGAAAGCACTAACTTGTCTTAACTTACAGCAAAAGGAAGATAACTGAAAAAGGATGAAATGTGACCGGACAGTACAATTGAGCATAATAGGAACAGTCATTGAAGGAGTATGTAAAATCCTTTCCTCTTTATTTTTTGCACAAAAATACTTTCACATGTTTGTTTCAGATGTGATTCTGCCTAAAGGAACTGAGAAGAAGATTCTAGAGCAATAATTTTTTTATGACATTTGCTACATTAGTTAATATAGCTTAATAAGCTTTCAATGTATGCTTGACATGAACACAATGAAAACTACTTAAGCCTATCTAACATTTATTCAATGTTTATTTGCTTATTATTTTGCTTTTATCATAATATTTGACTTAAAGCAACTTTTTTTACCTTTCTGAGTTCAAAGATTTTGAGGTACTTCAAACTATGACTCTCCTGGAAATAACATCCAAAATTCTAAATAAGAATAATAATAGAATAATTAATGGACTTCATTGCAGAACAAAACTGGTGGAACTCCAAATAAGAAAACCATGTACTATGTAAGGGAAATCTAAAGGTTATGTGTCACTTTCAAAAAGCTGTGGTAAAACACTTGACAACCTCTTATTTCTATTTATAAGAAACATGATGTGCTCCTCACATAAGACTGAATCCATGACATTTCTCTTTCTCTTTCTCATTCTCTGCTGTTTCACTGTGATTTCTTTTCTTCTTAAACAAGGTCATCTATATTTATGGGTATCATGATTTAAATAAGAATTTATATTAATCTTGCCTTCTTTTCTTTAAGTGACTAAGACAAAATAAAGTTGAGCTAGTGTCGTTATTTTGGTGGTTTCACTTCACTATTTTTATACTGGAATGTTTAATGTACTATAAAAATGTACTGATGAAGAAAATATCAGTAACTGATCTATGAATAGTCACCCTGTAAAATGAAAAAGCCTTAATGTAATTCAAGCCTCAACACTATAAAAATGCCCAACGAACACAAATCTAGACTATTATCATAACATATTAGACTCAGAATTGGACAAAATGGTATAAAAGGATAGACGTTTCTATT
The DNA here is from genome assembly GCA_028627145.1 of Eidolon dupreanum. Classification (NCBI taxonomy): domain Eukaryota; kingdom Metazoa; phylum Chordata; class Mammalia; order Chiroptera; family Pteropodidae; genus Eidolon; species Eidolon dupreanum. The sequence goes on from CM053512.1 coordinate 21,631,683, forward strand.
CTCAGGAATTTCAATGTTCAATGTAATTGTTTGATCTGAATAAAAAATAAAAGTACATTTATTTCCTCATTAAAGAAAAAGTAGAAGTTAAAGTTCCATTGAGTAATAAAAATGCTGTCTAAGCAGTACTTATACTATCAGTTGAGACTCTAGATTAATAAGCATATTATTAAATGACAGAAACTAGATGTAATTTTGTGAGAACTAAATTACATCTCATGACTCAGTCTCCATTTTTACTCTTCCTACACAATGGTGCCTCAAAGTTATTCATTCATATGCTAGTCTTTGTAAAATAAATGAAGTTTGGTAATTAACTCTTGGAGATTTTGCATAATGATTTAACATCCATTCTTTTATTCAAACTTATTATTAAAGGGTTTTGCCATCAGCAACTGTAGAGATCTTACAATAAAGAAGAAAACATGATATCTATTGATATCTATTGAACTAACACTGATCTCATTTTACATCTTCTGCTAGATTATTATTTTTTTTTATTTTTTCTTCTGTGGAAATTAATAGTAATAGACATTATAGTAAATAAGATTAACTCTTAAAACAAATTTTGTTTGATGTTAAGGGGTATATAAAATAAATTGTTTCTGATCGAAAATATTTTTCTACTCTGTTATCTTTCAAAGAATTTTTTAACTTCGACTGCAATTTGGTGTGCAAACTCCATCTGAGGAAGAATGTGAGATAGGAAAATAAAACTATAAGACTGACATAGAAAACATTTATAAGTCTCTTCTTTCATAATTTCCATACAAATTGAGCTATTATGATGGCACTGCGTATGCTGCTTTTATTATTGGGTTTATAATGAGATAATCCTACATTTTTAGTTTATATAAAGAGAAATTCAGAATTATTATTCCATTTTCCCTTCCCTATTTTCAATGTCTTTATTTTTACAATTATCAAATTGTAACTCAAATTGTCATCATATAGTTATGAAAGTTGTATTTAAAACTCTCCCTGAACAGGAAGGCTAAAGAGGAATAAATGAGGAAATCCTCCTTTTAAAGAATATTTATATAACTCTAAACACATAGAGTGGACCTCTCTTCCATCTTTTTTATTAAATAAACAATCTGCCTGAGAAAGCCACATACTTTAGAGATTGCAGATAGAGCACCTTTTCTCTGTGGAGCTCTGAAGGCAACAGGAAATGAAAACAAATGGGAAGTAAGCATTAACTTCTGGCAGGAAAATCACATATCCGGATTCAAAACTGTATGAAGGACAAAGATCCAAAGAAGATAGTCACAGAAAACCATTTGAGCTGAGAACAATGCATTGTTTTACATTTTGAACAAGATACACAGAAAGGACTCAACATTTCAAATAATACATTTTGCTTAAAAGAGATAAACTTTTTTTAAAAAAAAAATGATCATGTAGATGTATTCCTGAAGGTTGGATAACATTTGGCTTTTGTAACTATCATTATTTCAAAACCAGAGAAATAAGCTAATTACAGATATTTTTTCAAGTCTTTCCTTAATGTGTGTATTGTAGATGATATAGCTTTTATAAGTTTATTTTCGCCATCATTTTAGAGGTGAGCATATGTGGCTATCATTCTGATGTTTTATAGTAAATCTATCCCTCACTATGTCAAATCCCTTTGACATATATCTAGAAGTGGAAATGGGAGACATTCAAAATATTTAAGAACCGGTGTGGCAAGGGCACTGAGAAATGAGAACAGGTGCCAGCCATCAACCTACAGCATAACTTTACCTGTGAGAAATGGATGGAGCATTCCTTCAGTACCCCTTTCAAATACAAAGGAAAAACAAACTCGTATAAGCTGGTCAAGATAGATAAGTTTTTAAATGAAAAATTCAAGATCCAAAAGTATCTTTGGGTTGTTATATTGCATCAACTGTTAGATTTCACAGAAGTAAGACAAAAATTCAAATGTCGAGTAAAAAGTAATACTAAAAAAAAGTATAATACACTTAGAGATAACAAATATATCTGAAAAATATTTGAAATGTATTAAACTCTAAGCACCATAGAAATGTACAATTTGATGAGACTACTTATCCCAATGCACGGCATACATATTTTTAGAATTTTGTGTTCAGATCTGGGAAACTATTTAATTCAAAATATGTCCAGAGAAAAATGATGAAGATTGTAAAGAAAATTGAAACTTTGTGACAAACTGTAAATATAAGAAAACAAGAATATTTAGGTAAAATATCGTGGTTGCTTCCAAGTATTTCAAAGAATAATATGAGGAAGAAAGAGCAGAATTGTTCTATGTCATCCCAGGAGATAGAATTAGAACAGCAAATCTTTTTTTATTTAGGAAATACTTTGCTGTTCAACCTAACAAACAACTTTATAATAGTTTGAGCCTGGGTAGGTACATTACCGAAGATGTTTAAGGACCTGGTCCATAACACCGAGAGACACTGCCCAAGGGATAGAGGATGGGATGAGGAATCTTACAAGGTGATTGAATTAGGATGATGATGGTTTCCTCACAAAACTGAGAGTATTTGATTACATCCTGCCAAGTAGAGGAGTGAGCTGCAAGCAGGCTTGACAGTGTCACTAGTTGAGTTGATTGGCTTGGAAGCACATGTTTCCTAAGGAGAAGGCCTCTTAAAGTTTACAGGGCCACTTCTAAGAAACCAGCAGGGCCTGTTGTAGTTCTTTTTTTCTACATTCCTGTTTAGCCTGTAGCTGCACCCATGAAACCATTTTTTGAGCGTCTTGCAGAGCCTGTTTAGGCTATTGCTAAACAAGAAACAAGGATAATACAATAAAGTAGCAAACACAAGAAGTTCATTACAATCTGTCTTTATTTTGAAATACATTCTCGCATAGAAACTTATAAATTATTTAGAAATATCTTGATAGATTCTAAAAGAAAAAATAGTATATTAATTTACATTTTGATTCTGAGGTTTTAAGGCAGCTTAACTCATACCATTAAGCTGGAATTCTCAAGTCAACTTTTGGTGGTAAGTCATATAGGAAGTTTTTTTAACCTTTATACTAATTATCCTCTTCCTCATTATAGAAAGCATATGTTGCTATGTTTCTGTGCTTATCTGCACATATAAGAAATTGTTACTTTATGCCTGGTGATCTTGGTTCCAATTATAGTAAATAGGAACCAGAGTGGAACTATACCATTAGAATAATAATATTGATTGAATAGATAGATATAACTCACAAAAACAAAAGTTTTCTGCGGTTCTCTTTAATTTGTAAAAGGGTAAAAGAATCTTGAGATCCAAAAGTTGAGACATGCTACTTTATAAAACACTTTTTAACAGTTGCATATTATTTCACTGTATGGATACATCGTAATTTTTGAAACCAATTTTCTATTTTGTTACTTCTATTTTTATTATAAACGACACAGAAAATTATTTCTTTGTGCAGACACCTTTGCACGCACTTCTAAAAATGCCTTGAGGCAGATGCATAGAAGTGGGATTACTAAAGCAACAAATATACACATTTATAAATTCATATACATTTATTACTTGATATTTTCCTAGCACTTTTGTTGCCACTCTTTCAAGACTGCTCTATGATTTAATATTACTGAGAACTCACTGTCCTTCTCTCCCTTCACCTTTCCTCAATCTCTTTCATCTGTTTGATTCTCTAATATTCACTTTTTCTCTCTGCTTACATCTGACAGTTCAGTAAAGGATTTTGGAAGTTGTCATATTTGACCTTCACTATTAATATTGTACTAATCCATTCAAACAAAAGTCCCACTCAAAACTTTCCTGTGCTTTGCATGGTCAACACCTTCTCAACCTTCAGAATTCAAAGTTTAAATATTCCCTCCTGATGGAGACTTTTCCTGATTTCCTACCACCAGTTTGCCCTCTTTATTATAGTTTGTAATGATTTAGTTTGCCTCTTATTTTTTTTTTTTTGATGTGAACTGAGAGTTCAGAAATAAACCCACACATAGATGGGTAACTAATTTTCAACAAAGGCGCCGAAAACACACAATGAAGAAAGGAAAGCCTCTTCAATAACTGGTGATGAAAAAACTGGAAAGCCACATGCAAAAGAATGAAACTAGACTGCCATTGACACTATATACTAAAATTAACTCGAAGTGAATTAAAGACTTGAATATAAGACTGGAAACTACAGAACACATAGAAGAAAATATAGGCACTAAATTTATGGGCCTTGGTCTGAGAGAGGTTTTTGTAAACTTGACCCCAAAGGCAAGGGAAGTAAGAGAAAAACAAATGAATAGGACTACATCAAACTCAAAAGCTTCTG
>CM053512.1:21636466-21658702 GCA_028627145.1 Eidolon dupreanum
ACACTATATACTAAAATTAACTCGAAGTGAATTAAAGACTTGAATATAAGACTGGAAACTACAGAACACATAGAAGAAAATATAGGCACTAAATTTATGGGCCTTGGTCTGAGAGAGGTTTTTGTAAACTTGACCCCAAAGGCAAGGGAAGTAAGAGAAAAACAAATGAATAGGACTACATCAAACTCAAAAGCTTCTGCACAGCTAAAAAAATCATCAACAAAACAAAACGTCAACCAATCGAATGGGAGAAGATATTTGTAACATCTCTGATAAGGGACTAATACCCCAAATATATAAATAACTCATACAACTCAACAGTGAAAAAACAAAACAAACAACCTGATTTAAAAATGAGTGGAGGGCCTGAGTAGACAATTTTCCAAGGAAAACATACAGATAGCCAATAGATATATGAAAAGATGTTGAACATCACTAGTTTTTAGAGAAACACAAATCTAAACCACAAGGAGATACCACCCCACACTTGTTAGAGTAGCTGATATCAATAAGACAAGAGATAGCAAGTGTTGTAAAGGATGTGGAGAAAAGGGAACCCTCACCTACCTCTGGTGGGAATGTAAATTTGTGCAGCCACTATGGAAAACTGTATGGAGCTTTCTCAAAAAATTAAGACTATAGCTACCATATAATCCAGCAACTCCTTTTCTAGATATAGACCCGAAAAATTTGAAAACACTTATTCATAAAGGTATATGGGCCCCTATATTCATTGCAGCATTATTCACAAAAGCCAAGACACGGAAACAATTTAAGTGTCCTTTGACAGTTGATTGGATAAAAAAGATGTGGTACATATATACAATGGAATACTACTTAGCCATAAAAAGATGAAATATTGCTACTTGTTACAACATGGATGAATCTTAGAAGTATTATGCAAGATAGAAAAAGACCAAAAACATATGATTTCACTCATTGTGGGTTATAAAGCAAAAAGCAACAGATGAACAAACAAAACAAACAACATACTCATAAATATAGACAATAAAACAGTGGTTACCAGAGGGGAAGGAGAGTGGGGGGAGGATGAAGAGGGGACAGGGGGTCAAAAACATAGTGACAGAAAGAAAGACTGTAGGTAGCAAGCACACAATAGAGCATACAGATGCAGTATTATAAAATTGTACTCCTTAAAATTACATAATGTTATTAACCAATGTTACCCTAATAAATTTACTAAATAACCAAAATAATATTGAATTGTATAATATATGTATATATGCATATATGACACTATAGCAATGACTCGAGACACTCTATTTCTTTTTATTTAAAGCATGACTAAAGGTTGAGTCTTTCAGAAGCTCTGAGGCAAGTAGCCAATTAAAGTTATGCCCATCTCTGCAAATTTCTCTGTAAAATTACTGCACACAATAATCCAAAGGGTTATTACTTCAATTACCTAAAGTAACAGGTTGATCATAAGACCCCCTCATGTTTTCAAAGTTATTTGCAGTGATCCAGACTATATGGTCTGAATTAGAGGGTATAAATAAGGAATTACAGGGAATATCAAAATGTTTTTGAAAAAAAATTTTCAATGTGATTGAGTTTCACATCTTTCATTCTCTGGATTATAAACCTTGTATTTATGCTTTCACCCAAGAAATACTGATTGAGTGTCTTCATCCAATTCACATTCATAATTGCAGTTACCCAAAACATACTAAGGAGACATGAAAATTTTTAAAAAACTGTAAAGAATCTAAAATTATATTAATGTATTAATTTTATCAGAATATAAATTTGCCTAAAGGAAAAATCAGCAATATTTTTGGCTATATATTGTGTATATATGTGCATATATTTATGTGTGAGCAAACAATCATTAAACCATTTTGACAGTTTATTCCGGCATAGAACCGAAGGCCACATGTTTAGTCTCAGTGTGTGGCAGATGATTTTCTTTTACAGTCTCTGACAACACCCTTAATTCCAGCTATATTGGTCACACATTTATTATTAAGAACAGAAAAACAAGTACAAGTAGATTGGGCCAATGACATCATTATTTTCATATTTGTGAAAAGTCTTTTAAATTGTGCTCACTTATTTCTGTCATATGCCCAGGTTATATTGCCAATATAATCCTACATTGTATCAGGGATATATAGAAGGAAGGTGGTTTTCAAGTGGCTATATATATGAAATGTATGTAGTGCAAATGACTCCTGAAAATGTTAAAATAAAGAAACTAGAGAATACTAACTCTTTATTCTGGCAAAACCTTACCCATCTCTCAGATCCATGTTAGAAATTATTTCCTCTGGGAAGCTTAACTAAACTACCTTCCATGAACCCCCACCAATAAATAATTTTTTCATATTTTTTCTATTGTGCTACCTCTTATATTTTTAATAAGACTCCTGAACTGCCACATCTATTATAATTTATTTATTTACATGTCTGTTTGCCCTATTAGATCATGAACTTATTATAGGGATAAATTCTTATTTCTCCAGCTCCTAGCTCAATGCTTTGTACATTGAAAACATTCATTGAAAGTGTGCTGTTGCATACTGGTAAGTGAAAGAAACCAGCCTGAAAAAGCTATGATCCAAAATACATGACATTCTAGAAAAGGCTAAACTATGAAGATGATAAAAAGATCAATGGTTGCCAGGGGTTGAGTGGAAGGGAGGCGCACAGGGAATTTTTAGGGCTATAAGATTATTTTGTATAATACTGTAATGGTGAATACACATACAAAATACATACAATGGTTCAACACAAAGAATCAGCCCAGTGTAAAATATAACTTTTAGTTAATAGTAATCTATCTATCAATATTGGATCACCAGTTATAACAAATATAGCACACTAATGCAAGATATTACAAGGGGAATGTGAGGGGGTGGAAACAAGTGGGGGAAGTGAGTAGGATGTATGAGAGCTCTATACGTTCTGCTCAGTTTTTCTATAAACCTAAAACTTCTGAAAATTAGTCTATTCACTCAATAAATATATTAAAAAATGAGATGTCTAAGGGGCATGATTTTGTCTCAAGTTACTGAGCAAGGTTAAATTTTTTTCTTCAACATTACAACAGCCATTAGAGTACTTAAAAATTCTAATGTCAGCATATTAATATCAGATAAATAGTGAAATAATATTCCTGTGAAGAGGGAAAGGACTAAATTTCAAAGTACAAATGGAAAGATTAGAACTATGCCAAAGAAATGACATTGCTAGTATTATCTGGAAACAAGGGGAGATGAGGTAGAGCCAGAGATATGTTGATAGTAAGCAGAGGAAATTTACATTATACCTTCAGGGAAAGTAAAATGTCTCCTCCTGAAAGGGAAGAAGAAAATATAGAGATAAAGGAATTAGAAGAGAGTTCTAACATTTGATCATCTACAGTAGGGCATAAGAGAGAACAATGTAGAGGGTCACTCCTATAGTTATAGTTTATGATTTGCCTTCATAACATTCTAGTAGCCTAAGTTTGGAAATTGAGAAGATGTATAGATTTGTCAGTGTGGATCCAATAGGTGGACAATGGCACTAAGGTAACTGGCAAGAAAGTAATGCACATCATAGGCTGTGGAATCTAGAAAAGATGAGGAATATAGAAAAGGCACCACAATACTGGATTATTTTATTTATAATCCTAGACATCATTTGATTTAATGTATCACCTCTTCAGAATGCTTATATATATATATATATATATATATATATATATATATATATATATATATATATTTAAAGCAAATGAATCAGCAATTCATAGAATAATAATAATAAAAAAAACTAAAAATGACCACTAAGCATATGAAAAATTTCTAAACCCACTAGCAATAAAGATATACAAATTAAAATAAAAACAACTGTTTAATGTTGTTTGCCCACATTTGGCAAGATTTGAAAGTCTAATAGTATTAGTTAATAGGGAAATGGTCCCTCTCATATCAGTTGGTTGGAATACATATTGGTATCACATTTTTGGAAGGTGATCTAGCATATCCTTTTAACTCAGAAATTTTATTTTTAGAAATTTCACCTAAGAAAATAATTAGATAAATGAAAAAAAATGTAAAATGCAAATAATATAAATGCCCAACAATAGGATATCAGTAAGTTAACTTATAAAATCTTAATGTATTCCTTCCACTGAATAATTTTGTCATTTAAAACAATGCTGTTAATAGGATAGCACATGCTTTTCAATTCACATGCCAAATTTTTACAAACCTTATGAATAACTTCACTTGCCATGGACAAAAATGATAACATTAGTAAAATATATGTATTTTATTATGGATTACATTATTATTATGTAAAATAATTAAGATCAATTTATTTATACATTTAAATGTAAAAATTTTGATTAATATTATTAGCAAAGTCATGCATATGCTAGCAATATTTTGTCAATAGCAGTATAGTTTAAACAATATTCAGTAAATTACATTCTCTTTTTATACCACATAAATTTAATAGAACAGAAAGACATTTGAAATATACTGTTTACAAAAATACTATTAAAAATAAATTACAAATTTGTATGTACAAAAATATTTATAAAACTATAATTTATAATAATAATAATAAAAACAACAAGATAATACAGTATTTGTAACATGGAGTATCAAGGAAAGCACTTTCTGGCATTTTTCTGCAACTGATCCATCATACCTTAGCCTTGTTCAATTTCATTGTAATAAGTTACACTGCATTTACATAGGAGAATGCCCTTGCTTGTTGACCCAAAATAATGGAGGATGGGCATGTTGTTGATAACCAGCTCTCAAATGGTTCTGGAAAAAAAGTTCCTTATACTATTTTTTGGACATTTTTCTAAGTTTGAGATGATTTCAAGTAAAAAGTAATTTTAAAATCTTACCAAGTGAACTTATTTATAAATCACATTTGTGACATTTTAGCTCACTGGAACAACTGATAGATTGCAACTCTATAAATAATTTTATTTATAACAAATTGAAGTATATTATTTAACTCCAAATCTTGTCACTGTATTACCAGATGTAAATATTACTATCTATTTATTATGAATAGATCTATCTTGTCTTATACTCTTCAAAGACAAATTTGGAATTTGTTAGTTTATTAAAAATCAAAAACGAATATTCCATTTGCTAAAAACATTTTATGCCTGTCATTTACTTTGTATATTTTACTTGGAATGTAAATTTCTAAAAAGAAAAAGTTAGAGAGAACTATTAATAATGAAATTCTATCGCATGTTACTATTGGCAAATACTTTTGCCATTTCTAATGTAGTTGTGTATTTTTTGAAACTGAATGAAATTTGAAAAATGTTAACTTTAAAAAGCAAGTTATTAAACCACACTTTTTTTCATATGCCTTTCTGAAATCTAGAATTATTTTGCTTATTTGACTTTTCGTTTTGGAAATTATAATAATTTCTAAATTACTAAGAGCTCAAAAATAATCAATTCAATATTCAAGCATAAAATTATGCTTGAGATGAACATCAGAGTAATCCCACTAAAACTTCTGGAATTTAGGTATGCTAACCTCTTCCCCAAACCCACTCCCCGTACCCTCATCTTATCTTTTGAAAAAATAGCCATTTGTGCATTTCTGGTCTTCTGGCACCTGTCACATTCTTCTCCAAGTTTGTTCATAGCAGCTCTTCGATCAAAAAAGAAAATGCTTAGACATTGAAGAATGTGTGAATTAATATTTAACTTATTTTAAAAATATCTGGGGATGCCTTTAAATCTTTGAAACTTTGTGTGATTTTCAGACCATGTCTGCTTTGTTCTTTCTGGTTCAAATAATGTTTTCATGGGTAAAGAAGACTACAAACAAAATAGCATCATAGAAGCTGTGGATACTCAAGTAGCATCTGTGGCATCAGCTGCTCTAGTTCCTCTCTACCTTTATGCATATACACGGTGTTTTGTTTTGTTTGTTTTGTTTTGTTTCATATATTTTAAAGGGCATTTTATTACCAGCCCCATGATTTAGAAATCTCAGTTCGTGGCAGACTTTGACATTCATAAAACTCTTCAAATCTTGGGCCTTTCTTTTCATTCTTCTACCATTCTTAATATAGCTGGCTCTTTCTTATTCCCTTCTCAATTTCAAATTGCTTCCTCAGAGTCCTGGATCTCATAGAATCCTTTCTCTTTCCCCACCCACATCATTCTACCTCAATCCTGTTTTGTTGCTTTTGTATCAATTATCACTACCTGCAATAATTATTTTTGTCTCTTTCAACTAGATGGTGAACTCCATGAAGGCAGGAAGACTATCCTAGGGCTTATCCAAGCTTACCTGACCCAAGCTTGTAGTAAATATCAATTATCTGTTAAATACAGTGCTACTAGCTTGTAACAAAAATCAAATAAATATCTGATAATATAGTGCTAACATTCAAAACATTAACTGGCACAACACAAACACTGCACAATCAGAAGGAGTGCCAGATGTGAATGACTGAGGCTTTCCTGGGAGATGGTCCAGACTGAACATTAGCCTTAGTTAATGAATAAGTGAATCTAAGCTTATGACATCTGCCTCCTGTCCAGGAACTTATTACTGTTTTCTTTATTAACTTTTTAAAAATGCTTTTCTAATTCATAGCTATAACAGTGACCACTTTTAGTTGTAAAGCAGAACTTTGCGAATATTTCCAATAATATTTCTTTATATTGACCCCTAGTCATGAGCTCTTTCTCATATTTTCTCTGAATTTTCCCTAATCTGACTTTTGAAAGACTAAAATTTAAACTTCACCATTTCTTTCTTTGGCCAATATGAATACTGAGATGTTACATTTATTATAAAATCTCAGTATACAAATCAGTTCTTCCATTTGAATTAGAATTCAATACAGTCATACTTTTCCTTTTTTGCTTTATCTACCTTCAGATACTCAAAACTGACAATAAAGTAAGTCAAGTATTTTTTACATGCTTTGCTCATTCACTTGAAAATAGACAAAATACACCACCCCATCACTATAGAGTTTTCTCACTGTGCAGGTTGCCCACCTGCTTTACTCATCTCCATGAAGTAATAATTTGTTTAAAGTCAGGACTCATTTCATCATTTTAAAAAAATTTTTGCTACCAGGCACTGTGACTGTAAGTGGGAGAAATAATTTTAAGTTAAATTGAATTGATTTAACCAAGCTGGATTCCAATACCAATGGCATAAAAATGATATAATATTTCACATTTTTTTTCCTTCTTTTTTGGCCCAAATAATCTCTCCTTTAGAATCTTAGACTTTCGGCTGTGCATGTGTTCTCTAAACCCTGTCTCTTTAGATCGTTTTCAGATCTAATTTTTTTTTACACTTACTCTGCCATATTCTGCTTTTGACTGCCATCTACGAGTACACAGTAACAACTGAGATTATATTTACCTATTTATGGTGAAATTTAAATTTCATTTTATTCATTACTCACAATCATTCTTATTTTATAATTCTTTTTCCTGTTGCTTTCATATAAAAATTATCAAGAAACCGTTCCAAAGTATCTGGGGCTTAATTTTATCCAATTATTTTCCCCTTCCTCTAAGCCTTTTGCTAAAAGCTAATCTTTTGAAATATGTTCCGACTTTGCCAGGAACTCCCTGGGATCAACTAGCATCTAATGAGCTTCCTAGTACTGTGCTAGATACTTTCACATACATCTTATCACTTACCCTTCCTGTTGACACTGTTATCAAAACTATCGCCCCCTTCTCAAATTTTATGTAACTGACCCAAGAAAGATTAAGTGACTTGCCTCTGGTTACACAGCTGGTAAGTGGTAAGCTGGTATCCATGTCTATTCTCTTTCTATTTAGGAAGACTTCCTTTCCAGTTCTTCTTTCTAAAACTCAGTTTAGAGAAATTGTGGCACTCAGCAGCATCTAATCATACAGTTACTCAACGCTCAGGATCTCATTCCTACCACACAATTCTAAAATTTGCCTAATTGTATCAACAATGTCTTCTAGAAATGTTATTCATTCCAACAAAAATCAGAAACAAATGGTAGTAGATAATGAGCATCATAAAATTTGGCAGACTCTCAAATACATACATACATATATATATACATACACACACATCTGTATATATACATATATAAATGTTTATATATATACAAATGTATATATACACAAATATGCATGTGTGTGTGTGTATATATACATACACATACATATGTATATATAGTGGTGTCATATTGGTCAGCTCTGCCATTTACTAATGGTGTGAAGTCAGACAATTGATTAAATATCTTTAAGCCTCACTTACCTCCTCTGTAAATCAGAAGAAATAGTAATATAGCATCTTTTTAGAGAATAAAAGAGATAATGTGTGTAAACTAAGTATAATGCCTACTATAAAGTAAGCCCTTAATAAATGATAACTACCATCTTCATTATTATCATCACCACTATTTTGGAAACATATTCCAGGAAAGTAATGCATATCTATTTAAGCATATCAAGGCACTATAAACCTGAACCCCATAATACACTACTCTTCTTAGCCTAATGTGAAGTTTCTGGGTAAGTTGCAGTAGCTATAAATCCCATTAGTTCTCTTCAGAAAGATAGCTTTGTAGCACAAAATGTACTCCCTGGGAACAATAGATCTAACTTCTAGAAATCCCTTAGAAGTAGTAGTTCTTCCTCCTTACTCTTAAACTTTGTTTTCTATTTGCAAGGAATTCTAAGTTTGGCTTAGAAAGAATATGGCGGTAAGGGAGAAGAGGAAAAGGGAGAAGGGAAAGGGAAGAGTAGAGAAGGGGAGGAGGAAGAGGAATGGGGAGGAGGCTGAAAGAAGGAAGGACAAGTAGCTCCCTTAGATAAATATCTGGGCTCTCCTATTTACCCAAGCCCTAATGCTTCAGATAAGAAAACTAAGAATTTGATTTGGATATGCCCACAGAGCTCAATCACATCAGCTTACACTTGGGCATCTCCTGACATCCAAGTCACAGATTTTACAAGTTTCTGAATCCGGTTTTCTGTTATGTTCTCTAACTCTCAGAACCAAAAATAGATTCACTGATTACTGTTTTTGTGTGTGTTTTCTTTTTACCTTAATTTATAAAGGCTACTAAATTGACCACCTTTAAAACTAAGAATTAATGAAATGTGGAAAATCGTGTATTACAAAAAATCTCTTCAAAGTTTAGGCAACAGGCTTCTGAAAGTTTGCACTGCCCTTTCCCCTCCTCTCTGGACTACTCCTAAATATCTGTCAAGTTTTATAAGACAGAGTACTTCCTACAGGAGCCTTGTCTCTCTTCACCCTACCTCACTCGATTGAGTCTCTTTGACACATGCTCCCATACGACTGCCTGTGTCCAAATTATTGTCTGCTGCCCTAGCCAGCTTAGGTTTCAAACTCCATTGAGGCGGGAATACTTGTTTTATTTCTTGCATGTCTTCATGTGCTAGCACAGCATATATCTTTGATCCTTAAAAATCATTTCTTGAATAAATTGTACAAATTATATATTCTTAAAATATGAAGTAGAAGTTACTTTAGAGCAGTTGTTCACAAATGATGCCAGCCAGTATTGAAACACAGGGTGTAGCAATTATTCAGAGGTTCCTCTCCCTCAATCCTCAGGTCACCTGCAAGTGAGAAATTTCTTGTTCTCTACCGTCCATCATAGATCACCACCACACGACTATTTGGCAGCTATAACCCTGACCATTCAATTCTTTTCTCATTTCCCTTGCCTTCCAATTCTTACCATTCACAAGAATATGTGATGCCTTGTCAAATACAAGTAACAAGACTGATTCAATCCTTAATGAATTTATGTCTCCAAATATAGTTTATTCAATAAAAAGCTTCCATATCCAAATTGGAAGACCTATCTGTTATGGGATGAATTGTGCTCCCAAGCTTCAAATTCATCTCTTAGAGGCCTATTCCTGAGGATCTCAGAATATGACTGTATTTAGGGATAGGGCATTTAAAGAGGTGATTAAGTTAAAATGATGTTGTTAGGGTCAGCCCTGATCTATCTGACTGGTGTTCTTATAAGAAAAGGAAATTTGAACAGGCAGGAAGACACCAAGGACTCATGCACACAGGAAAAAACATTTGAGGACACAACGAGAAGGCAGCTATCTGCAAGCCACAGAGAGAAGCCTCAGAAGAAACCAAACCTGTCAATACTTGATCTTGGACTTCCAGCTTCCAGAAACATGAAAAATAAGTTTCTGTTGTTGAAGCCTCGAATCTGTGGTATTGTGTTATGGCAGCCCTAGCAAACTAATACACTATGAAAAGTTAGAATATCTCCCCTGTATTCTGGAGATGAAAATCTATCCTTATCATCATTGTTTTTCCATTGTTTACTAAGTCTATATCTCTAAGTCCAGAAATAAATATGAGCATTAAGAAATAACCCAATAATAATAATTTATCGATCACCAAATATGTGCTAGGCACTATACTGGGTGCTTCACGGAATGTCAATTTATTCTCATTCTAACAGTGCAGGAAACTTAGGACCTCAGAGGTTGATTAACCAGACCAAGATCATACAATTAGCAAAGAGGAAGTGACTGCATTTGAACATATATCTGTCTAAGACAGCTGAGTGTTGTGGAAACAGGAAAGGCTTTGGAGCCACATGACATAGTTTTGAACTCAGGTTTGTTGCTAAAATTCAGTGTCAAAGTATTGGGACAGGTCACTTGTCTTCCATAAGCCTCAGTTTCTTCATCTGTAATAACAGGAATAACAATAATTTTTACCTTTCAGGGTTAGTAAAGGATCATTACACAGTAGGAACAAGAACACAGTAGATATAAAAGAATAGTCAGCTCCTCTATTGTAGCTTATACTGATTAGATAACTGATATGCCTCTGTGTGAGCTGGGGCCTGTGACTCGGTGCATCATGGGATGTCTGTGCATTCCTGGGCCCAGGATGAAGGAAAATCAAGTTAAGACTGGTCTGTCTTAGCAGGTCAGAACTGAGTCTACTAAGACTGCTGTGTGTGATAATATGTATTTGATCAAGAAATTCTGCTTTGAATTTAAGTCTATTTTTAATTTGTAGTTCTTAAAGAAATCACCATTCCATCATGGCTGAAAGTACTGCTCAGCTACAATAATCTCAAAATAATTAAAAAAAAAAGTGCCACTCAGGAGTCAGCTACTCCTTAAGTCAAAACCACCTCCTTCAATATTCTAGATAAGTGACCTGGGCCCAGTTCCCTAACCTCTCCAGACCTGTTTGCCTAATCTGTAAAATGACCATCATAATAACTAACTCACAATTTGGTTGTAAATAATAAATGCAATTATATATGTATAGTGCTTAGTGATAACAGCATTTACATAACACTTGCTATGTACCAGTCACTGTTCTAAGCACTTGACATATTTATTTGACTCAGTATAGTGTTCATAACAACTTTTGAAATGTGTACTATTATCATGCTCATTTTACTGATGAAGAAACTGAGATTCAGAGAAGTTAAATAACTTGCCCGAGGTCACATAGCCTGGTGGTGTGGAGCAGGATTCCCAACCGAGTGGTCTGCTTCCACTTGTAACCTTCACGGGATGTCTACCTCTGAGTAAATAAATTTTTTCTATCCAGTACTTGTAATTACATGAAAGAAAAAAATTATCCCTTTTTATTTGACTGTTACTTAATTTTGCATTTTTGTTTTCATTTTAAAAAAACTTTAAACAACTAAATAAAATAGAACCTGTAAACAGGAATGCTTTCACAATATTACATGAATGATGGTTTGTTTCAGATTTCACTTAGTTTTAGCTAAGAATCACATTTTTAATGACACGAATCATTTGATGATAGACATATATAGCTAATGCAAATGAAACTGAATAATGCTATGAACACAGAAGCTGAGAAATGTATATCAAAACACGCGGTATGGGAGGGGGAGGAGGGGATGTGTTTACTGGGTCAAGAGTGTTTTTTGATTTTAGAATATACTATATATAATGTCCTGTAGATATTTTTAAGTCACTATGTACATTTAATATAAAATGTTAAAATATCAAAACATTCCCCTTCAAAAACATCATACCAATGTATTTTTTTACAATATTATTTTAAAGTCATGATATATGGTACATCTCACCATCAAGTTCAAATTTTTCAACTTCTCTTAACACATACCTCATAATTATCTGTACGAGCACATACTTTGGGTAGCCTTGTGCTGGATGCTGGAGACATCCAAAGATAAAGACATAGCTCTCCTTGAAGACATTCAGAGGGGCTATGACAAAGCTATGGGGGATGGAATGTCGCCTACTCAATGCCCTAGAGTTTAAATATTTTAAAGATTTTTAAAACGAAGATGTCTAAACATGATCAGATCTGTGTTTTAGGACTTTTAGTGAGAGGACTTGGATTGTGGAGATTGAATTGGATTTAAGAAATTTAGGTGCAAAGAAGTAAATCAGAAGGCTAACTGCTGTTGTTGTCACAGGAAAAAGTATAAGGGTCTGAATGAAGGCATGAAAGTGGAAATTGAGAACAAAGAAAAGGATTAAGAAGTACAAATTATGCCTTTGATTCCAGTCTTTGTTATATGCTAAAAACAAACACACAAAATTGTTTCTCACATCTTTCTCTTTCACACATGTCTTATTTATTAATACTCCGGAATAATTAGTTAGAACTAATATTTACTGTGCCTTCTAAATTCAGTCACACTAATTATTGTCCTGAAAAATTCAAAGTATTTTTTTTTTTCCATCCTTCTTTTCCTTGTGCTTATCAGAGTACTTTGCATCATTTACCACTCCTTTCATCCTGGAACTACTTTTCCCCACATGTGCTGCATGTAACATTTTGCACCCCCAACATGTTCCTGTGTCGCTCCAGTGGTTCCTTTTGTCTCTTTTGTTAGTTCTTTCCTGATGAAGAAGCTGTTCCTTTTCTTCTTGAATGTCCTGTGTTGGGTTTTTGTTTCCTCTTTTTTTTTCTTTTTGTTCTCTGCTGTTCTCTTTCAATGTGATCCCTCAACTTACTCTTAACGTTACAATTTTAATGATCATCACCCTATATAAATCTTTGTCTTAGTTTCTCTTTCAATATCCAATTTCAAATGCACTTTGGAAACCTGCTTCAGTAGCTTACTGACACTATTCATCTTAACACCGGCTCCCCACGCCCGTCCTCCCTGCTGAGCCAATCACCTTCCTGGTGACTCCTGCAAGCAGCAAGGAAGTACACAAAGGTTATCTCCTCCAGTGCTTAAATTTCTTTGTTCATGAAAACAAATGTTAACAGGTGATATTGATCTTACAAAGAAAAAAAAAAAAGGAGCCTGCGAATGATAACACGAAAAAAGAAGAAGAAGAAGAAGAAAATGACTAGATCAACAAAATAACCCTGGCTAAACGCATCTCGGCGCACAGCTCGGCACACACTCAAGTTCCTGGAGGGCAGGGAACCTCGCTCGGTCCCATGCTTAATTCCGAGCCTCCAAATCTGGTATGATTCAATGAGTAAGCATTCCATCGAGGCAACAGTTCACTAGGCTGTGCAAGTAAATGACGACGGTTCTTGCAGAGCACCCTGCAGGTGAAACGCCATTCATATTGATCTGAAACGGAAGTGCCAAAAGGATTTCCAAAGCCCCAGCTTTGAAATGATACGACTCAGGGGTTTCGGGCCAGAGCACAGTTCACTTCTCATCTCCAAAATCTGTAGAAGTTTGTCAAAAACACAACAAAGTGAAAACAAACAAACAAACAAACAAACGAACAATCAAAAAACAGTCGTGTTAGTTGCCCCTGCCCCCATTCCAACCTCAGTGGCCGTGAGATTGGAATTCAGACAATAACAGTAGATCGGAACAAAAGAGCAACACCCCTATTATGTTGCTTCATTTGTTTTTGTTTTTGCTTTTGTTGAGGGGGAGGGGGATGGTGCGAGGCAGCGGAGGACCTGGGAGCAGGAGGTAGAAACCAAGCTTTCAAGCCTCTCCTCTGCCTTCCTTTTATGGGGTGGTCTCCAGCACACTGAAGGGCAATCTCTTTTAGAAATAACATTTCAACTTCTCTTGTCTGCTCAGCGCCGGTAACGCAGCCAAAGCTTGAAGGGAGGCCGTGACCAGGGATCGGCTTTGAGTCAGGAAGGCAAAGACCGCGCAGCTTGGCGCTTGCGAGCGCTCAGGGCCAGGTGACACAGTCCAGGGTGCCCCGGCGTTGGCTTGACAGCTTCATCCCCGCCCACTCGCAGCAGAGCGCCCGGCGGGGGTGCACGCGCGCGCCGGGACCATAAAAGCCGCGGCGGCGCGGAGACGCCGAGCTCGCCCACTGCCCGAGCAGCATCCACACCATGCACGTGAACGGCAAAGTGGCGCTGGTGACCGGCGCAGCGCAGGGCATCGGCAGAGCCGTTGCAGAGGCGCTGCTGCACAAAGGCGCCAAGGTAAGAGAGGCACCGCGCCGCAGAAACTTGTCCGCTCACCCCGAGACTCGCTCCTCACTTCCCACAACAAGCCAAGGGGCTCCCGGGGAGATAGGGAGGTTGCATCTCAAGCGCCCACCTTGCCACTTCTAAAAGCTGCTGAGGCCGATGGTCTCGAGCAGACCTCGAAAGCGGCTGGGAGAGAAACCCAACTTCAGTTGCCGAATGTCAGGTCCCAAAGAGGAGCGCCCTGCTGTTTATTTACTGTGTGTCTGTTTCACGATCTGCGCAGTACCTGGGCTCCTGTCTTCTGTCTGTAGGTAGCGCTGGTAGATTGGAATCTTGAAGCAGGTATGAAGTGTAAAGCTGCCCTGGATGAGCAGTTCGAACCTCAGAAAACTCTATATATCCAGTGCGATGTGGCTGACCAGGAACAACTGAGAGGTAAGAGAGAGGAATCAAGCTATCAACGCAACAGCCTTGAACAAGCAACAACCTAAAGGCAGCCCTGGGCCAGAGAGCCAGTCGTGGGGCAGACAGCTTGGCCTCTCCTGGAGAACAGCTCCTTCCAAGCTCCAAGGGATAGCTCAGAGTGTTATGTTTCCTGCTGACATCCCAATAGTCATAAAAACGAATGGGGGGAAACCCAAGTCAGCTTGAGAAATTCTTTTATTTTAGTCATTTGGCAGCACATAATGTAATCAAAACTCCTTTGTGTATTCAAAGACAGTGCTGCAGCAGTAATTATTAAGTGATTGAAATTGCAGATGGAACTTGGAGAGTTAAATGTAGGTTAAGGGACTGTGGCAAACAACTTCTCCCAGAAATCTGGGTGACACAGAGTCCAGTGACAATTAAATGTGGCAGTGTTTCTCTTTTAAATGTACTAGAATGCAGGATTAAGGGACATCATCACAGACACGCTAGGCGCTTTAAACCAGATGTTCTTTGGTTTTTTGCCTATGAGAGGGTACTTCAAAAATAATAGTAGCTGTACTACAGTGTTAGAATGGCAGAGGAAAAGTTTCTATCAGACTTTCCTCAATGCTTTCCTGTTTATGTCTACTCACTTAAAATAGAACAATCTACTTGTGAAATATCAGGGACAATATTGGTGTAGACAATAAACAGATTTGGTCATATAGAGAGGCCGAATAGATTTGCATGAAAAAATACATTTTTTTTTCTAGGAAAAATAGAAAAATAAAATATTTGTAGCTAATGAAGTTTTATTGAAAGACTTATTAGTTATTAGCACATCTTTAATCAAGGGAACAGAAAAACTTCCATAAAAGTCACTCTGGTACTCCTGGTCTTAAAGGAACATTGAAATGTGACTTTCTTTGAAAATGTTGGGATATTCTGTAAGAGACTGAAAATGAAGTGGCATGTTAGAAGGGAGAGTACCCCTGCAGTTAAGGAAAATTGTTTTAAAAGAAAATACGTAATTAGAATCTTGAAACGCTAATACAGATCTATGATATGGATTATAAGCACGAGTAGGAGAGATCTGTAGACACAGTGCTGGTGGAACATATTTTGCCAGAGGATAAAGTTCATTGATTGCACATATTTTTGGAGTCAAATCTTAAATATCCATGCTGTTGGAATAAGAAACAGTATAGATCATCTGGAAGCTATTTCTGTCTGAATTTATGTAGTTTCACATGTGACATTTAACCTTAATTGTTTTGCTTTTCTGTATTTAAAATTAGTACCTTAGCTGTAAACACATTCCTTAAGGATAAGTGATTGTGGAGGAGGAAACTCAGACACATAATGAGTGACCAGGAAAATATATGTGGTCATGAGAAACTCACATGCTGCCTGGACATCAGCACTTTTTGCCCTTAAGTAAAATGTGGCATTAACTCACAATTTCAGGATTTAATGCTGCTTATAACTTTTGAAGCAGTTTAGACCATGGCCAAGGAAGACTTCATTGAAATCATAAAAGTATGGAGGTGAAAATGTTATTGGAGATGACCAAGACATAACTCATTTTTCAAATTAAAAAAAAAAAAAATAGAGCAACACAGAGAGTTTAGGTAAATTATAAAGATTACCACAGAATATAAATGTCAGCAAGAGCTACACTGTAAGTTCCTTGGGCCTAGAATTCAGTGGTATGTCAGAAAGAAGATGGTGTATTATACATTGATAAGGGAAGAATAAAAGAAATGCAGTGGAGATCAAAATGAGGAAAGACAATTAAAGAAGCAATTAAACGCACGTATTTAACAACCTCATTTCCTGTAAGATAGATGTGGTGTTCTGAAGAGCAGAACATTCTTAGGATGGAATGCAAAAAAAAAAAATTGGTATTCCTTAGATGTTTTCTATTGGAGGACCTTTTCTGGAATCAATTTGAGATCTTCAGAAGCATTTTAAAAATTCCATGGAAAATTAAATAGTTTTTATTTTGTTGTTTTCCATTCCAGTATGGTAAAGGGCACCATAAAGGACATATTACAAATCTTGGCACTATTTTTGACAACTCGCTTAATAATTTATCTATTTGGAAACTGACTAATCCATGTCCTCAATATGTCTGGTTGTTGTTAACAATTCTGTGATCTTATTTGAGTCAAAATAAAGTTTGTGCAGATATACTTTTTTCAGGGAACTCACATGTTGGTCCCAAGACCGGAAAACACATATCTGTCACTTGAAAGAGCAACCACTATTGTTATCTAAAGTCTTAAGTGATAAAACTAGAACCAATGGTAAAAGGCCCAGGGAACAGTTTAAATCAGTAGAACCATGTAAAAGTCAACTTTGAGAAATAGTGTGTTTTTCAATGTAAACATAGTAAAGCCTAGTAGCAACTGGCTTAGGAGGATTTCTAAGGGCTGAATTTGTGATTGGGCAATGGAATGAGTGACCTTTGCATAGAATGTATGCGAACTTTTCCTTGGTTGAACATAGTTTTTCTACAAACTAGTAATGCAAAGTAGTAATAATAGTGAGAAAGAAGAAAGAATACAATAGTAACTTTTGTTGAAGTTACAGTCATCAAATAAAATCAACTAAATAAAAAGTTGATTTTACTTACTAGTATATCAAAACTCCCTGAAATGATCATAATACCTCTGAATACCCAAGAAGACTTGTGTTTACTATGATGCTTTATGAAGATAATATGACATTAAAAAGAGGATATTTGTCATAGTCTAAGCCACAGAACTTCGATAACTTCTTAGGGACCAAGAGATACTGGGTGCCCGACTGACTTCCAAGAACTCTTAGCTTAGGAGGTTCAGTTCTTTAAAATTTATTCCATTAAATTACTCCCTGTAGAGCTTTAACATGCATACAAATCATCTACAGATATTACTGAAGTTAAGATTCTGGTTCAGAAGTTCTGTGTTGGCCACAGATTCTGCCTTTGTAAGAAGTTCCCAGGTGACGCTGATTGCCACACACCATGTTTGAGGAACAAGTCATTAAGTCATTGTCTAAGAGCATAATTTTCATTATCAGAATGAATAAATGAAAATTTATTTCGTGGCATGGGATATGATTTAAACGTATATATGGAGAGTAATGATATATCTATAGTGTCTCTTTTTTTAATTAAGACACTTTCAGAAAAGCTGTAGACCACTTTGGAAGACTGGACATCTTGGTCAATAATGCTGGAGTGAATAATGAGAAAAACTGGGAAAAAACACTGCAAATTAATTTGGTAAGCTATCAAATTAGTTTATTGCCTAAAATTCTTTAATAATGTGATGTTTTTTAAAGGAAAAACTGTTCTTATATTCATGGACAATACAATGACATAGAAAAAAGAGAAATTACAGAAAACTAGAAATAAAGCATTTCCTTTTACAAATAGGAAGAACTTTGAGACTTTCAATTATGAAAATAAATGTCTTAAAATATTAAAAGGAAATATGAAAAAGAACATAGTTTATTACATAACTTAGGAGCTGGCAAACTATGGCCCATAGGCCAAACTAGCCTGCCACCAACAAGCTAAAAGTAGGTTTTAGATTTTTAAATGGTTGAAGAAAATGATGACAGCTGTAGTCATTCATTTACACATTGTCTCTGGCTACTTTCATGCTATCACAGCAAAATTGAATAATTGTAACAAAGACCCTATGATCTGCAATGCATGAAGTATTTACCATCCTGCCTACCGAAAAAACATTTGCCAACCCTATCTTAACTTATTTATTTAAAAAATAAATCTTAATTTAATTCCAGGAATATAACAAAAAACAAGGCTACAATGACTTTTGGACTTTATAATTATTAAGCTTTTTATCTTGAAAATCAGTGCGTATGTTTGTATGCGCATGTGTGTATGTGTGTGTGTCATTTCCACAATGTTTAATGACTGTTCAGCTCTTACTTAAATTATAAAATATAGAATTAGAAAATAAAATTTTTGTTTTATCTGTTTTATCACAAGTCTGTTGGTTATTCCATTTTATAAATACTCTTGACATAAGATATTATGGTTTCATAAAACCCAAACCTTGGCTAAAGCAAAATGTCCAGGCTGAGCTGTGCATAGGGTCACCCTGTCCTGGGTAAGATCATTCTCACTTGGAAAGCGGGCGTGGGTGAAGTACAGAAGGGCCACTGTATATGAATAAACATATAGGAAGTGGCCCTTTTTAAGGAGATTATAAACTCCTTAAAAACAGGAACTGTATTATGTTCATTTTTGTTCCCCTCTCAGTAATAAGCATAATATCTTGAAGATAGTGCTTAGTTAATAAATGTTTGACTTGAATTGACATTCCCAAGAGTAATTATTTAACTGTAATAATAACTTGATGGGAGTAATGAAAAGTATACTAACTCAAAAAAGAGCTGAATCTGTAAGCACCATTTTCATAAAGGTACAAAGTTGCCCTCAAACTTGATAGATGCCTAAAATCCTTTAACTGAAAACAAAAAGTACTATTTTAAAGTACACATACCCTGCTTGCAGTTCTTTTAAAAACTTGTCTCAAAGTGTTCCTTGATATCATTATGTTTCAAGATGACTTTAAAATCTATTTCATAAGTTTCTCTCACAGTCTTTCTGAGGTGTGTGTGTGTGTGTGTGTGTGTGTGTGTGGTGTCTGTGTCTGTGTGTCTGTGTGTCTGTGTATGTGTGTCTGTGTGTATGTCTATGTGTCTATGTGTGTGTCTGCGTGTGTGTCTGTGTCTGTGTGTGTGTCTATGTGTGTGTGTGTGTGTTTAGAGAAACCTGACAGCTGCTTTGCCTGAGTTAAGACAGTTCTAGGGAGGAGGGAGGGGAAAGGAGGAAAATAAAAAAAATAAAATATTAAAAAAATTATGTATATATAGTATAAAAAAATTTTAAAAATTAACTGACATTAAAAAAAAAAAGACAGTTCTATAATTTTCTTCTACTTAGGCCAGTAATGTACGTGAAATAAAATGAAATATTTTTCACCTGTGAACCATACTTACATCTCTTGGCTAAACATACTTTATCATGGTGTAGCAATGTTTAATACACCATTGAATTTGTTTAGTTATACCTAATTTAATTTTATATTTGTATCTCTATTTATAAATAAGATTAGCTTCTTTTTTTATAATATTCTTATTAAGTTTGACTTATATTCCTTTATGGACTTTTATCTCCTTAATCCATCAGATTTTGAACAGAACGTAATTGTATCTCAAATGACAAATGCTAATTTGCCTACCTCTGTCAGTTTGGACTCTGTATTATAAACCAATAACGTTTGGAGCACACACTGCTGCTGATTATAATTTATTGATCTTTGATTTTTTTAAGTTGTATCCTCATTTGCAACCTGTGATGTTTTGATTCATTCTCTATTTCCATATATAAAATCAATACCTGTGTTTTCTCTTGGTTCATGTTAACCTAGGCATATATTTTTCTATTACAATATTTTGAAAATGTAAATAATCTTTTATGTTAAATTTTTCTCTTACTGAGAGTATAGGATAAGATCTTATTTTTTTAAATCACATCTGGGAACATTTGCTTTTTATATTTGTGAATTTAAGCCACTTATATTTATTTTCACTCTTCTATTATGATTTATTTCTCTCACTTCATGTTTTATATTTACTAAGTTTTCTTTTTTGTTTTTGTTATTTTTCTGTTCCTTAAATTCCATTGGATAGCTTTAATTTTCTTCTGCTATTACAAAAAACTGTGCAGATTATATATTTAATCTTTGGTGGTTACCCGGACTTATTAGGAACCATGTTTCATTACATTTTTTGGTTGCCAAATAAAATAAAAAATGAATATACAACCAACTGGGAGCTTCAGAAATTTTTAAGAATGTTTTTATAAACTTATTCCACTCTCTAAAACCACATAGCGACAGGACTTTTTAACAATCAGTCTATCCTAGTGAAAAAGCACAAATCGTGCAACGACTTTCTTTCTTTAGCATCACTACTGATATTTTTAATAGTTTCATCAGTAATACATATCTACAGTTAAAGGTTATATGTATAGATAAAGGTCACTAGGATAAAAAGTTTCTATACCCAGTGCACTCATAATGGATACCTACTGGGTCTTTCCTCTGAGAAATCAGATGTCAGAAAACAGTGTTCAATAATTAGAGTTACTATAAGAAACAAGAAAATAGTGATTTGTGAAATATTATCACAAAGGTAATAGGATTCAAATTATCTGTCTTCATCTAACTAAGAGAACATGTTTGTCTGTATGTAGCCCAGGTGAATAAACACCTGCTCCAAGCTGGGAAGTTCCTACATTATCTGAACATAGAAAATTCTGGAAGACCAGGGAAATTTTATTTGATCCCTTTGGTTACAATTCACTCTCGGGGATCCCTCCTCATTGAAATTTAGCTAGCTCTTATTTTAAGTTAGACTCTGATGACATAGAACAAGATTTAACCTTTGCTACTCAATGTTTGTAACTTAAAAACATGTTACTTCCCCTCTTGCCTAGGATACCCATTACAAGAGTAGATTAGAGTATGGCCAATCATTGTCTTTCCAACTTGATTATCTCTATATGTATTTTGCAAATATTTGTGTATGGTTTATATAATATATTTTTTAGACTCCACCCTGAATGTAATTGGCCTCCTCATACAATTCTGTGTGTTCTTTGCACATGTTTTCATGTTCCTGTCTATGTCTGAGAGTAGTCACTTAGTTAAAGGACCCCACTACATATCTCTCCCTCTTCTGAAATCTCAAACAACATAGTTTACCATTCTTATAGGATGTACTGATTTAAAAATTTTATTAGAATTATTATTTTTTTAGAATTATTTTTATACATGTCTAACTTATAGTAGTATGCTATAAGCTCTTTCAAGGCAGAAAATTATTGTTGTGTGTACAGAGTAGATGTTCAGTTAATATTTATTGGATGAATAAACTGCCATTCTATGATATTTTGCATACATGGATATTCAATTTTGTGTTTTAATACAATATTTAGATGATTTCCTAATACATCAGTATCGTCAAACATTATTATCTGTCCTTCTCCTTTTATTTTTTACCAAGCTTATCTCTTCCTTATTCTTCAATCTTATCACTCCTCCCACACAAGAGATTGTAAACCTCTTCCCAGTCTTTTGTTTCCATTAAGTCATTCTGTACTTCCTCCTTAATCTGAAACCAACCCAGCAGCCTTTTTTGTAGCTGCTCAGAGATCACTAGGAATGCTGAGAAAGAAGTCTTTGTAGAACTATCAAAGGTTACTCTGGCAACTGGGCAGAGGTAGATTGAACTTCAAATATTGATAAGGACATTTTGTAATGTACTTATTTTACATTTTGAAGCTTTAATAAACCTAAATAATTCATCCCACCCAAGTGGCATTTATAATCTAATTTGAAC